>BLSH010475836.1:142307-164878 GCA_018402905.1 Glandirana rugosa
CCCCCTCTAGATCCCCAATTCACACAAGGGACCCCTACAAGAATGACACCCCCCCAACCCGATTGTACCCGTAGTCTCTAGATTGACTAGGGTCACTTTCCCTAGTCATCTAGTGGGTACGGGAGTGATTGTCTCATCCCTTGGCGGTACAAATGTAGCCGCCAAAGGGCAAGAAACGGACACCGGCGAGTAGCTCCGAGCGGACGCCTGTAGCCCAGAGGGGTTCCACGCCCGTGTGGGGATTCCTCACGCCCGCGTGCGCGCGGGGGATCGCCGATGAGCGTCTAGCTGCGAAAAAATGTCGCTAAGCACGGGTCGCAGGTGTGACGACGGTATTTATCTGCCACCCGCCACACCTTGGCCAATTTTTTTAGTAGCCGCTAGGGGGCGCGCGTGCGCCCGCACTCCTTAGGGGTGTGCCCGCACCTTGGGGAGACCCGATGTCCGCAGGCGAGCCTCGATGAGCGGCCACAGGCAAAGAACGGGAAACCGCCGATGTAAACATGGCGGTTCCCTACTCTGTTAGTGAGGGCATGGGTGATCTACTGATCCCTTTCACTGGGATCAGTTAGATCTCTGATGCCCATGTTAGCCCAACCCCCCCACAGTAAGAACATCCCCAGGGAACACACTTAACCCCTAGATCTCCCCCTGCAGGTTAACCCCTTCCCTGTCAATGACATTTATACAGTAATCAGTGGACATTTAAATTTCTGATCGCTGAATAAATGTCATTGGTCCCAAAAAAGTGTCAAAAATGTCCGACATGTCCGCTGCAATATCGCAGTGCCGCTAAAAATCGCAGATTGCCGCCATTACTAGTAAAAGAATTTTAAAAAATAACAACCTTAGAAATTAATTAATAAATGCGGCAACTTTTGCGCAAACCAATCAATAAACGCCGATTGCGATTTTTTTTATCACAGATATGAGGAAGAATATAAATCGGCCAAAACCGGTGAAAAAAAAAGGTTTTTTTGGATTTGAATTTTAGCAAAAAGTAAGAAATTTGTTTTTTTTTTGCAAAATGGTCGCTCTTCTTTTGTTTATAGCGGCGATCAGAAATGACGCAGAGGGGATCAAATACCACCAAAAGAAAGCTCTATGTGTGGGAAAAAAAGGACGAAAATTTTGTTTGGGTGCAACGTCGCACGACCGCGCAATTGTCAGTTAAAGCGACGCATCGCCGAATCGCAAAAAGTGCTCTGGTCCTAACCTGGGAAATTCTTCCGGAGCTGAAGTGGTTAATAAAAGTTTTGAACGGTATTACACCATAGGGAGTTTTCCTTGCTTTCTATATTTATATTGTGGAAATCAAACAACCACCATGTGACCCAGCCCGGCAGCACAGCAAATAAATCATTAGGCACTGGAGAGGAGGCAGAGGACCCCTAGAGGCGGACCGGATCACTACACCCAAAGAAACCTTTATGTGCTATAAGTTCTAGGTGAGAGGCCAGAGCACTTAAAGGTGGCACTGCAAATGCAACAGGAGCACGTTTGTCATTACCCCACAATACGGCATAAATATATTATTTCGGTGAAGGGACTCTCATAATCACCAGAAGAAAGTCATCTTAGTGTTTTTATTCACCTATTATTATTAACATTCTTTGGGAATTTTTTCTACTCAACACAATACCTTGGACTGTTTCAACAATTTTATATATAAAGGTTTTGGCTATATATCACTATTAACCACTTCAGCCCCGGAAGGATTTCCCCCTTTAGGACCAGAGCCCTTTTTGCGATTCGGCGCTGCGTCGCTTTAACTGACAATTGCGCGGTCGTGCAACGTTGCACCCAAACGAAATTTGCGTCCTTTTTTTCCCACAAATAGAGCTTTCTTTTGGTGGTATTTGATCACCGCTGCGTCATTTCTGATCACCGCTATAAACAAAAGAAGAGGGACAATTTTGCAAAAAGACCCAAATTTATTACTTTTTGATAAAATACAAATCCAAAAAAAAAAAATATAAAAAAACTTTTTTTTTTCATCGGTTTTGGCCGATTTTATATTCATCCTCATATTTTTGGTAAAAAAAAAATCGCAATCGGCGTTTATTGATTGGTTTGCGCAAAAGTTGCAGCGTTTACGGATGATGAGAATTCATTTCTGGGGTTTTTATTTTTTTTTATTTTTTACTAGTAATGGCGGCGATCTGCGATTTTTAGCGGTACTGCGATATTGCGGCAGACATGTCGGACCATTTTGACACTTTTTTGGGACCATTGGCATTTATACAGCGATCAGTGCTATAAAAATGCATTGATTACTGTGTAAATGCCATTGTCAGTGAAGGGGTTACCTGCAGGGGGCGCTCTAAAGGTTAACAGTGTTCCCTGGGCGTGTTCTAACTGTGTGTGGGCTGCCCTGGCAGGGGAAGGGAAGTGATCACAGCTTCCATGTAGAGGAAGGCTGTGATCACAGCCCTTCCCCCTCTCACAGAACGGAGGTCCGTGTTTACTTACACGGACCTCCATTCTTTCAGTGCGGGGGGGGGGGCATCGCGGGTAGCCGGCGGCGATCGAGTCCACCGCACCCGCTCCCTGGCTCACCCCGAACACAGTGAGCGCGCGGGCGCGCCTTCGGCGGCGCGCGCTCACAATGCTAGTTATCGCGGCCGCCGTCCTGTGACGGCGGTTCGCGATAACGAGTCACCTTGCCGCCGTCACGCTGGGCGGTCGGCAAGTGGTTAATTTAGGTGTCCAGCCTTGAGACACAGTTTTTGGATGCGATTTCTATACGATTATTTATGTACACTTATATAGTTCAATGTTAATTATTCATCATTTTGCACTGCAGTTTGTTTGCACCTACACGGATTAACACATGATGTTACACACTGTTAAGCCTCGTACATGCGGTTCGACGGTCGAACAAGCGAACGGACCAAATCGCACGTTGGCTGTTGTATGTAGCATACTGACTGCACTACACGATCGTACGACCAAAGAAAGAAAGTTCAGGTGCATGTAATTAGCATCCGGCCGTTCCTGACTTCTGAGCGTGCGTGTTTTGCACAATACAACTTGTCGGACCAACTTCTCTGTACACACGGTACAACGGAGGGGAATTCCTTGGGCGAATAATCAAAGTAACCCTAATGAAAGTTAGGCTGTCCCCATCCCTCGTGTTTGGAAAACAGAGCAAGAACCCCCTAAATGGGACTTTAAATTGGGACAACCAACTCATCAAGAGGAGAACAAATTATAAAAACAATCAAAGTTAATTTGTACACATTAAAAATGGTAGGACAACACATATAATCAAAACAACATAAGACATCAGTGCACAAGGGAACAGGAATAGTGTGTCCCCATGATAACACGATAGCAAGTGACAAATGTAATGACAAAATGGTGAAAATGGTTAAAAGGCCACTGGTCTGCCCCACATAGGGGGTAGAGGAAGATCCAATGCGTTTCTATGTAACAGAATGAGATATCTTCCTCAGGGGTAGGGGGTCGGTAATTAAAAGCAATAATCATCCGGGACCGGATGTTTCATACTTATAATCTGGTAATCAAGGGACATCCACTCCAGAAAATATTTCAGATGTCAGGATAAACGATATGGAGAACAAACAAAAATTGGCCAAACACAATTAGTTGCCAAAAACAGTGACAAGAGGGGTTCCTAGAAGGGGAAAGGCCAAGGTTAGTGTGATGACACATATAGATCTGGCAGGAAATAATCCCCAAAGAAGGGGAACTCCAATAATAGAGACCAAAAGTCTACATGTAGTAGTGGTGAGAGAGTTGAGGTGCCGATGATTTACATCTAGGTCACCCCCAAAAGGGGGCACCCGAAAGGGTTATTGCGAGACACACCGCCCTTGAACGGTCAACAACCCGATATCTTCAAAGTACTCCAGCAAAAAGCCGCATCATCACCTGTCCTAGAAGACACCACAAGGAACGATCCTGGACCGATACAACGGTCGTATGACCAAGTTTTCTAGTCTGCTCATACAACTCCCGTTGTACGACCATCATACGTCGGCTATTCTAATCGCGTGTACTAACGATCGATTTCATATACAACGGTCGCTCGTACGACCTGTTGTATACGATCGTCGGCTTGTATGTACGAGGCTTAAGTCAACACACACACATGATTATCTATAAGCAGCATTATTGATAATTGGGGATCTGCGTCCAGCCACACACCGATAGCGCTTCACTACCCATTTTATGTTCATATCACTAGTGCCCATGTCTCGTTCTCATATCATAGTGAGCACAGCACAACCCAACCTGAGGAAATGCTTCATCTCCATTTATTATAAAGAAATCACCTCCAATACAATACAATTCCTTACACTCACTTCTAATTACTAGACATGATTGGGACATAAAAGATCCGAAAAATGATTGACAGAACCGATCACATGACTCCAGTGATAGAAATAGAACATGGCCAATAGAAACATGAACATTCCTAACCGGGTCCTCTGGTGGACAGCAGGATGACTATAACAGGTGATAGAGGTCTCTGGGGTTATCATAGGAAATCTGATGTGGATTGTCAGCTCTTCTGCCAGGCACAATCCAGACCCTGAAAATGTTTTTTTTAACTTATTCCCTGAAATAATAAAGACATCAGTAGATCTCCATCATTTCAGGTCACGTCCATTGGTCATGTCCATCTGTGATCTGCAGAAGTTCCCATGTAGAAGTGTCATCCTCCAGCCCCTCCCCCTACCAGCCTCTAGACTGATCCCCATTGGTGGATGTGGTCGGGGCTTCTTCTGGCTCAGATGACGCAGTGTGCAGGGGCGGGGCTCATCCTGAATATACACAGTAACCCCGGTGTCATGGGTCTTTGGGGTTCTGGAACTTCTCATATCATAGTGAGCACAGCACAACCCAACCTGAGGAAATGCTTCATCTCCATTTATTATAAAGAAATCACCTCCAACACAATACAATTCCTTACACTCACTTCTAATTACTATGACATGATTGGGACATAAAAGATCCGAAAAATGATTGACAGAACCGATCACATGACCCCAGTGATAGAAATAGAACATGACCAATAGAAACATGAACATTCCTAACCGGGTCCTCTGGTGGACATCAGAAGGCTGGAAGACTATAACAGATGATAGAGGTCTCTGGGGTTATCATAGGAAATCTGATGTGGATTGTCAGCTCTTCTGCCAAGCAGTGCATCCAAAAACAAAAATTACAGACAATGATCTGCAAATATATTTCTGGATTATTACCGATTTTTTATTTCACATCAAAGAAAGATGCGTTTTTCTAGGACTGCAAACTGCCGAAGTTGACTTAAAGCGGAGTTCTGCAAAAAGTGTAGCTGCTGACTTTTAACAATCGGACTCTCACCTGTCCCTCGCTCCAGGGTCGCCAGAGGGCTCGCCCTTCTCCCCCTCCCCTCATCACAAGTGTGGGCGCCCAGCTTTGGCTGCAAAGCCAGGCGTGCACTGCGCATGGGCAAGTTGCGCTGCTCCTTGTGAATGTCTGGTGTATCTTCTGGGACCTGTGACGTGTCCTAGAAGATCGCCGAGAGGGAGGTGGGGGGGGGGGGGAGCTGAACTTCCCTCCAGGGCCGCGGCTCTAGGAGAGGAAGTGAACCTGGGGCCCTGTGAAAACAGGGTCCCTGGTCCCCCTCTCAAAAAAATGATAAGCCAATTATGGAATGCCGGGGGGTCACCTTCCTTTAACCATTTATCAACCGGAATTATTTTCCCACGTTAGGACCAGAGCACTTTTTGTGATTCGGCACTGCGTCGCTTTAACTGACAATTGCGCGGTCGTGCGACGTTGCACCCAAACAAAATTTACGTCCTTTTTTTCCCACAAATAGAGCTTTCTTTTGGTGGTATTTGATCCCCTCTGCGTCATTTCTGATCGCCGCTATAAACAAAAGAAGAGCGACAATTTTGCAAAGAAAATCTAATTTCTTACTATTTTGCTAAAATTCAAATCCAAAAAAAAAAATATAAAAAAACATTTTTTTTTTCACGGGTTTTGGCTGATTTATATTGATTGGTTTGCACAAAAGTGGCCGCGTTTACGGATGATGAGAATTAATTTCTGGGGTTTTTATAATTTTTTTATTTTTTACTAGTAATGGCGGCGATCTGCGATTTTTTTTTTTTTAACAATACTTTTTATTGAAAATGAAGAGTTTTACAGCAAAATTGTCCCCCAACATTAGGGGTATAAACATTTGACACTGTAATACAGACAATCCGCTTGGTGATGCATAAATTGTACAATGTAAAGAGTTGTACATTCTTAACCACTTCAGCCCCGGAAGGATCTCCCCCTTTAGGACCGGAGCCCTTTTTGCGATTCGGCACTGCGTCGCTTTAACTGACAATTGTGTGGTCGTGCGACGTTGTACCCAAACGAAATTTGCATCCTTTTTTTCCCACAAATAGAGCTTTCTTTTGGTGGTATTTGATCATCGCTGCGTCATTTCTGATCGCCGCTATAAACAAAAGAAGAGCGACAATTTTGCAAAAAAAACCAAATTTCTTACTTTTTGATAAAATACAAATCCAAAAAAAACCATAAAAAAAAACATTTTTTTTCATCGGTTTTGGCCGATTTATATTCTTCCTCATATTTGTGATAAAAAAATCGCAATCGGCGTTTATTGATTGGTTTGCGCAAAAGTGGTTGCGTTTACGGATGATGAGAATTCATTTCTGGGTTTTTTGTTTTTTTTTATTTTTTACTAGTAATGGCGGCGAGCTGCGATTTTAAGCGGTACTGCGATATTTCAGCGGACATGTCGGAACATTTTGACACTTTTTTGGGACCATTGGCATTTATACAGCGATCAGTGCTATAAAAATGCACTGATTACTGTGTAAAAGCCATTGGAAGTGAAGGGGTTAACCTGCAGGGGGCGCTCTAAGGGTAAACTGTGTTCCCTGGGCGTGTTCTAACTGTGGGGGGACTGCCCTAGCTGGGGAAGGGAAGTGATCACAGCTTCCATGTAGAGGAAGGCTGTGATCACAGCCCTTCCCCCCTCACAGAGCGGAGGTCCGTGTTTACTTACACGGACCTCCGTTCTTTCACTCCGGGGGGGGGGCATCGCGGGTGGCCGGCGGAGATCGAATCCGCCGCACCCGCTCCCTGGCCCTCCCTGGACACAGTGAGTGCGCGGGCGCGCCTCCGGCGGCGCGCGCACGCTCACTGGGCGCGATCTCGCAGCCGCCGTCATATGACGGCGATTTGCGCTTGAGCGCCATACTGTCGCCGTCAATTGCCGACCAGCGGTCGGCAAGCGGTTAAACAACGTCTAGTTTCAGAATCTTTACATAGGTTGATTAATCATTTCTGACTAAAATAACGTTTGTGTTCTACACGAGAAAGTATAACAACAATAACGAAATAACTCTGATTGTTAGTAGTATTGGTAGCAAACCCCATTCTTAACTGCCAAATATCCCTCTCTCACCGGGATTAGTCTGCCACCCCAAAATGGGCTCTGACTGTGGACAGAAGATGCTAGCTGCGGTTGGGGTTCTACTAGTTCCAATATTAAGAGAAAAATATGAGAGTATTATAATTTGTAGTTGTCTATCCCTACCGTTGGTGAAGAGCCTGAGCTATTAGATCTTAGTTGAGATTGCTACTCAGGGGCATTTATAAAAATGTTATATATTGTGAGAGGTTTCAAGATTATTTAGCCGTTGGGTGGCATGGGAGGGCCTCTTGTGGGTTCTGTTTTTTTCCGAATGGTAAGCTCTGTTTGAGGATAGCCAGGCATTCCATTTCTTATGGAATGTGTGGGCTCTATGTTCCTTATAAGCCAATAATTTTTCCATTTTGGCTTGATTGTTCACTCTATTTATTGTTTCCTCAATTGAAGGAGGGGTAGTGGTTCGCCATTTGCTTGCTATGGAAATTCTAGCTGCAAATAATATATGACTTACAACTGTTCTTGTGTGGGGGGTGGATCTGCGATTTTTAGCGGTGCTGCGATATTGCAGCGGACATGTCGGACATTTTTGACACTTTTTTGGGACCAATGACATTTATTCAGCGATCAGAAATTTAAATGTCCACTGATTACTGTATAAATGTCATTGGCAGTGAAGGGGTTAACCTGGGGGAGAGCTAGGGGTTAACTGTGTTCCCTGGGTGTTCTTACTGTGGGCTGGGCTAACATGGGCATGAGAGATCTAACTGATCCCAGTGACAGGAATCAGTAGATCTCTCATGCCTGCACTAACAGAGCGGGGAACCGTCGTGTTTACATCGGCGGTTCCCCGTTCTTTCCCTGTGGCCGCTCATTGCGGCTCACCGGTGGACATCGGGTGCACCCGAGCCTCGGGCACACTCCTCAGGAGTGTGGCGGGCGCACGCACGCCCCCTATTGGCTGTTCGCAGATTGCCGTCTTTTTACGGCGATTCGCGCTCAGCATCCCGACTGCCGCCGTGAAAACACGGCACGTGGTCTGCAAGTGGTTAAAGCGGAAGTTCCATTTTTGGGTGGAACTCTGCTTTAAACAGGAAAATGAGGAATAACATCACCATTTATTACCATGGAGGTGAACTGACTCTGTAATACAAATCATAATGGAAAAAAAAAATGATACAAAATTTGATTCAAATTGGGAACATTTCTAGGAACAAACCTCTAAATCCTGGGACTGTCCCTGGAACCCAGACACACCCGGCAGTTATCATTGTGTCAGATAATGAATGACATTTATTATATTTAAAGGGAATCTGTCCTGAGAAAATCATGGCGGCTGCCATTGCTAATGCTAGTTCCCTGGCTGTCATGCTGATGCTTTGGCTTCAATACGGTCTCAGTCTCTGACCCGGAACAAGTATAGAGATAAGGAATTCTGACTTTTCTGATTCTTATATACAGCATGATTGTTCTGGGTCAGAGACTTAAAGTGGTATTAAATCCAAAAACAAAAAATGATCTATATGGGACCTTACCAATCCTTAGATGTGGTGGCTGCATTTGGTTTCTTTGTTCCCCTATATCAGGGATGAGCAATTAGCGGACCTCCAGCTGTTTCAAAACTACAAGTCCCATCATGCCTCTGCCTTTGGGTGTCATGCTTGTGGCTGTCAGAGTCTTGCAATGCCTCATGGGACTTGTAGTTCTGCAACAGCTGGAGGTCCACTAATTGCATATCCCTGCCCTATATTTTCCTCTGGTGATCCTGCCAGTAACACACTTCCTGTCTTAGGGTGGCTCCTCTATCTTTGGAGGAGCAGTGAAGACCCCCTTGGACAGCAGCATTGTCTGGAGAGGGGGGTGTTGGATGGACTAATAGATTTAGATGGACTTTACATAAGTGACTAACAAATTAAAACTGAACTCCAGATAACATTTTTCAAGCAGTTACACCAACATTCGTGTTTCCTTTTGGGATAAAGGTTTACATAAATTAATAAAAGCTGATCATTATAAGCACCCCTGTTAGTGGTAAATGCTTTGTCTCAACTCTCTAACTGACACTTTTTCTGGATAGCTTAGACTGTTATAGGAAGTTGAGAAATAACTGAACCAAGAAGTAAAAGAACAAAGTTAGAGAGGGACTCTGCTGTGCTCATGTCAGTGACAGACGCCATCATATCTGTAATTTTTTTATTTTACCTTTAGGGCCACTTTATAAGTTCTTACATTACACACAGCCAGGGAACTAGCATTTTCAGAAGGAGGCCTGCAAATGACAGCCCTCATACTTCTCCCAGGAGTCACCATTTTCTCCATGCATTGGCTGATCAATGAACCAATCCCATCACCTGTCTCTGTGATGTCACCAGAATATGGGTGGAGTTCTCACATCTCCCACCTCCCCCCCACATATCTTTATACAACCTCTCTATACACATAACCCAGCATGGAGGGGCTTAAAGTGGATGTAAACCCTCCATATACCCAGTGAAGTGAACAGCCTCAGATGATACACGGGGATGAAACAAATCTCCCTACATAAGTCTTAAATGTATATCTTCTGTCTTCACTTTGATACACTGTTTAGAAAGTGCACATTCTGTTATATTTTTCACTTCCTCGTTCCTCTGTAGGAGGAGATGATTGCTAGACACTGCGAGGCAGCTGATTGGAGGAAAGGAACACACCCCCTCCCCACACATGCAGAGCTTGCCTGTGAATTGTTTAGCTGGCTGCTAATCTATTTATAGCAACCTACTCCGACACACAGGTCTATCTCCCGTCTCCCAGAATGTGTGAACTTTTCAGGCTGCATGCTCGGATAAGGGTTTGTACTGACTTTAACGGGAACCCTATGCCAAAACAAAATTGTGAAAAATACACAAGGGCCCTGAAAGGGACACTGAGGCTACATTAAAAATGTAATTTTTATTTCATGTATTTAAAAGCCAATGTCAAAAACAAAAAAGAGGCCACCACCAAAGATACACAAGTTTAAAAAAGACAACGTTGTCAATAATTCATAGGGACAGAGTCAGCCGGCTGCATACACCCTTCGCATGGCTTTCCTTAGCAGCGAACTGCTGAGTTGCAGACTACCGGAGACCGCCCCACCATACCAGAGGCCGTGTATATCGGCGAAGAAGGGTGAGGTCATTCTGATTAAAGGTCTGCCTCTTATATCATTTTGCCTATAGGGTGCAGCACGGAACGGTTGGGCTAAGTACTGTGTCACCGGCCACTGTTGCAATAGTGAGACACCCAGCCCGCAGCATATGTGGGGCTGTTATGTGCTGTCATTGGACTAGTCACTAGTTTGCACAAGTTACCAGTGTTTATCGCTGGCATTCATAGGTGCCATAGACTCTGGGTCCCTGCTGTGGGTATATTTTCCTGCAATTCCACTAACGGACTTTTGGTGTTGTCCATTACTCAAATCACCCTGCCTGTGCAGATTGGTTCATCATACCCCCCCAATGGTCTAGTGAATGCGGTATGAGTGTGGCTGTGCATTGGTGTATGCAGCCGGCTGACTCTGTCCCTATGAATTATTGACAACATTGTCTTTTTTTAACTTGTGTATCTTTGGTGGTGGCCTCTTTTTTGTTTTTGACATTGGCTTTTAAATGCATGAAATAAAAATTCAATTTTTTATATAGCCTCAGTGTCCCTTTCAGGGCCCTTGTGTGTTTTTCACAATTTTGTTTAGGAATTGTTGCTCCAGGGACCATATCCCCAATCGGGATGAATGGCTTGTGTGGGATGTGGATGTTATATCCCTACCCTACGGCATAGTCTACTCATATAAGTGACCTCCAGCGGGGGCTGTTTTAATAAATTTGTTGAGAACCCTATGCCAAAATTAAAAAAAAAAAATGGTGTGGGCCCCCCCCCCCCCCAAAATCCATACCAGACCCTTATCTGAGCATGCAGCCTTCTGAACTGTCGGAAGTAAACCAGAAGTGGTGTCATAACATCACTTCCGGGTTACTAGATCCGAGACCCGATCAAAGCAGATTCTGGCTTCGTTCGGGTCTCTTGGACAGCCGACAGGCATGCAGCTGTTTGCTCGGGCCTCCAGGTGGGACAGGAGAGCCCAGGCGAGCCATGGAAGGTGGCGGGAGAGGGGACATTCCCTCGTGCTGTTTGGGATAACAGCCGAGCAACTTCTTAGCTGCAATGGTTGTTATCCCAAGAAAGCCAACCGGGGATCAAAACGTCCATGGGTCGGGTGCACGTGAATTCATCATGTGCACTGACGGGCCAGACATTTAGTGGTGTGGCCCGTGGGCCTTAGGTTGCCGACCCCTGCATTACAGAGTCACCACTTCCTCCAAGCATTGACTGAAAGAACAAACCAATCCCACCGCCCATCCCTGTGATGTCACCAGACTCTGAGTAAAGTTCTCACATCTCCTGATTCCCCCCACAGATCTTTATACAACCATCCCAGAGGCCTAACCCAGCATGGAGGGGCTCAGTGAAGGTGGTGGTGAAGGTCTGGAGGTGTCGGATTGGGGCACACAGATCATAAAAAGAGATCCGTCCGGCCTCATAATCCAAATATATCTTGACTCTGTTACTGGAGATATTGGTGGGTAAGGGGATCTCATCAGTGTCATGTATCACCGAATACTGATTAGGTTCACCATCCAAACACCATGCCTTGTTATTATATCTAACTCCTGACTTTTCTCCGCTCCTGTCTATACTGGGGTAACACATCCCAACTATCCAGCTCTCTGATCCCCCGACATCCACTTCCCAGTAATGTCTCCCTGAGGAGAAACTCTGATTGCTTAACACCTGAGGATCGTACAGAAATCTGTTTGGTGTTTCTGGACGATTCTGGTTTCTATCTGACCTGGATACAGTTTTCCTGTCATCTGATATTTGTAGCTTATTATGAGCTGTGTTTCCATCCAGTAATATGTCTGCAGCTCCCTGTATAGGGAAGTATACATTTACCTCTGTTATTATATCAGATAAACCTGTGTGTAAGACCCCCGCCACATCCAGACCCCCTCCATCATGGAGGAGCTTCTCATGTCTCTCTCTGTCCTCATTATCTCCATCCTCAGTATCACACAAGTCACCTGTGTCTGATTCCTGTAAGACAGTCAGTGGATCCGTCACGTTACACAGCTCCTCAATGTGACGCAACTTCCTGGACAGCTCCTCCTTCTTTATTTCCAGATCCCGGATGGAGATGGAGATCCGCTCTGCCCTCCCGGAGATTTCCCTCAGGATTCTCTTCTCCAGGTCTGCCAGACGTCTCCTGAGATCTCTAAACAGGGCAGTAACTCTCTCGGTGTCACCAGCTGCTTCTTCTTCTACTTTCCTCCGGTGTTCCTGCAGACTCTGGACTCTTTCCTCCGTCTCCTCTCTCTGTGTCAGAAGTTTCTGCAGAACATTCCTCAGTGTCTCCTTCTTCTTCTCAGAAGCCCCATCCAATGATTCCATCTCATGTCCTGTGTGTTCTCCAATTAGACAGCAGGACACACAGATACAGGTCTCATCCTCAGTGCAGTAATACTCCAGGATCTTCTTATGGACGGAGCATTTCCTGCTCTCCATGGACAAGGTGGGGTCACATAAGATGTGTTCTGGGGACTTTTTGTGGGCTCTCAGGTGTTTATCACACAGAGAAACCTCACAGTGTAGACAGGATCTAACAGCAGGTACAGGAGAGTCCACACAGTGAGTACAGAAGACCCCGGACTCCTTCTGATCTGGCTGAGCAGACAGGAAATTCTCCACTATGTTACGCAGTGTTATGTTCCTCTGCAGTGCAGGACGATCCTGAAACTTCTCTCTGCATTCAGGACAGGAATATCCTCCAGACCCCTCCTGTGTATCCAGCACACGATCAATACAGTCCCGGCAGAAGTTGTGTCCACATCTCAGGGTTACAGGATCTGTATAAATGTTCAGACAGACGGAACATTCCAGCTCAGCTCTCAGATCAGCAGACGCCATCGCTGCCAGCAGAAGAGAAATGAAACTGAAAGTCTCTGGAACAAGAAACGTAGCTGAACCGGTTACAACTCGTCTACACTGAGCTGATCTTTCTTTTTACTTCCTTAGAAACCTATCTATGACAGATTAAAACAAGCCCAATGGTTGTTTAAATTCATAATATTTTAAAGAAAAAAATGTTTTTTTTTCATGTTTTCTCTTTTAGGTTGGATTGTCCATAAACGACATGAATACAATTAATGCTAAAAAAGAAGTCCTCCCATAGGAGAATATCAGGCTGTCACAATTTCCCTGTCCCACACTATAGTGACTTAGACTTAGGATGAATTTGATGCACACTGCTTAAATAAGAATTAGCAGGTACTTTAGATAAGCACACGTGGACTTGGGGAAACATCTATTGAAGGAGGGGACAATTGTCTGGTTGGAATGATGACAATTTTTACAGTTTGACAATCTGGCATACAGCTGGGTTCATTTATAGCAGCCTTTCTCAACCTTTTCAACACCAAGGGACCCTTGGAATTATTCTCTGGCCTCGGGGAACCCCTGCTAAAAATTAAAAATCTACAACTAATGATACATTAGTGTGATGGTCAATGGGAACAATGCTCCCCACACTTGTGGTCATTGGGAAGAATGCTCCCCATACTTGTGGTCATTGGGAAGAATGCTCCTTACACTTGTGGTCATTGGGAAGAATGTTCCTTACACTTGTGGTCATTGGGAAGAATGTTCCTTACACTTGTGGTCATTGGGAAGAATGCTCCTTACACTTGTGGTCATTGGGAATAATGTTCCTTACACTTGTGGTCATTGGGAAGAATGCTCCTTACACTTGTGGTCATTGGAAGAATGCTCCCCACACTTGTGGTCATTGGGAAGAATGCTCCCCACACTTGTGGTCATTGGGAAGAATGTTCCTTACACTTGTGGTCATTGGGAAGAATGCTCCCCACACTGGTGGTCAGTGGGAAGAATGCTCCTTACACTGTGGTCATTGGGAAGAATGCTCCTTACACTTGTGGTCATTGGGAAGAATGCTCCTTACACTTGTGGTCATTGGGAAGAATGCTCCTTACACTTGTGGTCATTGGGAAGAATGCTCCCCACACTTGTGGTCATTGGGAAGAATGCTCCCCACACTTGTGGTCATTGGGAAGAATGCTCCTTACACTTGTGGTCATTGGGAAGAATGCTCCTTACACTTGTGATCATTGGGAATAATGTTCCTTACACTTGTGGTCATTGGGAAGAATGCTCCCCACACTTGTGGTCATTGGGAAGAATGCTCCCCACACTTGTGGTCATTGGGAAGAATGCTCCCCACACTTGTGGTCATTGGGAAGAAAGCTCCTTACACTTGTGGTCATTGGGAAGAATTACCCCCTTACAGATAGCTAAAAAGATCAATGATGTCATTGGGAATTTATCTAAGAGGTAAAAATTGACCATTGCTCAAGGAACCCCTAGCAGCCTCTGGATGAACCCTAGGGTTCCACGGAACCCTGGTTGAGAAACCCTGATTTATAGTGTATGTCCAGTTAATTTCCTGGAGCATCATGGCAGCATACAATGGGTTGTGACTCCCTCCGTCATACTGATAGGACTGGAAAACCATAAGTTTAAGGTGTGCACACTAGCACAGCATTCTGTTTTTTTGTCCTCACCAATAGGACTGGTCTAGATTTGTACCCTCACCGTATTTATGGCCCAGCCAGGTTCAGCATCTCCTGAGTGGAATTCTCTTCTGTGCAGCCTCTAAATGACCTATATGAGGAGAGTCCCATTCTGGTGGTCTGAGGCCATTTTTAAAGTACAAGCTTTAAATAAGCTTATTATGGCAGCATCATTTTCCTGTTTCAATTTTCGGGTTCTCTTTCTGGAATTCGCCATTTTGTTTGCCTCCTTTACACCGACAGAGGTGAGCAGAGTTGCTCATCCCTTTCCCAAGATGGTGCCAAGCGTAGGCGGGTGCTTCTGTGCATGTGCAACTGGATGTTACTCTAGGCCAGGGATATGCAATTAGCGGACCTCCAGCTGTTGCAAAACTACAAGTCCCATCATGCCTCTGCCTCTGGGTGTCATGCATGTGGATGTCAGAGTGTTGCAATGCCTCATGGGACTTGTAGTTCTGCAACAGCTGGAGGTCCGCTAATTGCATATCCCTGCTCTAGGCTGTGGGAGGTTTGCTCAGCTATGCCCTTCTCCAATATGGCGCCCAGAGTAGCGATGTGCTACGGTACATGAGCAGAGCTGGGGATGTCCTAAGGAGTGTCCGGGAGCACCAGTTTTTTAACATTTAATTAGCCTCAAGTATTTATGGCATTTGTAGGACCCATATGCTCTCTGTCCACCATATGCTCTGTGTTTACTGGTCCAGTAAGCAGAATTGTTTGGGGGGATACTTTATTTAGTTAGCTGCATTCAATCTGTGTTATTCTCTTTTCAGCCTGTACTGTCGGCCGCTATTCTGTCTCTGTCTCACTATGGACAATGCTGACCTTCAGGCCACCAATCACTGATAAGGTAAGGGTTTAGGTAAGTAGTGAAGATTGGATCTTAAAAGGAGCACATGACTAAAACGCTGTCCTGACATTTTGCAAGCTCTTCAAAATCGGAGAGGAAATCAATCTCACGTTACAAAGAAAAAAAAAGGAAAAAGAATTGGATAATGGACTTTGAAGGTGTCACAATGCCCCAGGCTGAAAGAAGAATACTTAGGCATAGCTGTCTAAAAGTTTCATTTTATTATGCAAAAATATAAAGTATATACTACTTAAAACCATGTACACCATATAGATGCTCTAACACCATATCTCCCCATATAGCACTAGCTGATTGATACCACAGAAAACATGAGTGAGTAGGCTTAAACATTGGATAGGTCCATGTAAAAGTTAATGTCGAAATCTTTGTGGATAGAGACAGGGGCGTAACGATAGGGGTTGCAGGGGTTGCAATTGCAACCGGGCCCCGTGGTCCAGGGGGCCCATGTGCCTCCCTTGTACACCTGAATAGGAGGGATGCCGGGGGTGGCATTTAGAGGACCCAATCTCCTCCATTTTCCTCTATCCAGTTTATCCCTGGGGCCTGCTGCAGAACTTGTGAAAGGGCCCTGCTGCAGTACCGTAATAAAGGGACCCACGATATGAGTAAAGGGCCCCAGGATCAGTGGGAAGAGGGAAGGGCCCTGGCCAGGGGTCAGGGGGCCCTTCATAATTTCTTGCACCGGGGCCCTGAAGGATCTAGTTACGCCTCTGGATAGAGATAAATAGCCGAATTCACGCTTATTGTTGTTGATACCAAGGGAATCTCCTACGCATTTTGCTGATGGCTTCCTCAGGGGATCCTGTTGGTACCACTGATGCATACAGTCAGGTCCATAAATATTGGGACATTGACACAATTCTAATCTTTTTAGCTCTATACAGCACCACAATGGATTTGAAATGAAACAAACAAGATGTGCTTTAACTGCAGACTTTCAGCTTTAAGTTGAGGGTATTTACATCCAAATCAGGTGAACGGTGTAGGAATTACAACCGTTTGTATTTGTGCCTCCCACTTTTTAAGGGACCAAAAGTAATGGGGCAATTGGCTGCTCAGCTGTTCCATGGCCAGGTGTGTGTTATTCCCTCATTATCATTATCATTTAACCGGTTCCCCACCGCGCGCCGTGTTTTCACGGCGGCAGTGGGGGAGCGCTGCGCGAATCGCCGTAAATAAGCGGCGATTCGCATTTGGCCACCAGGGGGCGCGCGCGCCCGCCGCACTCCTGGGGAGTGTGCCCGCGGCTCGGGCGGACCCGATGTCCGCCGGCGAGCCGCGATGAGCGGCTACAGAGAAAGAACGGGGAACCGCAGATGTAAACACGGCGGTTCCCCGCCCTGTCAGTGGGGCATGAGAGATCTACTGATCCCTGTCACTGGGATCAGTTAGATCTCTCATGCCCATGTTAGCCCAACCCCCCCACAGTAAGAACACCCAGGGAACACGATTAACCCCTTCACTGCCCCCTGCAGGTTAACCCCTTCATTGCCAATGACATTTATACAGTAATCAGTGGACATTTAAATTTCTGATCACTGAATAAATGTCATTGGTCCCAAAAAAGTGTCAAAATGTTCCGACATGTCCGCTGCAATATCACAATACCGCTAAAAATCGCAGATCGCCCTCATTACTAGTAAAAAATTAAAAAAAAATAAAAACCCCAGAAATGAATTCTCACCATCCGTAAACGCGGCCACTTTTGCGCAAACCAATCAATAAACGCCGATTGCAATTTTTTTTAATGCAAATATGAGGAATTATATAATTCGGCCAAAAACGGTGAAAAAAAATGTTTTTTTATATATTTTTTTTGGATTTGAATTTTAGCAAAAAGTAAGAAATTTGGGCTTTTTTGCAAAATGGTCGCTCTTCTTTTGTTTATAGCGGCAATCAGAAATGACGCAGCGATGATCAAATACCACCAAAAGAAAGCTCTATTTGTGGGAAAAAAAGGACGCAAATTTTGTTTGGGTACAACGTTGCACGACCGCGCAATTGTCAGTTTAAGCGACGCAGCGCCGAATCGCAAAAAGTGCTCTGGTCCTAAAGTGTGAAATCCTTCCGGGGCTGAAGTGGTTAACACCACATTTTATAAGTGGTCATAAACTTGTAAATAACTCATGAAAGAATAAAGTTATGTTTTTCTTGTGAAATTCCCAATAAGTTTGATGTGTCACATGACCCTCTTCCTATTGAAAAAACAAAAGTTGGATTCAAAATGGCCGACTTCAAAATGGCCGCCATGGTCACCACCCATCTTGAAAAGTTTCCCCCCTCACATATACTAATGTGCCACAAACAGGAAGTTAATATCACCAACCATTCCCATTTTATTAAGGTGTATCCATATAAATGGCCCACCCTGTATAATGACTTTTTTGGGGATGTGTAGCACATGAAATGTATTGAACAAGGTAATACCACACAGGTGCCACCCCAACACACCAGTATTCTGCACAGGGTGTAAAATAGGGCTGCATGTGCTTGGATTTACTTGTGAAGAAGATGAGGAAAAGAAGGACAGGGAAGTTGATATTCTAAAGGCAAATATGCTGTGCACTGCACCTGCAGTTGCTCTAGATCTGAGGGGAAGATCTGAAATGAGGGGAAGCTCTGCTGATTTATATCATCCAATCATGTGCAAGAAAAAAATGCTGTTTTTCCATTTTCCATGCATGTAATTGAATATTCTTTGCAAAGTGAAGCTTTACCTCATTTACTAAGCTCTGGGGCAAGTGTGCAGTATATTTGTACATCGACCCCATAGTATACTTGTATTTCATGTGATTGTCTGTGTGTATTTCCCATAACTGGAATGATTCCGGAATTAGCACTCCATTTGTAGGCTTTGCCTTACTAAAAGGCCCTTTGGGTCACCAAAATAATTAAAAAACGGCGTGAGATCCTCCCAAGAATCCATACCAGACCCTTATCCGAGCATGCAGCCTGGCAGGTCAGGAAAGGGGAGGAAGAGCAAGCGCCCCCCCCCGAACCATACCAGGCCACATGCCCTTAACATGGTGGGGTGGGTGCTGTGGGGCAGATGGGGCTCTACCCCCCCACCACAAAGCACCTTGTCCCCATGTTGACAGGGACAAGGGTCTCTTCCCGTCAACCCTGGGCTGTGGTCGTCAGGGTCTGTTGGTGGGGGGCTTATCATAATCTGGAAGCCCCCTTTAATAAGGGGGCCCCCAGATCCCAGCCCCCCATGTGAATGGGTATGGGGTACATAATACCCCTACCCATTCACCAAAAAAGTGTCCAAAAATAAATAAAAACACAGAGACAGTATTTCACACATCCTTTATTAAAAAATAAAAACATTGTCCCCCGATGTAAATCCATCATCAATCAAAAAAATTTCTGCTCCCGAGCATGGCCGACCGTTCTTATATAGGTAAGGGGTGGGGCCATATTATGACATCACCTGATGACCCCACCCCCCTCATGGCATCATGGACCAGTGTATGCTGGGTCATTGACATCACAAATGGGACAGGGCCACCAGGTGATGTCACCAGGTGGCCCCTCCCCTTACCTATATAAAAACTGTCACACGATGAAGGAGGCATTCCACAAGCGGCCATGCTCGGGAGAGGAGCTATTTTTTTTTCGGGTCTGGCGGTGCGGCAGGTGGCATGAATCTGATTGACGATGGATTTACATTGGGGGACATTGTTTTTTATTTTTAAATAAAGGATTTGTCAAAAACTGTCTTTGTGCTTTTATTTTTTTGTACACTTTTTTTGGTTTACTATGTACCCCATACCCATACGCATGGGGTAGGCAGGATATGGAGGCCCCCCAGATTCCAATAAGTCTCCCACCCGAAGACCATGACAACCACCGACCAGGGTTGTCAGGAAGAGGCTGTTGTCCCCATCAAGGTGCTTTGGGCACCTCCCCCCATGTTGAGGGCATGTGGCTTGGTATGGTTCAGGAGGGAGGTGCTTGCTCACCCCCCCCCCCTTTCCTGACCTGCCCAGCTGTCTTCCTGCATAAGGGTCTGGTATGGGTTTTGGGGGGACCCCATGCGTTTTTTTTTTTTTCCCTTAACCATCTTTTTTTTTTGACTCATCAGTTGTTAAGGACGCCACGGCCAGCTTCCCGGACCCGCTCCTTAACCACCAGCTTATACTGCACCCTGAGTGGGCAAAGCTTTGCCCAATCAGGGTGCTGAGTGCACTGTGCAATGCGCAGTGCATTGTAGGGTGTGCAGCGGGGCAAACACCCTGCAAATTCGGGAGTTCGGCGAACGGCCGAACAGGAAAATGTTCAGCCCAAACTTATGCTCAGACCAAACCCTTTGCCCATCCCTACCTCTCCATTTAAAGTGTGCTGAGACAGGCACTCTTAGTCGGAGTAATAGGTTATATTCCCAGTCCTAGGCTCCACCCATTCTAGTTATTGTATCTGTGTAGGCTTTTTATCCCATATGCCAGTGTCTCTGGGTTGCAAGTTTCAGTGCCCTTGTGTTACTGCCTTCCTGAGCTCCTGTGTCTCTAACATCCATTGCATTTCTGTTCCTCCAAAGGATGTCACCCAGGGCACTCCCGTGACTGCCAGTGATGGCTGCACTCTGTGTCTCTAGCTCCAGCTGTGTCTATAGTGACCTCTGTGTCATACATTGTCCTCAAGTTCTAGTTATTTCAAGTCTCAGTGTCCCTGAGTTCCAGTGTCTCCAGTTCATTGGTCATATGTTTGTATCTAGCTTTTCTTCTGCTCTGCCTGCCCTGACCTTCAATCCTGACCTAGGTTCTAAAGATGTCTATGTATTCTGTTCTACACTCAGTTTTCAATGGTCACCTGCTGTCTGTGTGAGTGTGTCTGGGGGTGTCCATCACTCCTTGTAGGGGGAGCTGGTAAATACCAGGCAGCTCCTTAGACTCTGTGCCCCAGCCCTTCTTGAGGCTCACACCTCCACCAAATGTGCAGACAGCACAGGGGGTTCACAATCCTCACCATGGGTAACAGGTAGTTTGTCCCTTGCAGTTTTTTTTTTTCATTTTATTGTTTGGGTCAGAAAGTTGTGTTTTATTTATTTATTTTTTATTTTTATAATAGTAACCTGTTATAATCTTCATTATAATCTGTGTACACTCATGGAGGTTATCTTCCCATAGGGTTTTAAACGTATGTCTTTCACATTAGGATATGTTCTTTACAGAGTTGAGCGGACACCTGGATGTTTGGGTTCGGCCAAACTTCGCGGAAACGTTCGGGTTTGGTACCGAACGTTACCCGAACTTGACCTCGAAACCCATTGAAGTCAATGGGGACCTAAACTTTTCGGCACAAAAATGGCTGTAAAAAAAGTCCTGGAAAGTGCTAGAGGGCTGCAAAAGGAAGAAAAATGGGAGATGTTATTAAATCTGCAATCTGTCCCTCAAAGCAGTAGTAATCTCTACCTAGTCCAGTATCATATCGTTCTGTAATCATATCGTTCTGTAATGCAGGATGAGAGATCGTTCTGTAATTCAGGATGAGATGTTATAGATCAGCAATCTGTCCCTCACAATCTGTCCCTCATAGCGCCGGCAGCATCCTCTCCCTACACTACCCTGAGAGCATGTGACATGCAGCACTGTGACTCCAGCCTCATATAGAGGCTGGGTCACATGATGCACTGGCCAATCACAGCCATGCCATTAGTAGGCATGGCTGTGATGGCTTCTAGGGAAAACCAGTGAAACGCTTGTTGATTGCCTGCCTTGCAGCTATTCAACATGCGTGATCAAATACCAGAACCCGAACTCTGACTTTTTCTCAAATGTTCGGGTTCGGGTTTGGGACATGGACACCCGAAAGTTCGGTGCGGACCTCAATGTATTTGATACGTTGCATTTTCTTTCAAGGAGTTTAAATAAAAGATATATTCAATTCTGATTTACATGGACCTTAAACTTGCCATGTTTGTTCTGCTTACATGAACCGCTTTCATAGATAGCCGGGGAATTGTACCGTGTTGTATCTTCAATCAAATAGTAGATTACAGCTTATTTTCACTGCAGCACATAGAAGTGACCGGCCACATGGGAAATTACATTTCTACTTGTAATGTATTTTGATCCAGCAAAGTGCATTCATTTTGCTGCATTAAAATGGACAAATGTGACCTCCTCACAGAGGATCCTCAGATGAGGTGGCTGTGGGAGTCTTTAAAGCCGGAGAGCGTATGAGAAAGTGAGAGACCTCAATAGACCTCCATCATTTCAGGTCATGTCCATAGGGTTGCCACCTCATCCCTTTAAACCCACATATGAATTACACAGGTTGTTCTGAGGCGAATTAAATCAGATACCGTATATACTCGTGTATAAGTCGACCCGTGTATAAGCCGACCCCCTTACTTTTGCCCAAAAAATATGGGAAAACGTATTGACCCGCGTATAAGCCTAGGGTGTGAAATGCAGCAGCCAGAAGACAGGGACAGGGAGCCAGAACATAGGGACAGGGAGCCAGAACACAGGGACAGGGAGCCAGATCACAGGGACAGGAAGCCAGAACACAGGGACAGGGAGCCAGAACACAGGGACAGGGAGCCAGAACACAGGGACAGGGAGCCAGAACACAGGGACAGGGTGCCAGAACACAGGGACAGGGTGCCAGAGACCGAGGGACAGGG
>BLSH010475836.1:165673-189093 GCA_018402905.1 Glandirana rugosa
TGCTTTGTAAGTGTGACTAAACACATTGGAATGCAGAGAATGCTGAGAATGCTGAGAGAGAGCTGCAGCTCTTCACGGAGATCAGGAGGTGGGCGGGACTGAACAGCTAACATCAGCTTGTCCCGCCCACCTCCCCGACATCAAGCTGAGAATCTGACACCTCTCTCAGCATTCTCTGCATTCCAATGTGATTAGTCACAGTTACAAAGCACAGAACGGCTCTTAGAAGCAGCACGGCTCTGTTTAATGTGAAACTACTGATCACCCACAGACACTGACTCGGGTATAAGTCGAGGGGGGTCTTTTTCAGCACAAAAAATGTGCTGAAAAACTCGACTTATACCCGAGTATATACGGTAAGTCACCAAGTGAGTTTAATTACCACCTTAATCAGCCACAGAACCTGTATAATTCATATGTGTTCGGGTTTAAAGGGATGAGGTGGCAACCCTACATGTCCATCTGTGGGCTGCAGAAGTCCCTGTGTAGAAGTGTCATCCTCCAGCCCCTCCCCCTATCAGCATATATACCAGTGATGGTGAACCCGTGGCACGCGGGCCACAGCTGGCATGCCGAGCCCTCTCTGTGGGCATGCCAGAAGAAAAGCGCACACTGACACTGACTGGCCATCCATAGAAGCTGATTTGTCCACACCATACCCCCCCATCGAACTACATCTCCCACAGGTCTCTAGGGCCAGTGGTGACGTGTCCGAGGTGGGCGTGAATGAGTAGAAGCGGCTCCCACAAGTCTCTGGGGCCAGCGGTAATGTGTCTGGGGTGGGCGTGACAGAGAGAACATGGCTCCCACGTGGTTGGGAACAGGGGTGACATGCGGACGGGAATGAGCTGCCGGATTGGGAGACACAAAGACACTGGAGACAGGTGAGATGTAGACATTATGTGTAGATAAAATATCAGTCCTTTCAGTGGTGTCCCACTTAGGCAGAGGCTTCAGCTGCCACTGTACATCCTGCTGACCAGAGCCATGCAATACCTGTACCACCTGCTGGTGGGTACCTTCCCCTTCAACTCCTTCCTGTCTGGTTTTACCTCCTTCATCCTGGCCCTGTGTAGGATCCAGATTAACCCCCAAAATAAAGGAGATTTCCTGGGAATCTCTCCAGAAAGTGCCTTTGCAGATCTTCTCTTTGCCAATACACTTACTTGTCATAAACTTTGTTGGATGAAATAATCATTTTTATTCATTGAAAAAAAAAATGTACATTTTAAACCGCAGTCTTGGGAATTGTGCCCCATGATTGGTAATTGGGCCTCATTATTGGTGTCATTGGGAAACATTTTGCCCCATCATTGATCTCATTGGGCCTCATTATTGATATAATTAGGAAACATTGTGCCCCATCATTGGACCTCGTTATTGGTATCATTGGGAAACATTGTGTCCCATCATTGGTGTCATTGGGCCTCATTATTGGTGTCATTGGGAAACATTTTGCCCCATCATTGGTATCATTGGGAAACATTGGGCCTCATTATTGGTATCACTGGGAAACATTGTGCCCCATCATTGATCTCATTGGGCCTCATTAATGATATAATTAGGAAACATTGTGCCCCATCATTGGACCTCATTATTGGTATCATTGGGAAACATTGTGTCCCATCATTGGTGTCATTGGGCCTCATAATTGGTATCATTAGGAAACATTGTGACCCATCATTGGTCTCATTGGGCCTCATTATTGGTGTCATTAGGAAACATTGTGCCCCATCATTGGTCTCATTGGGCCTCATTATTGGTGTCCTTAGGAAACATTGTGCCCCATCATTGGTGTCATTGGGTCTCATTATTGGTGTCATTAGGAAACATTGTGCCCCATCATTGGTCGCATTGGGCCTCATTATTGGTATCATTAGGAAACATTGTGCCCCATCATTGGTGTCATTGGGCCTCATTATTGGTATGATTGGGAATCATTGTGCCCCAGCATTGGTGTCATTGGACCTCATTATTGGTATCATTGGGAAACATTGTGCCCCATCATTAGTGTCATTGAGCCTCATTATTGGTACCATTGGGAAACATTGTGCCCCATCATTGGACCTCATTATTGGTATCATTAGGAAACATTGTGCCCCATCATTGGTCTCATTGGGCCTCATTATTGGTATCATTAGGAAACATTGTGCCCCATCATTGGTGTCATTGGACCTCATTATTGGTATCATTGGGAATTATTGTGCCCCAGCATTGGTGTCATTGGGCCTCATTACTGGTATCACTGGGGAACATTGTGCCCCATCATTGGTGTCATTGGGCCTCATTATTGGTATCATTAGGAAACATTGTGCCCCTATTATTTGTGTCATTGGACCTCATTATTGGTATCATTGGGAATCAATGTGCCCCATCATTGGTGTCATTGGGCCTCATTATTGCTATCATTGGGCAACATTGTGCCTCATCTTTGGTGTCATTGGGGGGAATAGTGCCTCATCTTTGGTGTAATTGGGAGGAATTGTGCTTCTTCATTGGTGTGAGTGGGGGGAATTATGCCCTATTGTTGGTATCGATGGATAAAACAGTGCCTCAAGGGCCTAATAAAAGCAAGCAAAGGGACACATCTGGCCCCCCCGGGCCGTAGTTTGGAAACGAAAACCTCGGTATTCAGGTTTAATTGCAGTGTTGGCACTTTGAAATAAATAAGTTGGTTTTGTGTTGCAGTTTGGACACTCAGGCTCAAACAGTTTCGCCATCAGCCTCTATACTGATCCTCAGTGGTGGATGTGGGCGGGGCTTCTTCTGGCTCAGATCACGCAGTGTGCAGGGGCGGGGCTCATCCTGAATATACACAGTAACCCCGGTGTCACGGGTCTTTGGGGTTCTAGAACTTCTCATATCATAGTGAGCACCGCACAACCCAACCTGAGGAAATGCTTCATCTCCATTTATTATAAAGAAGTCACATCTAATACAATACGATTTCTTACACTCACTTCTAATTACCAGACATGATTGGGACATAAAAGATCCGAAACGTGATTGACAGAACTGATCACATGACTCCAGTGATAGAAATAGAACATGACCAATAGAAACATGAACATTCCTAACCGGGTCCTCTGGTGGACGGCAGACGGCAGGATGACTATAACAGATGATAGATGACAGAATATATCAGTAATAAAATTCCCAGAGCAGTCTTGGAGATCCCCCCAGACACACATACAGAACAACCAGAAAAATAAATATAAGGAGAAAAGTGTAATGAGCAAGCCTAAGCCGAAATGTCCAAGAGATACAGAGTACAGGCAGATGTTTTCCTCAAAGAATTAAAAGCATCAAACCAAAGAGGATATAATTCAGCTGTGAAAAAATGGAAAGCATGAGGATGGATTTATCGAGCAAGATTAGATTTGTCAACTCTTCCTACAGGAGCTTCCAATACACTGACACTATGGGGTGGATTTACTAAAGGAAAATAGACTGTGCACTTTGCAAAGTGCAGTTGCTCCAGAGCTTAGTAAACGAGCAGAAGCTCTGCTGACTTCCATCCTCCAATCATGTGCAAGCAAAAATACAGTTTTTTTAATTATCCTTGCACGTGATTGGGTATTCTTTGCAAAAGTGAAGGTTTATCTAATTTACTAAGCTCTGGAGCAACTGCACTTGCAGAGTGCACAGTCTATTTGCCTTTAGTAACTCAACATCTATGCCTGATCTGAGCCTCCTTTTATAGAGAGGGGAGCCGTTTTATCCAAAATTTTGATCCCGCAGGATTTGCTGCAGTAAATTTAAACCTCAACCCCTATAGGCCAGTAGTGCCCCTATGGCTGGGTTCAAACTAGTCCGATTCTCAGACCGACATTAGGAGCACAAGTCGCATTATGGCCCAAAAACAATGATTCCCTATGAGAGCCGTCTTAACTGGTCCGACTTGTGTTTTTTCAAAGTCGGACTGACTTAGAAAAAGGTTCCTGTACTACTTTTGTCCGACTTTGATCCTTCTTTAGCCCATTGAAAGGCATTGAGGTCGGATCATTGTCTTAACTGATCCGACTTTGGCATGCGACTTGTGCTCTGCGGATCTTGAAGGGGAACTCCACGCCAAATTAAAAAAAAAAAAAAAGGGCACGGGGCCCCCCTCCAGGAGCATACCAGGCCCTTTGGTCTGGTATGGATTTTAAGGGGAACCCCGTGCCAAATAAAAAAAAAATGGTGTGGAGTTCCCCCCCAAATTCCATACCAGACCCTTATCCGAGCACGCAGCCTGGCAGGCCAGGAAAGGGGGTGGGGACGAGCGAGCGCCCCCCCTCCTGGACCATACCAGGCCACATGCCCTCAACATGGGGAGTATGGGTACTTTGGGGCCCCAAACCCCAAAGCACCTTGTTGATGAGGACAAGGGCCTCTTCCCGACAACCCTTGCCGGTGGTTGTCGGGGTCTGCGGGGGGGACTTATTGGAATCTGGAAACTCCCTTTAACAAGGGGGCCCCCAGATTCCGGCCCCCACCCTATGTGAATGAGTAAGGGGTACATTGTACCCCTACCCATTCACCTGAAAGGAAAATGTAAAAAAAAAAAACACACTACACAGGTTTTTAAATTATTTTATTAAATCAGCTCCGGCATTTTCTGCTCTTTTGCCGGTCTTCTCCATTGTCCTCTTCCCTATATTCTCCCTCTCTTGTTCTTCCCATGTTGACACAACGTGATCTCCTTCACGAATGCCGTCTCCGCTGTGTGCTGTGACTTATATTGGCATGGGACGGGGCCACCCGCTGACATCATCCAAAGGTCCTGCCCCTTATGATGTCACAGACCCGCCCCAAATGTGACATCATAAGGGGGTGGGGTTCTCTGGGTGATGTCAGCGGGTGGCCCCATCCCATGCCAATATAAGTCACAGCACACCGCGGAGACGGCATTCGTGAAGGAGATTGCTTTGTGTCAACATGGGAAGAACAAGAGAGGGAGATCAAAGTGAAGAGGACAACAAAGAAGACCAGCAAAAGAGCAGAAGATGCCGCAGAGAGGGAAAAGAAAGAAGACCCCTCAGAAGATAGAAGACCTCACAAAAGAGCAGAAGAAAGAAGAGCCGGAGAGGGGAGAATACGCTGGAGCTGATGTAATAAAAGATTTTAAAAACCTGTGTAGTGTGGTTTTTAGTTTAAACTTTTTTTTCAGATGAATGGGTGGGGGTAAGATGTACCCCATACTCATTCATACAGGGTGGGGGCCGAGATCTGGGGGCCCCCTTGTTAAAGGGGGCTTCCAGATTCCGATAAGTCCCCGCCTGCAGACCCCAACAACCACCGGCAAGTTTTGTCGGGAAGAGGCCCTTGTCCTCATCAACATGGGGACAAGCTGCTTTGGGGTGGGGGGGAGCGCAGAGCCCCCCCTGCCCCAAAGCACCCGTACTCCCCATGTTGAGGGCATGCGGCCTGGTATGGTCCAGGAGGGGGGGTGCTCGCTCGTCCCCACCCCCTTTCCTGGCCTGCCAGGCTGCGTGCTCAGATAAGGGTCTGGTATGGAATTTGGGGGGGAACTCCACACCATTTTTTTTTTAATTTGGCACGGGGTTTCCCTTAAAATCCATACCAGACCAAAGGGCCTGGTTTGCTCCTGGAGGGGGGCCCCATGCCGTTTTTTTTCTTTTTTTTTTGGGTTGGAGTCCCCCTTCAAGATCCCCAGAGCACAAGGTGCATTGTATTGTCGGGATCAAAGTCAGATCCCTGTTCACAGAAAATCGGTCCGACTTTGACCCTATGTAGGGCCGTAAATCGCAAAGCAAAATAGGATCAAAGTCGGACCGTTTAAATGTCGGATAGTGTGAACCCAGCCTTAATCTCTATGTTACACATGCATCACCCTCCACCATAATATAATAAAACATCACTTTACATTTCAGTGTAGACTTTTGTATCAGCATTATGTGATAAAGCCGAGATAACATAAGACAAGCCAGGGAGAGTCCCAGCTAATGGTCTGCTATTATCATATAACAGGAGATTGGGCAGACCCATCACTGATCGTGTTTTCTGCCAGAGATTTCCCAGAATTCTGTCCTGTATGAAGAAGACGTGTATTTTCTGGACTGAAAACTGCTGACATTGATAGTAATAAGAACATGAGATGCTGTATATATTTAATGTCACCATATATTTTTACCATGAAGGTGAACTTACTCGGTATTACAAATCATTTTATGAGTGGTAAGTTCCTCACCCCGAAGCTGCACATATACAGAGGGCAGAATGCTTGCAACATCATGTTCCCATATTGGGTCAATGATCTCATCAGCACTCTCTCCTTTGTGTATATCAGCTGTTGTGTGGGGAAATCTCCCACCTATAGCTCAATGGTCCAGCCCTGACAGCTAAACCCTGTGTATGGACCAAACTCAAGCTTATCACTAGCAGGGCCATCTTTAATATTGATTGGACCCTGGGCAAATATTTTCTTGGGCCCCCCTCATGCAATTTCACTCTCCACCTGCTCTGAGACATACAATAAATAGCAACTAGACTCAAAATCAGTTTACTTAATCAGATCAGCAGTGATTTTGATTGGTTGCCAGAGGTTACAAGATATCATTACCACTTACTGACTGGTTGCTAGAGGTTACAGCACACATTACAGCTCACTGATTCGTTTCTAGAGGTTACAGCACATGCTTTCTGCTTGTTTGGTTGCTAGAGATTACTGTACATCAATACTGCTCACTGATTGGTTACTAGAGGTTACTGCACATCATTACTGCCCACAGATTGGTTGCTAGAGGTTATAGCACATCATCTCCTCACTGCCTGCACACCATGAACTGGGGAGCGCAAAGTCGCAGAAATGTGCTGCCCTTTAGCAGATACACAGCAGTGGCATCAATTATTACACCATCACTCATCTGCTGACATGTGCTGTGGAATTTCAAGCATGCCTTTGTCTCCCCAGTGGGCAGCATCCAGTATAGGTGATGGTGAATATGACCTCAGGGGGGGCATGATATACACATGAATGTCACCTTTGTTTACATATCAATGCAGCTGGCCGCCACTATTTACATATGAATGCTGCCGCTATTTACATAACAATTCCGGTTATTTACATGTAAACATAGGGTCTGCAAGTGAGTTATCTGTACACAACTATAGGGCAGAGTTGGGCAGCTTTAGTAGCAGCACTTAGACATCGGGACACAGCACAGGTCTACAACTTCAAGGGACAAGGGAATTTAAACCAGGATAGTTGGCAAGTATGAGGCAGCTGCTTTGGGCCCCACAACAATGACAGGGCCCAGGGCAGCTGCCCCTTTTGCCCTGCCCTAAAGACGGCCCTGATCACTAGTCAGTGACTTAAAAGCTCTCAAGTTAGATACAGGCAGTTAAGCAGAATTTTCAGGAGGAGAACTGCAATGACAGTCCTCAAACTTCTCCAAGGACAAAGTCATAATTTCCCCCAAGCATTGGCTGAACAATGAATCAATCCCACCATCCATCCCTATGATGTCACCAGACTCTGTGCAGTTATCACATCACAAAATCCCCCCCACACGTATCTTTATAGAACCTCTCCATACACATAACCCAGCATGGAGGGGTTCAGCAAAGATGGTGGTGAAGGTGTGGAGGTGTTGGTTCGGGTCACCCATATTATAAAAGGAGATCCACCCAGCCTCATAATCTAGATATATCCCGACTCTGTTACTGGAGATATTGACAGGTAAAAGGATCCATTCATTGCCGTGTATCACCCAATACTGATCACCATTCCTGATCAAACCCCAGGACTTATTATTATTTCCAATCCCTGAGTCATATCCTTCCCTGTCTATACTGGGGTAACAAATCCCGACTCTCCATTTATGTGACCCCCCAACATCCACTTCCCAGTAATGTCTCCCTGAGGAGAAACTTTGACTGCTCAACACCTGAGGATCATCTTGAAATCTCTCTGGTGTTTCTGGGTGATTCTGGTTTCTTTCTGACTCAGATACAGTTTTCCTGTCATTTGAAATAAGTAGATAATTACCGGCTGTGTTTAAATCCAGTAATATGTCTGCAACTTCATGAATTTCGAAGTATTCATCTACTTCTGTTATTATATCAGTTAAACCTGTGTGTAAGACCCCCGCCACATCCAGACCCCCTCCATCATGGAGGAGCTTCTCATGTCTCTCTCTGTCCTCATTATCTCCATCCTCAGTATCACACAAGTCACCTGTGTCTGATTCCTGTAAGACAGTCAGTGGATCCGTCACGTTACACAGCTCCTCAATGTGACGCAACTTCCTGGACAGCTCCTCCTTCTTTATTTCCAGATCCCGGATGAAATCCGACATGGAGATGGAGACCCGCTCTGCCCGCCTGGAGATCTCCCTCAGAACTCTCTTCTCCAGGTTTTCCAGATGTCTCTTGAAATGTCCAAACAGGGCAGTGACTCTCTCAGTCTCACCAGCTTCTTCTTCTTTTACTTTCCTCTGGTGTTCCTGCAGACTCTGGACTCTTTCCTCCGTCTCCTCTCTCTTTGTCAGAAGTTTCTGCAGAACATTCCTCAGTGTCTCCTTCTTCTTCTCAGAAGCCTCATCCAGTGACTCCATCTCATGTCCATTATGTCTTCCAATCACACAACAATACACACAGACACAGGTCTCATCCTCAGTGCAGTAATACTCCAGGATCTTCTTATGGACGGAGCATTTCCTTCTCTCCAGGGACAAGGTGGGGTCACATAAGATGTGTTCTGGGGACTTTTTGTGGGCTCTCAGGTGTTTATCACACAAAAAAACCTCACAGTGTAGACAGGATCTAACAGCAGGTACAGAAGAGTCCACACAGTGAGTACAGAAGACCCCGGACTCCTCCTGATCTGGCTGAGCAGACAGGAAATTCTCCACTATGTTACGCAGTGTTATGTTCCTATGCAGTGCAGGGCGATCCGGAAACTTCTCTCTACATACAGGACAGGAATATCCTCCAGACCCCTCCTGTGTATCCAGCACACGATCAATACAGTCCCGGCAGAAGTTGTGTCCACATTTCAGCATTACAGGATCGGTATAAATGTTCAGACAGACGGGACATTTCAAGTCAGCTCTCAGATCAGCAGACGCCATCGCTGACAGTAGAAGAGAAACTAAACTGAAAGTCTCTGGTATTTTCTGACTTATATCTAAGTTATTTCAATGACCTTTGAACATTGCTTTAGATTGCAAATAGTTTAGCTCATGGTTGACGGTTTTTACAGGGCATAAGTAACATAAACACAACATTTCTTTCTATAGTAAAGTGCAGAAAAAAATCCCCTCCCGTCCCCGCCATAGGAATCCATGCGTCCGGCATCCTGAAAGGGGCGAGGTGGTAGGGTGCCCCGATCCCACCCAATTGTGGGACTATAGCGAATTAATTCTTGCTATTTTCACACTGCCGTTCCTCCCCGCCAATCAGGAGCCAGGTCCGTGAGACCTGTTTCCCGATTGGCCAAAGCTGCAGGCAATCCTAATTCTTTAGCCAATCGGGAAACAGGTCTCACAGACCTGGCTCCTGATTGGCGGTGAGGAACGGCAGTGTGAAAATAGCAAAAATTCATTCACTATAGTCACACAATTGGGTGGGATCGGGGCACCCCACCGCCTCGCTCCTTTCAGGATGCCGGGCACATGGTTCCTATGGCGGGGACGGGAGGGGATTTTTTTTTAAGCACCTGATTAGAGCCCCTGAAAGGAGCGAGGCGGTAGTAATGGGGGCGGCACCCGCGTGCCCTTAATGCACGGGCCGCCCCTGCTTGGTCATTCAGGGCAAATCAACAGGTACATTTATCTTCCACCCTCCCCAGTATTGTAATATCAATGGATGTGGTGCAATAATTCAGTAACTCAAAAAAAGTATAATTATAAAAACAATTACTTCCCGACGGCTTTTTTAATTTATACTACAAAACGTATGCCCCAATCCTCTCCCCTTACCTGGCACGACTTTTTAATTTTCTCAGAGAAAATCAACCTTTAGACCCTTCTGCCAACTTAGCATTTATCACAATGATACCCAAGCCAGGGAAGGACCCAAGCGAAGTGGGCAATTACAGGCCAATTTCTTTAATAAACAACGACCTAAAAATTATGACTAAAATTTTCACAAACCTCTTAGCCTCTTTTATCAAACTTTATGTGCACAAGGATCAGGTTGGGTTTATTCCCAGGAGGCAAGGCCCTGACCAGGTCCGGCGGGCGATAGACCTAATCTCCCTTCTAAAGTCGGGTTGGGGGGGTGGTCCCGCTCAGGAGGACCTCCTCCTGTCGATCAACCTTCATAAGGCGTTTGACACGATTTCCTGGACATATATTTTCACAATCTTAGATAAATGGGGATTTGGGCCCAAATTTACAGGAGCACTGTCAGCCCTTTATTCATACCCAAGGGCCCAAGTGCGATTTCAGGGTCATTATTCGGATCCCTTCCCCATAGAGCGGGGTACCAGACAGGGATGCCCCTTATCCCCTTTTTATTGCTCGCAATTGCAATGGAAACATTGGGGCCATTGCTAACAGACATAACTCAGACAGATAGCTCCTGTTGTGCAGAGGGCAAGCTCAACACTGACTGCCCTCAGTATTGTAATAGTAGTCTTTCCTCAAACATGAACAAGGGTGGCAGCAGAAGAATAAAAACAAACAGCCAGATGCAAGTAGTTGCCCCTCTGTCTGACGGAATTTCAGACTGAGGCTACACAATCCCCCACCAAAAGTATTTGGTCCCCACAGAGATAACAGGGCCCAGCATTGGAAAAACACATCAATGTATCATATGTAGTTCAAAGAGCCCAAAGCTACACTGGGCACTGATTGTTGTGGACTACAAGTTCCAGCTGGCTGGAGGGAGAGAGCAGAAAGCTGGGAGAGGTAATAAATAGCCTGTGTTGGGGAGGAGTCGCTCTCTTGGGACCACAGACTATATTTGGGAGCAGTGATCTGGATGGTCAGGGAGAGCCTCCAGACAGCATGTGTGGATGCACCTGTTGTCAGTAGTGTCTGGTCATCAGGAGGTCACCTTCATCACCTGCATCACAGATTCAGTTGAGCTGTGGTGCTGAGAGGTGCGTGGTCGTGCACCATCCCTTGAGCACAGTATCTGCAGAGGCCTGCTGCAAGGTCTTATCATCCCTTCTGAGCTTGGTATCGCCTGGACTGGTGAGTGGACATGTGCCCATCCTCTTTACATCCAAGGACACTGCGTGCAAACACTATTGCTTTGTTCCCTTTATTAAAGTTCTACCAAGAAACACTCACAATCACATTTGCACTGATTGAATGTTATACTCATTAAACTCATCAAATCACATTGTCAGTTGAGCTAACCGGAGTCGCTTTTACTCTGAGACGAAAGCCTCGTACACACGGGACGACGATTGTATACAACAGGTCGTACTAACGACCATTGTATGTGATATTGATCGCTAGTATGCGCGATTAGAGCAGCCGAACATACGACGGTCGTACAAGGGAGTTGTATGAGCAGACTAGAAAACTTGGTTGTACCAACAAGCGGTCATACGACCGTTGTATCGTGTGTACAGAGCAGTTGGTACAACAAGTTGTATTGTGCAAAGCATGCATGCTCAGAAGTCAGGAACGGCCGGATGCTAATTACATGCACCTGAACGTTCCTTCTGCGGTCGTACGATCGTGTAGTGCAGTCAGTATGCAAGTTACATTATCCAACATACGATTTGAGATGATCGTACATACGATCCTTGTCCTGTGTGTAAGAGGCATTAGTCATAGAATTCAGATACAACTTGCCAAGCTGTGTTAAATGTTTGTGTTAAGGGAGGCTGTGGTGTCAGGAGGTTAAAGGGAGTAGTCTGACTCCAGACTGGTCATTCTCCTACCCTTTTCTGACCTGCAATCATAGACCTTGACCTATTTAAACTCGATGTATTGCTCCCCAGGGGACTTCAGTTGACAATTCAGTTGCTTGTTCATATAAAGAGTATACCAATGACCTTATTTCGCTTATCTGATTTATTGTCTGTTGATTCTACTGCAAAACGTTGCCGTTGCAGTAAAATTCAATTGGTTTACTGTGAACTATTTTGTGTCTGCATCCATATTTCTTGTTTAGTAAGGCTGAATTGTCAAAACCCAGAGTGTCAGAGGTGTCAGGAGAGTTGCAAGGTCAGGGCAACCATTGGGGTATCATATCTTCAAGCATCTCTCATGGGGGTAGTGCTACAAAAAAATGAAACATCTAACTAAACAGATGTAATAAAAATGAATTTATCCTATAACAAACAGTTCAGCCAATGGAACTTCCCACTAAGGTGTTTTATGAAGTGGGCACATCAAAGCTGTGGCAGAAAGTGCCAGCATTTATGAAGACTTTCAGGCTGCGTACACAGTCTCGTCCGAACGTTGGCCTGGGGAGTCATAGGTTCAGTTTTTTTAATGCATTGACCTTTTGGCACTTTGCTTCTTCAGCTCAGCTGGTCCTGCACCTGAGGACTCTTCATCAGGTTCAGGGAGTAGCCGAGGGTCTGTTTCCTCTTCAACCGGTAGAACAGAAGGCGCCTCTTGTCTTTCTATCTCATAGGTCTCATAGGTCTTAGGTATGAATTCAGGGGCTTCAGGTCTAATTCTCATTAGCGGAGGTAGATGAAATGGCATTTATGGACACAGATGGCCACAAGTCCATGCAGACATTTTCTTCTTTACTGTCTTCCTCCTTCACCACAGCTGGCGGTAGAAGACTGTACTGGTCTCTGTCTTGTAGAGGACACGTGGGTAGAAGATGAAGCAGTCTGTTGAGACATTTTAACAGCTTCTCCCAGAGGTAGAAGATAATTATGGTGCCAGACTTTCAGTGGACCGGTTTTTTCCTCTGAGCAGATCTGGTACAACAGCAAACCAGTGTTGCATGCAGATGATGTAGGGATGAGATTTCCACTGGTCAGCTAGCTTGTGCTTTCCAGGGACATCCACATTTCTTGGAAGCACTCAGTCACCTGGCTGTATATTCTGGACTCTTAAGCCCCGTACACACGGTATGACGGTCATGCAACAGCAGTCGTACAACCAGCTTGTTGTATGATCATCCGACCATTAGTACGCGCGATTACAACACCCGTCGTACAACGGTTGTACAACTGAAGTTGGATGAGCAGGCTTGAAAACTTTGGTTGTACAACAAGTGGTTGTACGACCGTTGTACCGTGTGTATAGAGAGGTTGGTCCAACAAAGTTGTACGTGCAAAACACGCATGCTCAGAAGTCAGGAGCGCCCGGAAGTGTCCGTTCTGGGAAACCTATGTTCCTAATTCACAAATCACATGCACCTGGGCTTCCTCGTTATACGCTTGTAACACGTCACTACGTTAGGCTTGGTCGTACGATCGCTTAGTGCGTGTCAGTACGTGAGACACAACAGCCAACATACGATTTTGGACGTCCGGTCGTATGACCTTCGCACCCGTGTGTATGGGGCTTAACTCTCAAGTCTAAATTCCTCTTATTCTGCTGACCTGGGGCATTGAATGCAGCTTTGGCCTTCTCATAAGCCACCTTTAAGTTCTATCTGAGATGATCCACATACCCTCTGTGGGGAGTAACAGATGTCTGCCAAAAGATAAGTTGACAGACAGTCGGACTTCTCTCCCAAACATGAGCATGCATGGAGAATGAACCATGACATTGTGTTCTGTGCTGTCATATTCATGTACAACTACTGAGCCAGCAGTTTCTCTATGCTTTTCTGGTAGGATTAACTACCACTTGTCTTAAGGATTCCAAAGGACCCCTTTAGTAGGCCACCCCATCATGTAGCTGTAATCAATCCTATTCTAGGTGGACCAGGCATGCTTATATGGTGAGTTCATCATTAGCAAGAGCTCTGAGCATCCACTCTCCAGGACTTTCAGGGTTAAGTTGCATAAAGGGTCTTCTGCTTGATCCGTTTTTAGGTATTTACTAGAAAACTTAGGCAAGTCATCATCTGTCGCTTGAGTGAGGTCACAGTAGAGCTTGGGAACTCCTGAACCAGTGACTTCAATGGCTCCAGCACCTCTTGTTCCCTTGACATGATGTTAAATGCCTTAACAAAAAGCTTGGACCCCTTCAGTCTGGTCCACTGTTCAGGGGGAGTCTCAGGGTCATAGGGTCTCCTCAACGGGGCATCAGCATCTTTGTTTCCCCTTTACAGTACTTCAGACTGAAGAAAAAACAAGATAGAGCCACAAACCATTGATGTCCTGTGGAATCTACTTTAGCCGTGGTGAATAGAATAGTGTTGGGCTTTGCCCGAGCATGAGTTTGGAACACCTGAATTTGCAGGGTGTTCGCTGGTTGCTCACATTGACAAACACCCTGCAATGCACTGAGTGCTGCACAGTGCATTCTGTTTCCTGATTGCGCAAAGCTTTGCCCAATCAGGGTGCAGTGTAAGCTGGTTGTGGGGTCCCCCTTGATTTTAAGGTGAACCCCACGCCAAAATGTTTTAAAAAAATAGCGTGAGGTCCCCCCAAAATCCAGAACAGAGGTGAGGGAGAGGCGCCAGGATGCAAAGCTGTGGGCTGGGCTACACACTCAGAGTTTCTGCTCCTTCTAGAGGTCATTAGAAGGAACAGAGACTCAGAGCGCGTAGCTCAGCCCACAGCGTTGCATCCTGACAGACACTGTTCAGCTCTAGCCTGGCTCTTCCCCCATACAGTGACATCACTTCTGCCCCAGCAGCCAGCACTGACCAGCGTGGTTCTTCCTGGATCCTGTGCACACCAGACATCCTGTCCAGCTTATTTGGATGATCCTTTCCAGCTGTCTACCACCACAGTGGAGCCCGCAGAGCCAGACATAACATAAGGACTGCACCTCCCCTCTGTTCTCACATATCTTGCAGAGTCTCCTGGACACAACTCTGAAGGATGGCTGCCTCCCCCCCAGTTTGGATGCATTTAACATAATACACATACCTATTAATGATCTCACCTGTTGGAAGCGCCAGATACCCACTGACTCTTTTGTGCAAAATCCATACCAGATCCTTATCCGAGCATGCAGCCTGGCAGGCCAGGAAAAGGGGGGACGAGTGAGTGACCCCCCCTCCTGAACTATACCAGGCCACATGCCCTCAAAATGGAGGGGTGCTTTGGGGACAAGGGCCTAACCCCCACAACTGCAGCCAATGGTTGTGGGGGTCTGCGGGTTGAGGGCTTATCGGAATCTTGAAGCCCCCTCTAACAAGGGGACCCCCAGATCCCGCCCCCATGTAAATGAGTATCGGGTACATAGTACCCCTACCCATTCACCAAAAAAGTGTACAAAAAAAAATAAAAACAGGAGACAAGTTTTTGACAAATCCTTTGTTAAAAAATAAAAAAGCAATGTCCCCCACGCCACACTGCAGACTCCAAAAAAAAAAAAGACGCTCCGCCTTCTGGGACGGCTGCCCGCTGAATGCCTCTTCTGCACTTTGACAGTTCTTATATAGGTAAGGACGGGGCCACCTGGCAAAGTCACCTGGGGGGGACACTATTTTGTATTTTTTTATAAAGGACTTGTCAAAAACTGTGTGTGTGGTTTTTTGTTAGTTTTTGACACTTTTTGGTAATTGGGTAGGTGTACTATGTACCCGATACACTTTCACATAGGGGGGCTGGGATCTGGGGGTTCCCTTGTTAAAGGGGGCTTCCAGACTTCGATAAACCCCCCGCCTGCAGACCCCCACAACCACCGGTCATGGTTGTGGGGATGAGGCCCTTGTCCCCATCAACATGGGGATAAGGTGCTTTGGGGCGGGGGCAGAACAGCCATCACCCATGTTGCGGGCATGTGGCCTGGTATGGTTCGGGGGGGGCGCTCGCTCATCCCCCCTTTCCTGACCTGCCAGGCTGCATGCCCGAATATGGGTCTGGTGGATTTTGGGGGGCATCCTACGCCATTTTTTTTTTTGGCATGGTGTTCCCCTCAAAACCCATAGCAGACCTGAAGGGGGGACCCCACACCATTTTTTCCTTATTTTTTTCTGTAGCCAGGTGCCGGCAATTGTAACTGAGTCATTTTACTATAAAAGGGATTTGACTCTTATTGTTTTCTTTAGAAATGTCAGTTTTCCTGCAGCATGTTCTATACATGGTACAGATGCGCCACTTTACAGACAGACTAAGGGAGCCCCCAGGCACTATATTTAAAGTGGTATTAAACCTTTGGAAAGAAAACCTGCAAGACAATGGCATAATGTGCTAGTATGCATGAGAGGAGAATCTGTGAAGTAACAGCACCAGGCTGAGAGGCACAGAATCGGACCACAAGAGTTCCTTATCTATACCAATAGGAATCTAGACAAGGCCCTGAAGAAGAGGGAAACCTCAAAACACGTTAGCCGATGTGTCTACAAGCATTGTAAGATTAAGCAGAGGGTGTTATGTCTAAGCTATAATGCAAGTATTGGTTTGTAAATACATTCACCTCCATTTTACATTATTTAATAAAATATGTTTTGAGGATAATGCGCTAGGCCCATGCACCTTCTTTGTTTCCTATACTTACAGACAATGCGGAGGAGCCTGGGAGGACGAATATCTCCCGCTCCCCATCAAGACACGATGTATCTGAGGTCTGTGTTGGGGGGGTTGGTGGCATTTGTACAGCTAGGGGGAGATAGGAATTGTGATGGCAAAACAAGAAGATTTACAGTGGATGACCCCTATACTCTGAAAACTGTTCACCCCTGAACTCTGTACGTTGCTCACTCCTTAACACTGCACTCTATACACTGAGCACCCCTGAACTCTGCACTCTCTACAATGTGCACCCCTGCACTTTTCACTCTGTACTGTAGATTGCTCACCCCTGAACCCTGCAATTTGTACACTGTGCACCCCTGTACTCTGCACTCTATACAATGTGCGCCCCTGAATTCTGCACTCTATACACTGCTCCACCCTGAACCCTGCAATCAGTACACTGCAGACCCCTGAATTCTGCACTCTGTACACTGTGCACCCCTGAACCCTGTACTCTGTACACTGCGCACTCCAAAACCCTGCACCCTGTACATAACACACTCCTGAACTCTGTACATATCACACTCCTGAGTTCTGTACGTATTACACTCCTGAGTTCTGTACATAACACACTCTTGAATTCTGCACTGTGTATGTAGCACACCCCTGAACTCTGTAAATAGCACGATCCTGCACTCCATACATAGTGCACCCCTGAACTCTGCACTCTGTACGTAGTGCACATATAAACACTGCAGTCTATACACAGCGTACCCCTAAACTCTGCACGTAGTGCACTCCTGAACTCTGCACTATATACAATGCTCACTCCTGAACCCTGCATTCTGTACACTGTGCATCCCAGAGCTCTGCACTCTGTACATTGTGCACCCCTGAACTCTGCTCTACGAACCCTGTGCACCCCTGAACCCTGCACTCTGTACACTGCACAGTCCTGAACCCTGCACTCTGTACACTGCACAGTCCTGAACCCTGCTCTCTGTTCGTAGCGCACTCATGAACCCTGCACTCTGTATGTAGTGCACTCCTGAATTCTGCACTCTGTACATAGCGCACTCCTGACCCCTGCAATCTGTATGTCGTGCACACCTGAATTCTGCACACTGTACGTATCACAGTTTTACCCTGCACCCTGTCCGTAGTGTACCCCTGAACCCTGCACATAACGCACTCCTAAACTCTGCACTCTGTAGGTAGTGCACTCCTGAACCCTGCACTCTGAATGTAGCGCATTCCTGAACTCTGCACTCTGAAGTAACACACTCCTGAATGGTGCATCCTGAACTCTGTTCATAGAGCACCCCTGAACCCTGAACAAAGCCCATTCCTGAACTCTGCACTCTAAGTAATGCACTCCTGAACACTGCATTCTGTATGTAGTATACTACTGGTGATTAATGCGCCCTTAAGACCCTCCCACTCTTAGTGCAATTTGGCTTTGCACTCTTTTTCAGAAATGAAACAGAATACATTTTGAGATACATTTTTGAAGAAAGATTATTTATTTGCAAATTGTTATGACAGAAACAAAGAAAAACATGTTTTTTTTTTCAAAATGATTAGTCTATTTTCCTTTTATTTAACAAAAAATAAAAAAACCCAGTGGTGATAAAATACCACAAAAAAATCTCTATTTGTGTGAACAAAATGATAAAAATTCAGTTTGGGTACAGTGTTGCATGACCGTGCAATTGTCATTCAAATTGCAACAGCACTAAAAGCTGAAAATTGGTCTGGGCAGGAAGGCGGTAAAAGTGCCCTGTATTGAAGAGGTTAATCTGAGCATGCAGCCTGGCTGGTCAGGAAAGGGGGGACTGGTGTGCGGCTGACCTTCCCTTCTGAAACATACCAGGCCACATGCCCTCATCAACATGTGGTGCCCCCCACCAAAGCCCCTTGTCCCCATTTTTAGGACAAGTGCTCCTTCCCTACAACCATGGCTGGTGGTTGTGGGGATCTGCTGGTGGTGGACTTATCAGAATCTAGATGCCTCTTTTATTAATAAGGGGGCACCAGATAATGCCCCCCTACATAAATTAATATGGGGTTTATAGCACCCCTAGTCATTCACAAAAGAAAAAAAGGTTACTTAGAAACAAAAGCACCAAAATGTTTGAAAGACATTTATTAAAAACTTTTACATTCCAAAAAACTCCCTCATTATACATCAATTGTCAATGATGATGCCTGGTGCCCATTGACTTGACCCGCCACAAATTATCAATCCTAATGTTACACATCACTGAATGACAGCTCCCCAAGCTATCAACAGCTATAAGCAATGGGCAAGGATAGTCATTGTCCAAATATGGCCATGGCTATATTTAGGCAATGATGTAACCTACTGTATTTTCCACCCATTTGATTACCTAACCAAGGATTCCTGGCCATGTAAGTGAATGGGTAGGGTGATATCAATGGCTGGTAAGGATGCAGCAGGTGCAATCACTCGCTGCTTCCCTAGCAACCATTGACATCCAGAAGCTCTCATGTTCATCCACATTGAATGCCCTAGCATTCAGACGAATGATGGAACAGCCAGTGTTTGGACTGGACTGGAACACTTAGCTCATCCCTAATAAGGACAAAGAATTGAGAGACCATTTTTAATAATTCAATATAGAACGTATTCAAAATAAAGAAAAGCAAATATCACAGAGATAAGGTGGCATTCTGTGAGGGCAGAGCCTAGAAATGTCAGAGCTTTAGACAATCAAATAGATATAGTCATATATGTGAACGGACATAAGACAAATGATGCATCCTCTGTAATGTCGCATATTCATCTTTATTATCTCAATCCTCCCAGGTTTTGATCTTGTAGGGCAACAATCACACAAGAAAAGCTAAAACACACACAACCAGATAACAGGTTTATGCAAAAGCAGGAAAATAAAACAATGGCCACCCTATGGAATCAGATCGAGAGTCAAACACAGTATGACCCCTATACTCTGAAAACTGTTCACCCCTGAACCCTGCTCTCTGTTCGTAGCGCACTCATGAACCCTGCACTCTGTATGTAGTGCACTCCTGAATTCTGCACTCTGTACATAGCGCACTCCTGACCCCTGCAATCTGTATGTCGTGCACACCTGAATTCTGCAAACTGTACGTATCACAGTTTTACCCTGCACCCTGTCCGTAGTGTACCCCTGAACCCTGCACATAACGCACTCCTAAACTCTGCACTCTGTAGGTAGTGCACTCCTGAACCCTGCACTCTGAATGTAGCGCATTCCTGAACTCTGCACTCTGAAGTAACACACTCCTGAATGGTGCATCCTGAACTCTGTTCATAGAGCACCCCTGAACCCTGAACAAAGCCCATTCCTGAACTCTGCACTCTGTAAGTAATGCACTCCTGAACACTGCATTCTGTATGTAGTATACTACTGGTGATTAATGCGCCCTTAAGACCCTCCCACTCTTAGTGCAATTTGGCTTTGCACCCTTTTTCATAAATGAAACAGAATACATTTTGAGATACATTTTTGAAGAAAGATTATTTATTTGCAAATTGTTATGACAGAAACAAAGAAAAACATGTTTTTTTTTCAAAATGATTAGTCTATTTTCCTTTTATTTAACAAAAAATAAAAAAACCCAGTGGTGATAAAATACCACAAAAAAAATCTCTATTTGTGTGAACAACATAATAAAAATTTAGTTTGGGTACAGTGTTGCATGACCGTGCAATTGTCATTCAAATTGCAACAGCACTAAAAGCTGAAAATTGGTCTGGGCAGGAAGGCGGTAAAAGTGCCCTGTATTGAAGAGGTTAATCTGAGCATGCAGCCTGGCTGGTCAGGAAAGGGGGGACTGGTGTGCGGCTGACCTTCCCTTCTGAAACATACCAGGCCACATGCCCTCATCAACATGTGGTGCCCCCCCACCAGAGCCCCTTGTCCCCATTTTAGGACAAGTGCTCCTTCCCTACAACCATGGCTGGTGGTTGTGGGGATCTGCTGGTGGTGGACTTATCAGAATCTAGATGCCTCTTTTATTAATAAGGGGGCACCAGATACTGCCCCCTACATAAATTAATATGGGGTTTATAGCACCCCTAGTCATTCACAAAAGAAAAAAAGGTTACTTAGAAACAAAAGCACCAAAATGTTTGAAAGACATTTATTAAAAACTTTTACATTCCAAAAAACTCCCTCATTATACATCAATTGTCACTGATGATGCCTGGTGCCCATTGGCTTGACCCGCCACAAATGATCGATCCTAATGGTACACATCACTGAATGACAGCTCCCCAAGCTATCAACAGCTATAAGCAATGGGCAAGGATAGTCATTGTCCAAATATGGCCATGGCTATATTTAGGCAATGATGTAACCTACTGTATTTTCCACCCATTTGCTTACCTAACCAAGGATTCCTGGCCATGTAAGTGAATGGGTAGGGTGATATCAATGGCTGGTAAGTATGCAGCAGGTGCAATCACTCGCTGCTTCCCTAGCAACCATTGACATCCAGAAGCTCTCATGTTCATCCACATTGAATGCCCTAGCATTCAGAGGAATGATGGAACAGCCAGTGTTTGGACTGGACTGGAACACTTAGCTCATCCCTAATAAGGACAAAGAATTGAGAGACCATTTTTAATAATTCAGTAGAGAACTTATTCAAAATAAATAAAAGCAAATATCACCGAGATAAGGTGGCATTCTGTGAGGGCAGAGCCTAGAAATGTCAGAGCTTTAGACAATCAAATAGATATAGTCATATATGTGAACGGACATAAGACAAATGATGCATCCTCTGTAATGTAACGTATTCATCTTTATTTTCTCAACCCTCCCAGGTTTTGATCTTGTAGGGCAACAATCACACAAGAAAAGCTAAAACACACACAACCAGATAACAGGTTTATGCAAAAGCAGGAAAATAAAACAATGGCCACCCTACGGAATCAGATCGAGAGTCAAACACAGTATGATGTCAAGCAGCATTTGATTGGCACTCACAATGGTGGAGGTAATATTGGTGGAGGCAGTGATGGCTGGTGCTCCATCGGTCAGGGGAGGACGGCAAACAAACCTGAGACATCTACTCCCCCCCTCGGTCGCTGCAGCCTGCCACCCCGCACCGACACCCCCCCCCCCGGGTTGCAGATGCGGCTTCCCCCTCCATCTTCTCCATGTCCAGGCCGTCGCTACTTCTACTCCTGGCCAATCAGGTCTTTAGACTCCTGGACAATGGGGTCTTAGAACTCCGGGCCAATTGGGTCTATTAATTTGCTAATCTCACACAACTGATTGGGCTCAGGGCGAGGTGCTCTGTGCCTTACGCCCACCCTTTTTTGAAGCCAATTAAAGCCTGAGGCCTAATCATATGCTTCAAAAAAAAAACCATTGAAATACATGTGTCCGTGTCTGGTGCCATGCATGTAGATTAGAGGCTGGGCACATGGATTAGGGGGCGGTCACCTTGCGCCCCTTATGGAAGGGCCGCCACTCGGTGGAGGACATTACATAGGGGTGGATCACAGTCTGGAATTGCAGAGGGATACCATAATTGTTCCAACCCATCCCAAAACACCAAGTGGTTTAGCGGCTGTCCCTAAATTGCCTTTTTTAAGGGAAAACAGATATGGACACAATGAGCACAGTCGGAAAAAAATAATGCAGGCATAGAATAATACACTGGAATAATAGGCACATGAAGGACAATGTGGCAGTTAATAACCTATCTTTTCTGCGTCTCTTCACTTGGGTTGAGTTTATGTCTGCACCAGGCTATAGATAGATTCAAAGTGATAAAAAAACTCAATTTTATTGCATAGAAGATTATTATTTAGTTTTATGAATCACAGAGACAAATTCTGAGGTATGTGGGATTTTGCACAACACATGAGCCAGGATTTTGGAGCTTTTAAAGATCAAGTAACCTTGTTGGAGGAGAGCAAAAGTGAGAATGAAATTGATAGGATTGACCTTGATTGGTATCTGAAACAGAAAGCACAGAGGGGCCAGGGATTTTCCTGGAATAAGGCATTCAAGAAAAAGTCCCAAACTTTCCCCTTACAAACCAGTCTGAGCATGTTTGTATCTTTACAACAGATCATAAAAGAAACTGCCAAATTACCCCTAGGGAATCATAGACAACATCATCTCATAAAATTTGGAGCACTGCCACTGACTCGGCAATAAATACATTTACACCAACAATGTTTTGATATGGTTGACACGGCACTTAGCTTAGTTTCAATTTTGAAAAGAAAGTGAGAGTTCACTCGGGTAGAATTTCTGAGAGTCCCAACTTTTTCCATGCATTCTAAAACTCACCAATGGGTCCTACAAAAATATTAGTACCTGTTATTAACTGCCCCCAACTTGAGTCAATATAGAAACATAGAAAAGTGACGGCAGAAAAAGACTGAGTAGTCCATCGAGTCTGCCCCTTTTTATTTATTTATTTATTTATTTTTTTATTTTTTTTATATATTTTTTTTTTACATTAACCTCGTTGTCTGACTATGGATTTATGTTTATCCCAAGCATGTTTGAAGCCATTTACTGTTGACTGTCTCACAACCTCTGTTGGTAGTTTATTCCAATCATCAACCACCCTTTCAGTAAAATAATACTTTCTAAGATTAGTTTTGAACTTCCCCCCAGTTAGTTTGAGGTCCCCGTGTTCTTGATTTTGGTTTCATATTGAAAAGACTGCCCTCCTGAACCTTATTCACCCCCTTGATGTATTTAAAGGTTTCAATCATGTCTCCCCTCTCCCTTCTTTCCTCCAGACTCTACAGATTAAGTTCCCGAAGTCGCTCTTGATAGGTTTTATCCCCCAGACCTTTCACCATTTTTGTTACCCGTCTCTGAACTCGTTCTATCTTATCAATATCTTTTTGTAAGTGAGGTCTCCAGAACTAGTTTGTACGAACCCTATTTGTATTTAGGTATCAGTCTGTTGCTCCAATTACATT
>BLSH010475836.1:202783-221320 GCA_018402905.1 Glandirana rugosa
AAATGGGAGGAGAGAAGAGGGGAGGGTAGAGGAGAGGGGGGAGAGGAGGGGATAGAGAGGAGGGGAGAGGAGATGGGAGGGGAGAAGAGAGGAGGGTAAAGAGAGGAGGGGAGAGGGGAGGAGGGGAGAGGAGGGGAGAGGAGATGGGAGGGGAGAAGAGAGGAGGGTAAAGAGAGGAGGGGAGAGGGGAGGAGGGGAGAGGAGATGGGAGGGGAGAAGAGAGGAGGGTAAAGAGAGGAGGGGAGATGGGAGAGGAGAGGATGGATGTGAAGAGAAGGGAAAGGGAGAAGAGAGAGGGGAGGAAGGATGAGAAAGAACAGAGAGAAAGAGAGGAGGAGAGAAAAGGGAGAGGAGATGGAGGAAGAGAGAGGAGAGAGGCAGAGAGAGGAGAAGGAAAGAAGAGAGAGGATGCAGGAAGAGAGAGGGTAAAATGAAGAGGGGGGAGGAAAAAGAGAGATAGAGAAGAGAGCAGAAAGAAAGAGAGAGAGGGGATTTAGAAAGAGGAGAGTGTAAATAGAGGGAGGGAATGGAGGAGGAAAAAAGGGAGAGAGACAAAGATAAAAATAATAGAAGAGGAAGGAGGATAGAAGAGAATGAGAGGGGACAGAATAGATGGGGGAATGGGAGAGAGAATAGAGCTAGGAGAGGAGAGGGGAGGGCAGAAGAAAGAGTATGGAGGAGGAGAAAGAAGAGAGATAGAGGATGGAGGTGTAAACAGGGGAGAGAGAGAGAGAAAAAAAGAGGGAATGGAGGAACAGCACAGGAAGCCAGGTGTTGTCGCTTTCCATTGATAGAGGTCCTAGGACTTTCACACAGGTACAATCACCTCTACCTCCCCCCTTCTAATAGACTTTTCAGGAGGTCTCCCGAGTCTGTAGTGGGTGAAGTGAGCCCTTAGCCCTTAGGCTGATGGTCTTCATTGTTCAGGCAGCGTGCACAGAATTCTCTGCAAACCTTCATCACTGTAGGACAGAACATGGAGGGATTGGCCAACATTCTTCTACAGGAAAATAAAGTCAATGTATTTCATGTGTGCTCTGTATGAACACCCAACAATAAACATCTTTCTAATTCTTAACCTTCACTTTCAAGTTTCAATGAACTGAAGGTTGTCAGCCATGGTGAATGCTTGACTTACAAGTCTAAAAGTTCCTGAAGCAATAAAGTGAAAGATGATCTCAGCCTGGCCCTGTACAATAGGTCCCATTGCTGATGTGAGGAGGGATCTGGAATATTCCATTTGTGAATGTTCATACTGATCTTTTAATTCCAATAAGTGGATGTGCATCAACTGGCAATGATTGTGTGTCAGACGAATGTACTAGAAATATTCCTTGGAGAAGGTGGTAGAATGTACTATCTGCCTAAACGTCTATGGATACCTGGCCATCATCCCTGTTTGACATCCCATTCCAAAACCATGGCTAGGAGTAGGATGCTTCGTTATGAACCTAGGTTTGGTTTGAAATTTAAACTTTAGCGTGTTTAGGGTGCAGGAGCTGAAAATCACACATAGAAGGGGTATTTCTACCATTTCTATATATGACAACTTCCCACTTTCAATGGTTTCAAAGGAAGTACCTGTGGCGCACCTGAGAACCACTGACACTGCCTAGAATCTTCACTCCAATTAACCACTTTGAATCCGCGCTATAGCTGAATGACAGCAAAGGCGCGGACCTATATTGCCGGGAGGCCGTCAATAGACGTCCTCCCAAGCATGCGCTGTTTGCGCGTCCCTGCGGGGGCTCGCACAGCGCGCTCTGTGATTACCGAGTCTATGAGATTTGGCTGATCACAGATTGAAGTAAGGGGCTGTTCCCAGCTGGGGTTCCCCATGAGGGGTTTATTCTAGCTCCGGCGGCTGTCTCTGCTCGCATCTGTCACAGTTAAACATACTGACAGGCAGCGCAGCACAGCCCCGGCCGGGCGCCATTGACTGCACCCACTTTCCTCTCCTGAATGGAGTCTCAGCACTGCTACTGCACTCCTCCTCCTCTGCTAGATAGAGGGGAGGGTGGAGAGAGACACCCTCGGCTGGAATGCACCACCCCACCCCCTTCAGCCCTTGAGGTGGACCAGCTGCAGTAGCAGAAAGGGTCAGAAACGCCTCCAGTTCGGCAGCACACATACAGACCATCGCTGAACTGGAGAGCGTGTGAGATGAAAGAGAGCCTGTTTAGGAGCCGAGTGAGATGAGGGGCTGGTGCTTAGAGCCGAGTGAGAACCAGGGGGAGGTGCCTGGAGCTGGGGGGAGGAGCCTGGAGCCGAGTGAGATGAGGGGGAGGAGCCTGGAGCCGAGTGAGAGCCAGGGTGAGGGGCCAAGGCCAGCAGAGGGCCCAGGAGTGCCAATGGCACTGGTACTACCACAGATGAAGATCTCACCATACCCTCTCTGTGGAACGTAGGGCAAATAAACTGCTTCTATATTTATGGTATCAGAATCTGGCTGTGAATAATTATTGTACCAGTCCTGCCCTTGTGCCATCCCCACACTCTGCCCATCTCTTGTGCCATGCCCGCACTCTATGCCCATCTCTTTTGCCATTCCTGCACTCTCTTCCCATCTCTTGTGCCATTCCCGCATTCTCTTCCCATCTCTTTTGCCATGCCCGCACTCTCTGCCCATCTTTTTTGCCATGCCCGCACTCTCTGCCCATCTCTTTCGCCATGCCCGCACTCTCTGCCCATCTCTTTTGCCATGCCCGCACTCTGCCCATCTTTTTTGCCACGCCCGCACTCTCTGCCCATCTCTTTTGCCATGCCTGCACTCTCTGCCCATCTTTTGCCATTCCCACACTCTCTGCCCATCTTTTGCCATGCCCACACTCTCTGCCCATCTCTTGTGCCATGCACGCACTCTCTGCCCATCTCTTGTGACATGCACAAACTCTCTGCCCATCTATTGTGTCATGACAGCAGTCTCTGCCCATCTCTTTTTCTATGTATGCAGTCTCTGCCCATCTCTTGTGTCATGTATGCAGTCTCTGCCCATCTCCTGTGCCATGTGGGGTGGGGGTTTGCATTGGGGGGGGGGGGGTGGCAGGAGGACGGTTGGGGGGGGCACCAAAATGCACCTTCACCTAAGTAGACAAAAATCCTTGCACCGGCCCTGCCTATCAGTGCCAATCAGTGAAGCCTCATCAGCGCACATCAATGAAGGGGAAAAATTACCTGTTTTCAAATATTTGTAGCAAACTATGAAACCCCAGTGGTGATCAAATACCACCAAAAGAAAGCTCTATTTGTGGGGAAAAAAATGATAAAAACTTCATATAGGTACAGTGTTGCACGACTGCGCAATTGTCATTCAAAGTGTAACAGCCCTGAAAGCTGAAAATTGGTCTGGGCAGGAAGGGGGAGAAAGTGCCCAGTAGGCAAGTGGTTAAGCAGAGGGTCAGGATTCTGGTGACATCACTGCAAAAATATGTCCACTAGCCATATTTGGGCAATAACATTGACCTATTATTGGCATGGTCATATTTGGTCAATGATGTCACCACTATGCTGACCTTTCCTTGTATAGCTGAGTTCCAGGAGCTGTCATTCCATTACATATACATTGGGATCGGTCGTGTGCACCGGGCCATCTGTTTTTTTTTTTTCCAGCGGGTAACAGCGGGATAGCAGACATTGTAATTGACAATGGGTTTACAACGAGGGACATTTTTGGGAGATTTTTGTTTTTTTAATGAAGAACTTGTTTGTTTGTCTTTACTTCTGTGTTGCAACTTTTTTTGGTGACTAAGAACTCATTCACAAGGCCTGGGGGCCTCTATCTATCCTTATTATTAAATCAGTCTTCCCCATTCTGATTAGGCAATCCACCCACAGATCCCTAAAACCATCGGCCAGGATTGTGGGAACAGGGCCCTTTTCCTCATCATCATGAGTAGGTGCTTTGAAAGGGGGACCCTGGTGGTCTGGTATGGTTCAAGATGGGGGCCACACACTCACTTTCCTTTCCTGGCCAGCCAGACTGAATGCTTGGATTAACGGTATGGATTTCCTGGGGGACCCTGTGTATTTATTTTTGCATGTATTTTTTTTTAGGTATCCCCTAAAATCCAAACCAGTCTCAAAGGGTCTGGTTTGTGTAGCCAGGTGCTCCCTTGGGAGTGACTGGTAGCTGTGGTTTATCATATAGCTGTCCTCAATCACACCATATCTCACACATTCGAAGTCACTGAACAGGCCGGCTCTTGTTTTTGTTGTTCTATTTAGGGGTTTTAACTTGGATGGGGAAAAGGGGTGACTGTGGGATGTCCAAATAATTGGTTACAGGGCCTCCTATATACATGACCATATATACACTCTACTTCCTCCAGCACATCACTTGCAGACTATTGCTCCTTCACTTCTCTCCAGCACATCACTTAGTTCCTGACCTGAAGGGAAATTTATCAGGCTCACACAACTCCTTTCTCTTCACCGCAGCTAGCACATGGTGAGGCCTGCAAACTGTCAGCAGGGCCTCTGGACCACCCGTTACAGGCCAGGATCTTGGACACCTCAAAGTGTAGCTTAGTACGTTGGTGCTAGCTGGGCCTTTGATCAACTACAACTCCCAGCCCATCCCTCTTCCAGGTCCCACCAACTTGCTTTCCTTCCAGTGACACTCCTTCCCCTGACTGGCTCCCAAAGCTTCCACAGACTGTCTACTATTCCTCTCCCAGACTTCTCCAGCATTTCTCTTCCAGCTCTCAGGGTCTGTCACTCACCGACTCCAGTAGATACTTTAAAGCGTTCTCAGTAGCACCTCTGCTGTTCTCCTAATCCCTTGTGCGGCTCCAGGAATCAACTCCACCCCTGGCTGCATCCGAGTCTACAGGCCTCAAGGTCACCCCCCCCCCAGACTGGGGGCTCTCTCCCTGGTAGAGACCTCCACGGCACCTCTGATACATCTTCCAGACTTCCACCCGATTCTCTCCTCCCCCCTGCTGGCAGACTGCTGTTACATAGTTAGTCAGGTTGAAAAAAGACACAAGTCCATCTAGTTCAACCAAAAAAAACAAAAAACATTTATATATATATATATATATATAACCAAATAATCTCATACACAATCCTTCACCCACAGTTGATCCAGGGGAAGGCAAAAAACCCCAGCAAAGCCAATGATCCAATTTGCTATAACGGGGGAAGAAATTCCTTCCTGATTCCCCGAGAGGCAATCGGATTCACCCTGGATCAACTTTACCTAAAAATGTTAGTGCCCAGTTATATTATTTACATTAAGGAAAGAATCCAGGCCTTTTTTAAAGCAATCAACTGTGCTGGCCAAAACCACCTCTGGAGGGAGTCTATTCCACATTTTCACAGCTCTTACTGTGAAGAACCCTTTCCGTATTTGTAGATGAAATCTTTTTTTCCTCTAGACGTAAAGAGTGCCCCCTTGTCCTTTGTGATGACCTAAAAGTAAATAACTCAACATCAAGTTCACCATACTGACCACTTATATATTTGTACATGTTGATCATATCCCCCCTTAATCTCCTCTTCTCAAGAGAGAATAAATTCAGATCCTCTAATCTTTCCTCATAGCTGTGCTCCTCCATGCCTCTTATTCTTTTGGTTGCCCTTCTCTGCACTTTCTCAAGTTCCCCTATATCCTTTTTAAGAACTGGTGCCCAAAACTGATTCTTCTTTCGGTCTTCTTCCTTCCTTTTTCCATGCTCTGGCACTGTTCTAAACATCACAGAGATGCGCCCTTTTACAGGCAGACTAAAGGGACCCCCCAGGCACAATATTTAAAGGAATATTTATTATTATTATTTATTTTATTGTTTCACTGTAAGCTTTATTAAAATCACTACTCCTGAGAAAACGATTGATTTAAAAACTTTTTTTTCATTGATACATGTCCCCTAGGGCAGGACCCGGGTCCCCATACACTTTTTAGGGCAATAACATTGCATATACGCCTTTAAAATGAGCACTTTCGATTTTTCATGTGATTTTTTTGCCTGTTCGGAAGTTCTGGTGCACACCAAACCAGGGGGTGTTTGGCCCATCCCTAGTTTGGTACAGAGCATAAAACAGACACAAAAAATCCCAGCATGGATCTTATTATTCAGCAAAGAAGACCTGGCCAATCTTTTTCTAATTTCAAAACTGAGGTCTTAGTTGCATAAATCTGAACATTTATGTGGAATCTCCAAGGTCATGTCCAGGCATTCCAGTTACATGCCTTCCTACTATTATCAGCGAGAGTACCAACAATGGGACATACAGAATACTGTATAAGCATAGACTGATCATATTATAGAAAAATCCCAGACAAAGCAAAATGCAATGTACACAACGTAACAAGCCAAAACCATGTTAGGGAGTGTGCTGAGGGTTTTTTAAATGTATATTTTCGAGAACTTGGGAATTGTCCCTCCTACTGTGTACCACCCATGTATGTTTTATAGATTAACCTGTTGCTTTGTCAGTGCAATTCCCTTCCCAACTTAACTTCGCTTCCCCACTGCTGCATTTGGATGATAGGGTGGAAGAATTATATCCAGTACTTCCGAGTATGGAGAAGCATGTGACTCACTTCCCTTCCTCCCATGTGACAGTTTTGGTGATTGGCCATTTACTGTCATGTTGGGTGGAGAGAGATCCCTCAGTCATGTGAAAGCTCCGACTGGATGACATGAAGCTTACACAGTGTTTCCCGTCTTTGTTCCTGGAAATCATACAGAATGACAGAAAAGTGAATGCACTGTATTTTGTCTATCAATATATTTTATAGATGAAAATATGGAAGTAAAGAAATGCTTAAGATGGTATTGTACCCCATTAAGGAGGGCATATAATGCGACACACTACATCAACACCTGGTGGTACCCACTGATCACAGAACCCAAAGTAAAATAGTTTAAATAAGGGTAAACCCTTATTTCGTTTATACTAGGTAGACATGTGCAGAACGAAAAAAATGTGTCTTGTTTCATTTTGATTCATTATTTACATTTAACCACTTCAATACCGGACGTTTATACCCCCTTCCTGCCCAGACCAATTTTCTGCTTTCAGCGCTCTCACACTTTGAATGACAATTACTCTGTCATGCTACACTGCACCCAAACACATTTTTTATCATTTTTTTCACACAAATAGAGCTTTCTTTTGGTGGTATTTAAGAACCTCTGGGTTTTTTATTTTTTGCGACATAAGTGAAAAAAAAAGCGAAAATTATGAAAAAAAAAACACTTTTTTTTAGTTTCTGTGATAACATTTTGCAAATAAGTAATTTTTGTTCATAAATTTAGGCAAAAACCTATACTGCTACCTATCTTTGGTAAAAATAACCCAAATACGTGTATATTATTTGGTCCTTGTGAAAGTTATAGAGTCTACAAGCTATGGTGCCACTCATTGAAAATTGATCACACCTGATGCACTGATGGCCTGTCTCAATTCTTGAGGCTCTGAAATATCAGCAATGTGCAAATACCCCCCAAATAACCCCATTTTGAAAATTAGACATTCCAAGGTATTTAGTAAGAGGCATGGCGAGTTTTTTGAAGTTGTACTTTTTTCCCACAATTCTTGGGAAAATTAAGATTTTTTTTTTTCACAAAATTGTCATAACAACAAGTTATTTCTCACACACAGCATATGCATACTTCCAATTACACCCCAAAAAACATTCTGCTACTCACCCCGAGTATGGCGATACCACATGTGTGAGACTTTTACACAGCCTGGCCACATAGAGAGGCCCAACATGCAGGGAGCACCGTCATGCATTCTAGGAGCAGAAATTTCACATCTAATTTCCTAATGACCTATTACACTTTTGGGCCCTGGAGCACCAGGACAATGGAATTGCCCAGAAAATGACCCCATTTTGGAAAGCAAACACCCCAGCATATAATATATGAGGCATTATGAGTCTTTTGAATGGTTCATTTTTTTCCACAAGTTTTAGAAAAACGTGGAAAGAAAATGAAAAAGCGTTTATTTTTACACAAAGTGGTCAATTTATGAGGTATTTCTAACACATAGCATGTACATAGCAAAAATTAACCCACAAAATATATTCTGCTACTCGTCCCGAGTATGGCGATACCACATGTGTGAGACTTTTACACAGTCTGGCCACATAGAGAGGTCTAACATGCAGGGAGCACCGTCAGTCATTCTAGGAGCAGAAATTTCATATCTGATTTCCTAATGACCTATTATACTTTTGAAGGCCCTGGAGCACCAGGACAATGGAATTACCCACAAAATGACCCCATTTTGGAAAGCAAACACCCCAACGTATATTCTGTGAGGCATTGTGAGTCTTTTGAATGGTTCATTTTTTTTCACAAGTCTTCGAAAAATGTGGAAAGAAAATGAAAAAGCTTTTATTTTTACACAAAGTGGTCAATTTATAAGATATTTCTAACACATAGCATGCACATAGCAAAAATGACCCCCCAAAATATATTCTACTACTCGTCCCGAGTATGGCGATACCACATGTGTGAGACTTTCAGACCCTGGCCACATAGAGAGGTCCAACATGCAGGGAGCACCGTCAGGCGTTCTAGGAGCATAAATTACACATAAAATTTCATTCATACCTATCACACTTTTGAAGGCCCTGGAGCACCAGGACAGTGGAATTACTCCCAAAATGACCCCATTTTGGAAAGCAAACACCCGAGGTATATTCTATGAGGCATGGGCTGCAGATAGGTACTCGGGTACTCTGATGGGCTGCAGATAGGTACTCAGGTATTCTGATGGGCTGTAGATACTGATGGGCTGCAGATAGGTACTCGGATACTCAGATGGGTTGGTGACAGGTACTCGGGTAATCTGAAGGGCAGGTGAAAGGAACTCGGATACTCAGGTGGGCAGGTGACAGGTACTCGGGTACGCTGATGGGCTGGTGGCAGGTACTTGGGTACTCAGATGGGCAGGTGGCAGGTACTCTGGTATGCTGATGATCTGGTGACAGGTACTCTGAATCACCAGCAGAAGTCGGGATACGACGAAACGCGTCGTGATTGGCTAGGACGGCCGTCAGTCATCTCAGGCACCTGTGAGACTTCCTATCGCTCGTGCTCACTGCTGGAAGGGGAGATTAGAGTGGATGGGAGGAACGCCGCCGAAGGGCTGTGAAGATGTCCTGGGACGGTGTGTGCTTGCAGAGTTATACAGCCTGTGGGATATGCTCTTTGATTTACTGCATCTGGTAAGAGTCTGCACATTGGGGGGTTACCTCTAAGGCTTTATATATGTGTGAACTTCTTTCAGTTTTAAATATTTTACAAATAAAAAGCTTTAAGGATTTTACACTATGGTGCGATTTTCTTATATTTTATCCTATGTGTGGAGACCTGTCTGAGTGGAGGTTGAGACCAGCTGGTGCATACATAGAAGCACAACACGTGAGTTCTGCTAGTGCATGAGAGTGCCTAGCACACATCTTTTGGTAAGGATCTGTCCTGAGGGACGCTCTTTGATGGTCACGTGGTGTTCGGTGATGGACTTTGAAATATAGACCTCCATATATATATATATCTCTTGGGACTCTGCAGACTGGGACACCCTGTTTTCATGACCTTTGTATATAGAAACGGACTTGTTAACATCTTCATATTCTCTACTTTAGCGCTACTGGTTGGCTTGCTGACTATGTGATTTTGCTGAGGTACTCTGGTACGCTGATGGTCTGGTAACAGGTACTCGGGTACTCTAATGAGCAGGTGACATGTACTCGGGTACTTTGCTGGGTTGGTGACAGGTACTCAGGTTCTCTGATGGGCAGGTGACAGGTACTCGGGTACTTTGATGGTCTGGTGACATGTACTCTGGTACTCTGATGGGCAGGTGACAGGTACTCGGGTACTCTGATGGGCTGGTGACAGGTATTAGGGTACTCTGATGGGCAGGTGACAGGCACTCGGGTACTCTGATGGGCAGGTGACAGGTACTCGGGTACTCTGATGGGCAGGTGACAGGTACTCTGATGGGCTGGTGACAGGTACTTTGATGGGCAGGTGACAGGTACTCGGGTACTTTGATGGGCAGGTGACAGGTACTCGGGTACTTTGATGGGCAGGTGACAGGTACTCGGGTTCTTTGATGGGCAGGTGACAGGTACTCGGATACTTTGATGGACAGGTGACAGGTACTCTGATGGGCTGTGACAGATACTTTGATGGGGTGGTGACAGGTCCTCTTTATTGGGGAGGGTGATCAGTGTGATTGGTGTTTACACTAGGCGGTAACAAGCTGTTACCGCAATCTCCCTGTCACATACGATCGGTGTGTGAGAGGGAGAACCGCGGTAACAGCTCATTACCGCGGTTTGTTTACATCACATGACCGGCTGTGATTGACACAGCCGGTCACGTGGTAAAGAGCCAATTCTATTGGCTCTTTACACTAATCAGAGCTGAGCTTTGTCCGAGGGACAAGCCTAAGCTCCGATCGCCGCACTGCACGCCCCCGGGGGCGCACACGAGTGGCGTGCACGTGAAGATAGGTAGTGACCGGCTGTGATTGGACACAGCCGTTCACGTGGTAAAGTGCCAATTTATTGGCTCTTTACCCCGATCGGGGGGGACACGACCCCCCAGCACAGAATCGATCTGCGATCGCCGCTCTGCGGCTAGAAGTGGCTGACATCATATGACATCGGCCCGGATCGACAAAAGGTTCCTGCCGACGTAATTTTATTATGACTCAGTAAGGAACTGGTTAAAAGTTTACGAATTCAAAGAGTTTTCAAATTAGAATTTGAAAAGTTTTTGAATTCGAAAAGTTTTCAAATTTTGAATTCAAATAGTTTTTTTAATTTCCAAAGAAAATAAAATAGAATAGAAAATAAAGGAGTATAATAGAAAAAATATAATAGAATAGAAAAGAACATAACAGAAAACAAAAGAATAGGTAATAATAGAGTAAAACAGAACAGAATAAAATAGAAAATAAAAGAACAGTTAGCTACCATAACCCCGTTATCATTTTTTGCTGTTTCTGTTTCAGATAAAAGTGGTCTCTGCGGCGGATTCACCGAGAGATCACTTTTAGGCCCCCCTCCTGCCACACCCTGGTCATCTCCGCTGCTTACCGGACCCGCCAGTAGCAGCGGAGATGATCTGATCCGGCCGCCGCTATGACTGAGCCGAGTGAGCGGAAGATGCCACCCACTCTGCTCCATAGCATTGCAGGGCGGAAGCGACGTCAACCACCACTTTAGCTCTTAAAGGGGACTTTTTTTTACAATGTCATTTTATTGATTTATTTATTTTTTTCTATTGCATTGTAAATATGATATGTGAGGTCTTTTTTTTGGCATCCACTCTTTTAATACTAAATAGATGTAACCTTTTGTTTCCTTACTTTCAGACCGCCTAGTAATTCCATGTATTTTTTACTCACAATTTAGTTTCTCTCACTGCTGGACTTTTCCATTTTAGGTGAGGGCCCCTGAAGCCCATCCTGGGTCTCCGGGCATCTCTTCCTGAAAGAAGTGCATGGTGGGTAACCATCATGCACTCCTCGATCTCGGTCCACCTTAAATCCTGTCTGGAAATAGCACGATTTTACAGTACAGGGAAGCCCACTGACTCCTGGGAAATGATGAGTCACATCTCCCAGGAGGCCAAGCGAAGCAGGAAGTGAGGAGAAGAGCCTAGGACCTAAAAGTGGCAGATTACAGAGACCACCTAGCAACAAGCGACTTAGGGTGAGTATAACATTTTTTTTCCTTCAAAAGGTAAGTCTATATAGGCAAAGGACTTGAATGATGTAAAAAAAAAATTCTGGGTGGAACAAGTGGCGCACCATTCATTGTACCATTTAGTGATTTTTATCAGGGTATGCTCGCTGCTACAATATTTAGCTTTCTGCAGAAATAGTTTCTTTTTACACAGTGGTTTTCACTTGTGCTCTGTATGAGCATCCAACATTTAACCAAAAATATATTTGTACTTATTATTCTTGATGCTCGGTAAACTCCGGGAAGGTTGTCAGGTGTGATTTTTTTTTTTTCAAAAGTCCAAAAGTTTCCTAAAGCAATAAACTGAGAGATGAGCTCAGCCTCACCCTGTACCACATGTCTGAAATTCCTCTCTTCTACTGTCAGCCATGGTGTCTGCTGATCTGAGGATCTGGAAGGTTTCATCTGTCTGAATGTGAATGCAGATCCTATAATGCTGAAATGCGGATGTGTGTCAAATACCAGTGAATGTGTGAAAGTGGCAAATACCGCGCTAAATTCCTCTAAGGAAGCAGCAGCCAATATACACAATCAGCGTACAGTACAAAATTCTAAATAAAAGGCTGCGCTAATTGAATAATGAGACAGGTCCCAAACCAAAGAACTTAAAAACCAGGAATAATGCCAAGTACAATATATGAATAATATGAATGAGTGAAGAGTCCTTAGGAAGTAACACATAGATTACTCAGTCCATGGTAGATCTAACTGATTAATCAGAAAAATGATCTTCATTCCCAAGCAAGCATCTTGAAGCAAATAACTTCACCCAAAGTGCTGTATAAGCATGCTGTGTGATCCACCACCGAGAGGGGAGACATGATTGAAACCTTTAAATACCTCAAGGGGGTGAATAAGGTTCAGGAGGGCAGTCTTTTCAATATGAAACCAAAATCAAGAACACGGGGACATGACCTCAAACTAACTGGGGGGAAGTTCAAAACTAATCTTAGAAAGTATTATTTTACTGAAAGGGTGGTTGATGATTGGAATAAACTACCAACAGAGGTTGTGAGACAGTCAACAGTAAATGGCTTCAAACATGCTTGGGATAAACATAAATCCATAGTCAGACAACAAGGTTAATGTAAAAAAAAAATATTAAAAACAAAAAAAAAATAAATAAAAAGGGGCAGACTCGATGGACTACTCAGTCTTTTTCTGCCGTCACTTTTCTATGTTTCTATGTTTCTATGACATAAGAGAAGCTTGCCAGATAGACCAATGTATAACGCCTATGGCTTAACCCCAGCCAAGGGTGCAGGAGTGCTCCCAGCAAAACCTCAGTGCGTCCTCCTGGACGAGGTCTGTTGATGATGAAACATACATCTGGAGGGCGCACTGACATCACCACTGTCTGACTATGTACCCGAGGGACACGATTGCCGGCTTTTTACACAAAAATTTGCTTTGCTTTATGTGAGTAGCATCTTATTCTTTTATTAAAACTTATCAAACATTATTATGCTATGCAAGCCTTTTGTTTCATATGACACCATCACCACCTTCGAGTGATCGTATTGCTACCTGTGACTGTGAGGACTCCTGAGGAAGAGGTTTTGCGGGGAACACTCCTGCACCCCTGGCTGGGGTTAAGCCATAGGCGTTATACATTGGTCTATCTGGTAAGCTTCTCTTATGTCGGTGGTGGATAACATAGCATGCATACACAGCACTTTGGGTGAAGTTATTTGCTTCAAGATGCTTGCCTGGGGGGGGTGTGTGGCCTGATGTGATCAAGGGCGGACGTGCTTCTGGTGAGCTCCGCTCCAGCCCGACATCATCCATAGGAATCCTCACACAGGAGGCTTTGGTGAGCTCACAAATTACTTTAGCCCGACTCCCCATCTCCTCGGCCTTATATTGCGAGGATCGGCAGTCGGTACCCGCGCCGGTCAAAATCGAGGCCGCGGCTCCTGCTGCCTACTGATCCCGGACCTGGAGGCAAGATTCCTGGGGCCCCCTTTCATCATCTGCCCACCATCTGCACCTCTAACAGCCCCCTGGGCCCTCAATCCAATAAGGATTGCCCCCCAGACGGACTCTGAGCCAGGATTTTCAGTCTTTATTCCAGGGCTTGAGCAGAGGCCTGTTTAAGCCTAGTGAGGCCCCCATTATCATAATAAGCAAACTTAATATAGACCATCCGGGGGCCTAACACCGGATGTACTACAAGCACCACTGCCTCTAGATGAGCAGCCGGATTGCCGACCACGGCCCATCTGGCCTCCTCCCTCGCCTCCTACCACTCGCCAACACTAAGGGAGCACGCCCAGGAGAGCCACTGGACGACTCAAGGGTCCACTACCATCCCAGTCAGGGGAGAGCGTCCACCATATTGTGACCTACATACAAAGCTTACCCAGGCCACTAAGCACAGCCACACCACTTAAGAGACTGGTAAACTACACAGGCTATATCAGGCAGGGGCCAGGGTGCCTCCGAATTTTACCTACCAGCCCTGCCAAGAAACTGATCTGAGGCACGCAGGCACCCTCAGGCTCTCCAAAAAAACTGAGATCCCAGTCGCGGCCTGCCCATCTCATCTGCATAGCATTATAACACATACCACTGCCCACATAAAGGGGCAAACCACCAGATCATAACAAACAACCCATGACTACCAAGATGGCCATATAAGTGGATGGCCTCTAAGCGTCGGAGGATAATTAGTCACACAAGAGCTTACATTACACCTCAGCCACTAGAATAACTTAACAGAGTGATCATCTTCTGCAGAGATGACAAAAAAAAAACAAAAAACATCAACAGCTCTGTAAACTTTTGGGCTACTTCACCTCGACAACCCGTGGGCTGCAACAAGAAGGAGGCAGCGCACAAGTTACGCAGACAAATCCTACGACCTCACCCCCGAATACAGACCGCAGGAACAGACAAGGAAACTTCCAAAATGCAGCAAGCAGGAGGGCAACCTCCTCAGGAGCATCCACGCCCTCTACAAGGAGCCCCCAGAAGCAGAAACCCCGCTTAGAACCCCAGGAGGAAACACAAATTACAAGAGAAATGGAGGTAAGCGGGCCTGCTTCTGGTCACCAAACAACCCATATCTTGGGACCTGATCCAATAGCTAACTTCCCCACAGCGGGTCAACCTATTTCAGATACCATGCTCAAAGATACGCTACTGTCATTAAGAGCAACCCTACAATCTGATATTATGTCAGGACTGAACCAGTGCCAAGCTGAAGTGCAACTAATAGGGAGTAGGGTTGATTAGGTCGAAAGGAAAATAGAAGAATACTCATCTTCTTACAACATAATGGTCGATGCCCACATAGCCCAAAACAAGGAGATAGCCTGGTTGAAAGACAAACTCTTGGACCTGGAGGACAAATCCAGGAGAAACAACATAAAAATACGCGGAGTCCCTGAGTCTGTCCTGCCCAATCAGCTTCAACAGTACACTCAAGCCATATTATCCATGCTACTGCTGACCCTATTGGCGCAAGACCTCCTGATCGACAGGATACATAGATTGCCGAGACCCTCATTCATCTCTGCAGAGACACCAAGGGATGTGCTGCTCAGGGTGCACTTCTACCACGTAAAAGAACTATTCATGACAGCAGCACGTAGGCCAGATAATGCCTCCATCCAGCTTCTTCCAGACCTATCCAGGCACACTCTACAGTGCTGCAGAAACCTAGCAACAGTCACAAAGGCCCCGAGGAACAACAAGATACTACATAAATGGAAATACCCAGCGACCCTCCTAATAACCCCCAACAGGACGGCAATCCAGGTTTCAACTCTCGATGAGGGGATTGCGGCCCTTACGAAAATGGGGGATTATCCCCTAACCCACCTCACCTGCACCGTTGAACCCAATACTGCATACACAAATGTGCACCATCCAAGAAGAGTGGCAGGTAGTATCCCATAAAAGACAACATAAAAAATCAACCGCAGGAAGCTCTAACTAGACCGTCTTGTTACCCATATCCTCTGACCAAAGAGGACCACAAGGTCACTCCATCTCACCCCCCAGATGTATTTCAAGCTGTCCTGCTTGCTCAGGGGTCTGCAAATAGACCCAAGTTATTTTTATGTTATTGATTTTATGTTCCAGTTGTTTCTTCTATTCTTCTTTTTGCTTCATACAGAAGCACTCAACTCCTATTATCCAGGTCTGACAACCCCCACCAGCCACTTCTGAAGCTCAACATTCAGCCAAGTGTACCCAGGATCTCCAGACTTCCACAATGAACAAAGGGGGATGATCCCACACAAATGTGAGTACCACACCACACGTCCATTCATCTCACCCACTTCCAAAAATGAATCTTAAGTGCTAATTGTTAAATGCTAGAGGCCTCAACCACCCGGGCAAGAGACACTCAATGTGGAGAGAGGCCAACACACAGAGGGCTGACATCTTAAGCATTCAAGAGACTCACTTTCAAACATCCAAAGTACCTGCTTGCATCAATAGGAACTACCCCCACATCTTCTTAGCCAACACCCTGGATCACAAGAGGGGAGGGGTTCTCTTTGCAATCAGGGACTCTGTGTTCTTCAGTCTCAAAGCAACCCACATTGATGATGGAGGTGGATATGTTATACTCAATGCAGACATAAACGAATATCCATACACAGTGGTGTCAGCATATGCACCCAACAGTCACCAGTTACCTTTTTTGCGCAAACTGCTGAAAGAAGTACAAACCGTTAAATATGGAAACCTCATAGTTTGTGGAGACCTAAACCTCATAGTTGACCCAAAACTGGACACAACCTCACGAACACCAAGATGGACAGCGACCTCGCAAAAAAAAGGGATTATACCTTCTTCTCCCACACACCAATTGTACTCCCGCATAGACATGTTTCTCATGGATAAATGGCTACTGCAAAAAGTATCTGAGGCCAAAATACATGATATCACGTGGTCCGACCAAGCAGCTATCACTCTATCTTTAACTGTAGGGGATGCTCCCCTCTCCTCCCCCAGCTGGCGCTGCAATAACAAAATTCTACAGGACCCCCAGTACAATCAGACCATATCCCAACACCTCAAAAACTTTTTCATCACAAATGAACAGTCAGTTGAAAATCCACACTGCCTATGGAACGCCCACAAGGCGTACATGAGGGGTATTCTCATACAGCTAGGGGTAAGGATTTAAAAAACAATACAATATTAAACTCAACTCCCTTCTACGGGATATTCAATCCCTAGAATCACTAAACAAAACGACCCCCAACCAAACCACAACACAACAGCTAACCCAACTTAGAGAAAAACTAAGAGAGTTGTTAGCACAACAATACGATTATCATTTAAAACGCCTAAAATGAACGCAATATGCCAACGTCAACAAAGCAGGCAAATATCTTGCCAATAGATTGAAGGCAGCTGCACTAAGACTAGGATTGCCTATCTCACTCACCCAACCTCCCTGCATAAAATCTTCAACCCCCAAGCCATAGCTGACCTGTTTGCCGATTTTTACGGCTCACTATACCACCTGAGTGAGGACACCACGACCCCACAACCATCAGAGAAGGATATCCAGGAATTCCTAAAAAAAACTGAACCTCCCTTCACTCTCCGAAGCCTAAATAGCAGAACTGAATGCCCTATTCATATTGTGGGAAATAGAAGATACAATTAAAACACTCCCCAATGTGAAGTCCTCAGGACCGGATGGTCTTCCTGATGAATATTTCAAAATATTCAAGGAAACCCTTCCCCCTTACTTACAGCAGGTCTTCGCCAAAGCTGCAATGACCTCTGCTTTCCCACCCGAAATGCTCAAAGCATACATTGTAACACTACCCAAACCAGGGAAAGAGCCCACGACACCGGCCCACTTTAGGCCAATATCACTTTTAAACTCTGACATTAAAATATGCGCAAAATTGCTAGCTAAGCGTATAACTACATTTTTACCATTACTTGTTGGCAACGACCAGATGGGATTTGTGAGAGGGGGGCAGACCTCGGACGCCACGAGGAGGCTTGTAAATGTAATCCGCCTAGCTGAGAAAATGAGAACGCCTTCTCTGCTTCTATCAATAGATGCAGAGAAGGCATTTGATGAGTCCACTGGAGGTATATGATCCATGTGCTTACCAAATTTGGCCTCAATGGCCCCTGTTTAATCACCATTTTGGCACTGTACTCCTGCCCCACAGCACAGGTCTATACATCTGGCCTGCTAACCAAAACGTTCAACATTACCAATGGTGCTCGACAGGGTTGTCCCCTCTCCCCCTCCATTTTCAATCTGATGATAGAACCCCTCGCAGAAACACTACGCACTCACCCCTTGATTCACAACTGCCTCATGCCCCCATACCATTAACCGCCTCAGGACCGCCCACCGTCAAATGACGGCGGAGCGGTCCTGCTCTCACAGTGGGTGGACTTCATATGACGTCCTCCCTTTAAGCTGGGATTGCGCGCGATTGGGCGCGCGCATCCCGGCTCAGTCGGTGTCGGCGTGTCCCCAGGACACGCCGCTTCACCGACAGGGGTGAACAGCCATTGGTTATGGCTGTTCACCACGTGATCGGCCGTGACGAAGTCACAGCTGATCACAAATGGCACGCCCGCCGTTCGCACGGCGCATGCGCGCGATCGGGAGTGCGCTGCGCGTGCGTGTCGGTGGCGGCGTGTTCCTGGGGAACACTGCCTGTCACCGACACTGGTATCAGCTGCCGGCAGGCGGCTGATACCTTGTGATCGGCTGTGATCTACTTCACAGCCGATCACATACAGTGTAAACAGAGCGGTAACTCACTGTTACCAGCTCTTCTCTCCTCACACAGGGGACAGCCACTTCGCCGCACAGG
>BLSH010475836.1:223598-247711 GCA_018402905.1 Glandirana rugosa
CTTTCCAAAAAGGGGTCATTTGGGGGGTATTTTACTTTCCTGGCTTGTTAGGGTCTCAAGAAATGAGATAGGCTGTCAGTATATCAGGTGTGATCAGATGTAATCAATTTTGGCACCATAGCTTGTAGACTCTATAACTTTCACAAGGACCAAATAATATACACTTATTTGGGTTATTTTTACCAAAGATAGGTAGCAGTATAAATTTTGGCCAAAATTTACAAAGAAAAATTACTAATTTGCAAAATTTTATGACCGAAACAAAGAAAAAGGCATTTTTTCAAAAAATGTTCAATCTTTTTTTATTTATAGCACAAAAAATAAACCCCCTCCTAGTGATTAAATACCACCAAAAGAAAGCTCTATTTGTGTGAAAAAAAGGACGCAAATTTCATATGGGTACCATGTTGCATGACTGAGTAATTGTCATTCAAAGTGTGATAGCGCTGAAAGCTGAAAAATGGCCTGGACAGGAAGGGGGTTTTCGTGCCAGGTACCGATGTGGTTAATCTATTTGCAGATGATGTTATAATACTATTGACAAACCCAACAACCTCTCTTCCCAACGCCCATAGAGTCCTAGAGGCTTTTAGTCAAATCTCCTACTACAAAGTCAACTTTACAAAATCCCTTGTCCTAAACATGGGAATTCTCAACCACAGCAAAAGGGACTCGAACACACCCATCCCTACAAATGGACAGACTAGAGTATCCAATACCTGGGAATAATGCTAACACCGAAATCCAAAGATTTGGTCACCACCAACTACAAAATCATTTTGACCAAAATTGATAATCAATTAAAAGCGATATCCAAGAAGGAACTATCATGGATGGGTAGACTTGCAGCCTTTAAGATGACGATTCTACCCCAAATCATATACGTCTTCCGAGTCCTCCCCGTTCCAACTCCCTCTAAGTACCTACAAACCCTGTCGAGTCTCCTATGGAAGTTTGTCTGGGGTGGGAAATGAGTCAGGTGCCCACGCCAAAATCAAATCTCTCACAAATCTGTGGGAGGCAGAGGCCTAGCAGACATATGTGACTATTTTTGGGCAGTCAGGATGGACCAACTTAGGGAATAGTTCCAGGAGACAAAGGTCCCCTTGTGGGTAGAGCTGGAGAAAGAATTGGCCCCAACCAGAGACCTAACATCTCTCTTGATAGGAGATGCATGGAAGCACTGGCCCACGAAAGATCTCGCACCTACCATACAAGTCTCCATCCAGGCATGTAGACTATTACTAAGTCATGGAAGCAATACCACTTCCATACCAGACTTACAACCTAACCTCCAGACATTAGCGGATAGAATACCCATGATCTCAGTAGAACAAATTCAAAAGTGTGAAATTTCCACCCTGCAAAACCTTCTCTCCAGCTGTGCCCCCAAGACAGTTAAACAAATGGTTAAAGAATATAATATACCAAAAGATTCACACTTCACAATTACAAGAATACGGACATTCGTGAACAGTCATCCTGTCCCAATCATAAAAATTCCCCAATCAACATGGGACTACTACAAATCTCCTATACTCCAAACTAAGGATATAACACTTTTCTACAATAAGCATCAAAGGAAACAGATCTTCCGCAAAACCAACGTCCATCAAAAAAGGGAGAGAGATCTGCAGAGGTCCTTCTCGGAGAACCAGTGGAGGTTAGCGTTTAAAAACATCTTTAAGGCCACACACAGCATCAGCCACTGGGAAATGATGCTGAAAATCTACAACAGATGGCAGTACACGCCATATAGATTAGCCATAATATATCCTGGGTCGTCTCCTGATTGCTGGCGCAAGTGCGGCCAACACGGTCATTTGCTGCATGTGTTTTGGGAATGTCCCAATATAAGGAACTTCTGGAACCAGGTTTTCCACTTAATATCCACGACAACAGGATGCCTGACAAAACCTGATCCAGGATTAGCAATACTGCACATCGGCATAGAAAAATTCCCCCCAGAGCACAGAGCAGTGACTACCCACATCCTCCTAGCGGCCCGCACACTGATACTCCAAAGCTGGAAAGGAGATAAAGCCCTCAACGTGTCGGAAGTAAAACAATTAGTCCATAGACATTCCACCTTTGAATGCCTCAATGCAGTGAACTCACTGGCAGGATCGTCCTTTGACAAAAACTGGAGTATATGGACAACCTATACCGGGAGTCACAGGACCAGCCGCATATACAATTACAGCTACAATTCCAACTTGGACTCAAACCCTAACCCGAAACCCTAATGTACACCTGAATTTGACAAATGCTATAAAATACCAGTTATAAAGACGTGACTAAGCACACCACCAGGGGTATCAGGCCAACCCCAATTAATATGAGCGCTTCTGTATACATTATACTTTATTCTGTTTTTCTGTTGATAAGTACACTATAAACTGTTGTGTCTTACTGGACTTGATAACATTATTTAACAAAAATTGCGCGTGTGTGGGCAGTGCTGCTTCGTGGCCCTTCCACAGCTTGATCCCTATACGGGGTGGATGGGATCATATATGCGCGCTTAGAGCACAATGTGATTATCCCCATCGCTTGCCCAATTGCATGTTAATACTGTATGACAAATATGATCAGCATATTCTTGTTATGTGTACTTCAAAACCCAATAAAAATCATTGAAACAAAAAAAAAAATGCTTGCCTGGGAATGAAGATCGTTTTTCTGATTAATCAGTTAGATCTACCATGGACTGAGTAATCTATGTGTTACTTCCTAAGGACTCTTCACTCATTCATATTATTCATATATTTGACTTGGCATTATTCCTGGTTTTTAAGTTCTCTGGTTCGAGTCCTTTCTCATTATTCAATTAGCGCTGCCTTTTATTTAGAACCAGTGAATGTGCGGTCGGTGAATGTGCTTGAAAATATTCACCAAGAATGTGATATCATACACTATCTGGCTAAAAGTCTGTGAACCCCTGACCATCACTTGTATATGAGCTTTTTGGACTTCCCATTCCAAAACCATGGCCGTGAGTAGGGATTAGCCAACTGAACTTTGGCTGTTAAGATAGGGTGACCAGATGTCCACAGTTTCAGGGGACAGTCCCCGGATTGAGGACACTGTCCCTGGACAAAATCTGTCCCCGGTTTTGTCCCCTGATTGGATTTGAACAGGGGGCCCAAGCCATTTTAAAAATCTGATCTACACCCCCCAGTCTGCTGCTCCTACTAGCTTGGGGGGGGGGGTGTAATTCCAGCTCACATGTTCTTCTGCCTTGGCTCAAGTCCTGCCTGCCTATCTCCTTTCCTTCCCCAGTGGAGTGATTTTCCTCTTCCCAGTTCCACTCCCCACCCAGTCGTAGCCGGGCCCAAACAGAGGCTGTGAGGCGGGTAGTGGTAGTGACAGACAGAGAAAGGCAGCTGAGCTCAGCTGATAGCGTCCAGCAGCGGGCACAGAGGGGAAGTGGATCCAATCGTGGGGCTGCCAGTGCCTTCAAGGCTTCAACACCGGTGTGCTTTGGGGGGGTCTGTGAATAGACTACATTGCACTGTGTCTGTCTCTCTGGCATAATGGATGGTATCATAACTCACAGGCAGCAGGCATTCTATCATGGCTGTGGCTGGCATTGCACTGCCACAGTGTCACATAACATGGCTGCTGGGACAGGGATCTGTGCCTTCCCTTAGTAAAAGCAACCTCCCCCACAGTGAGAAAGCACTTGTTAGGCACACACTTAACCCTTTGATTGCCCTAGATGTTAACCCCTTCCCAGCCAGTGTCATTAGTACAGTGCTAGTGTATATTTTTAGTACTGATCACTTTATTAGTGTTACTGGTTCCCACAAAGTGTCACTTGGTGTCCGAATTGTCTGCCGCAATATCGCAGTCCCACTGATTGCCGCCATTACTAGTAAAAATAAAATATGTCCCCAGATTTATTTGTAAAAATCTGGACGCCTTATGTTAAGACATTCGGACGAACGCCAGACTTTGCCCATTCGGCCCCTTCTTCGGCGAGAGCCATGCATCATATATAGATGCAGTTTTTCTATCTTATCTATATATGACAGCTTCCCACTGTCACTGGTTGCTAAGGAAGCTGTGTGTGCTTGCACCCACGTAGTCCAGAGGTACCACTAATTTAATTGGGAATCCCCACCTGTTTATTTACAATCCACTAGCCATATTTGGGCAATGAAATTAACCAAGTGTGCCCATGGGCATATTTGGGCAGTGATATCACCACTATCCCTGCCTCTTTCCCTTGTACAACTGATGACATCTTGGGGAGCTGTCTTCCAGCTAGTGTCCCCATCTGGATGGGTTGCGTGCCTTAGGTCATTGGGTGGCGGACAGAAGAGACTTTCTGGAATTTAAATTTTTTATAACCCACACTTATTCATGTGGGGGGATCAGCATCTGGGAACCCCCTTATTATTAAAGGGATGTTCATATTTCAATGAGCACTGTTTCCACAGACCCCCACAACCAATGACAAGGGTTGTGGGAAGAGGCATCTTTTCTAATCAATATGGGGACAAGGTGCGTTGTCAGGGTGGTCTTCCCTGGCAAGACACTCCCCTAATGTTGAGGACACGTGGTCTGGTATGGTTCAGGAGGGGGGGGAGCTTATTCCTCCTTACAGTTTAAATTACCAGCAAATAAAATTCATTGCCGGTTTCTTTTTTTTTTTTTTTTTCACTTTTCACATATTTATTTGTAAAATAAATTGAAAACCATTTATCATTTTCCTTCCCTCGCCTCGCTACTCGCTGGACGGCTCCCCTGAGTCCGGGAGTAGTCTCACTTGTTCCCAGCTCCTGCTTATGATGTAGGGTATGTGCTGAGTTGTGGGCGTCATCCTGGATTAGCATCTCCTGTTCCTAAGACAACCTGGTAGTATTTAGTAGCGAGGCGAGGTGACGAGACAAGGTCCGCTCCGCCGAGGAAGGCACGTCAATGCCGTAACGCGTACGGGGGAAGGACCTGCTCTGACGTCACCCGCTGCTGTTGATGAGAGGAACTCGGTCTGAACTGTCTGCAAGGATCGTTCGTTGCATCTCCCGCTTATGACGATCGCTTGGTGCTTTTGACACGAGTTTGCTGTACACACGCTTACACCAAATGAATGTTTGTAAGTAGACTGACGTTATTAAAAGTTTTTTAGCTTATCTACAGTCTGCACTTAGTCTATACTTCTCTTTATATATATCCACCATACTGGTTATTTGATCCTGGAATGGGCCCTCCCCAGGAGACGGTATTCAGTTATGAGGAAGGGATTCCTGAAGAATCGTATCGTTGTTGAAAGTTTACCCTGTGAAGTGTATCACATGCGTTTGACCCTCTAGTAAAACTGAGGTCAAACTATGAGGTGAGCACAGTGGATGTTGGTGGAGGGACCTGTCTCACTGTCCAGCATGGATATTTAACACCGGTGAATCTATGTGCATGATTTATTGAACATTTTAGCATCTTTTTTAAGCAAAGTTTTCAGCTATCTGGACAATTTTTTTATGCTTTTACTGCGCTGCTTCTGATTTTTGAACTTTATATGTATTGAGGCCGATTACCTTTGATGTTCAGCTAGCAGTTTCAGAATTTTTAGTTTAGGCTCAGCTGCGCTGATTGCTTTTTGTATTAAATCTGTGTTCACTTTATCACTTTCAATCAGCTGCGCAGACTATGGACGTTTTTCAATTCTTGGAGCTCAGAGAGGTCAAACTCGATGAGGTGTTTTCACTTAATAGCATAAAAGAGAATGATAATCTGTCCACCCTTTTTAAGAAGCTTTCAGGTCTTCTTGAGAAAAAGATCAAAATTTGGTGGGACGTGGTGTTTTTTGAGAGGTATATTTCCCTTGGACTTGTACCAAGGAGGCTCAGGTGGGATATACCTCCCAATGATGCTTACTTGATGAAGACTCTAATAAAGAGTGGTTCAAATGTTTTAATAGTAAAGACCTTGAGCTTATGGAGTTTCTATTGGCCAGGAAAAGAAATAAACAGAAATTGACTGAAAGTATGATCAAAGATGTTCAGAATAAATTAGAACATTTTAAGGAATCAGCTGAATTCGACAAATTGTGGAAAGAATTAAAAATTAAATTAACCAAATGGGATAAAGAGGCCTCTGAGAAAAAGAGAGGAAAGTTTATAAGGGTTTTCGGGGGATTTCTGTCGAAATGATGTGTTTAACCACTTCAGCCCCGGAAGGATTTCCAGCTTTAGGACCGGAGCCCTTTTTGCGATTCGGCGCTGCGTCGCTTTAACTGACAATTGCGCGGTCGTGCGACGTTGTACCCAAACGAAATTTGCGTCCTTTTTTCCCACAAACAGAGCTTTCTTTTGGTGGTATTTGATCCCCTCTGCGTCATTTCTGATCACCGCTATAAACAAAAGAAGAGCGACAATTTTGCAAAAAAACCCAAATTTCTTACTTTTTGCTAAAATACAAATCCAAAAAAAAAAAATATAAAAAAACATTTTTTTTCACCGTTTTTGGCCGATTTATATTCTTCCTCATATTTGCGATAAAAAAATTGCAATCGGCGTTTATTGATTGGTTTGCGCAAAAGTGGTCGCGTTTACGGAGGATGAGAATTCATTTTTGGGGTTTTTATTTTATTTATTTTTTTTACTAGTAATGGCGGCGATCTGCGATTTTTAGCGGTACTGCGATATTAGGGCGGACATGTCGGACTATTTTGACACTTTTTTGGGACCATTGGCATTTATACAGCGATCGGTGCTATAAAAATGCACTGATTACTGTGTAAATGCCATTGGCAGTGAAGGGGTTAACCTGCAGGGGGCGCTCTAAGGGTTAACTATGTTCCCTGGGCGTGTTCTAACTGTGGGGGGACTGCCCTAGCTGGGGAAGGGAAGTGGTCACAGCCTTTGTATACAGGAAGGCTGTGATCACAGCCCTTCCCCCTCACACAGAATGGAGGTCCGTGTTTACATACACGGACCTCCGTTCCTTCGCTCCGGGGGGGCCATCGCGGGTAGCCAGCGGCAATCGAAGCCACCGCACCTGCTCCCTGGCCCTCCCCAAACACAGTGAGCGCGCGGGCGCACCTCCGGCGGCACGCGCGCGCTCACAGTGCACGTTATCGCAGCCGCCGTCGTATGACGGCGATTTGCAATAACGAACCACGTTGGCGCCGTCAACCTGCGGTTGGCGGTCGGCAAGTGGTTAAGTGGCAAAAAATGTGCACACAGGAGATTCCACCCACCCAGGATTTGCCCATAGATCCTTCTACATACAGTGAAAGAAATGACACCATAAATTCCATGCCCACCCCTCAGAGAGGGAGAGAAGATAGGACACCCATGCACCTGCCCAGATTGTCTAGAGGAGGTAAGCCCAGGGGAAGGGGTGGAAGGAAGGGGCGAGGTATGGAGATGATACCACATAATACCCAGCCCCGACCACAAACTCAGGGCTATGGACGTGGAGCATACCAAGGGGGATACTCTCGAGACAGAGATGACTCTCCACACCAGAGAACTCCCTATTCCCATCCCCCTGCATATAGGAACGAATCTTATGACTCCGGCTATATGGTGTAGGTCTCTAATAGATTTAATCCTCTCAGGAGAGAAAATGAAACAAACTCTGGGGTTTTTTTAGGGACACCCCTCCATCATGGGGGGGTGCCCACTATCAGACCCCACGAGGTATAAGATGAGGAAGAGAGGATGTAGATCCGGAAAACTAATTTGAGTGGTATTGATTTAACTAAAGATGAGATTAAGCTTTTAGATAAAGGGTTAAAATATGCTCCTGTTAAGAACATTAATAAATTTCAGGCATATGTGAGTGTTCAAAAGTTTATCAGAACACTCAATCTTAAAAAATATTTTTTGACCAAGGCACCGGAGAGAAGTCCACCTCCCCCCAGTGGGGCTTTCTCTAACTTAGCCAACAAATCAGTGTTCAACCCACTAGTTAGCGCTTGGAGGTCTTTAAGGACATGGTTGTTGGAGATTTACAAGAACTTAGGGTCAAGAAGGTCAATGACCCCTCCTATATACAAAAGGGCATAGCCTCATTAGAAGCCAACAAGAATATTGTTATCCGCCCGGCGGATAAGGGAGGGGGTCTTATAGTTCTCAGTAAATCTTACTACAAAGAAGTTATGAAGAGTCTACTAGATGACAGGGATACCAATCAAATGCTTACTAAAGATCCTGCGACTAAATACAAAGAGGCTTTACATGTGCTAGTAGGGAGGGGGAGAGAGATGGGGGTTTTGAGTGAAAAAGAATCCACCTATTTGGAGCCCTCTGCCTGTAGGACCCCAATTATCTATTGCCTCCCCAAGATTCACAAAGACAGTGTTCGCCCCCCCGGGGGGGGCCTATTGTCAACGGAATCGACTCAGTTTCAGCTAGAGTTGGTCAGTATATCGATTTCTTCCTTAAGCCTCTAGTGGTCAAGACCAGAGCTTATCTCAGAGATACAAAGCACATGATTCAGATATTAGAGGATATGAAGTGTTCATCTGAGTGTTTTTTAGTCTCAGCCGATGTCGGGTCTTTGTACACGATTATTAATCACTCAGATGCCCTTTCGTCCGTACAGTGGGCCTTTGAGTCTTCGGACCTCTCGTCTGAACACCAGACATTCCTTTTGGAGTGCTTGAATTTCTGTTTACAAAATAATTATTTTTGGTACAATCATCAATTTTACTTGCAGGTCAGGGGAGTTGCGATGGGCGCTCGCTTTGCTCCCAGTGTAGACAATTTGTTTATGGCTCACTGGGAGGAGGAAGCAGTGTTCAAGGAGCGCCCTGAGCAACTCCGGTGTTATAAAAGGTACATAGACAACATATTTATGATCTGGGAGGGTGATGAGGCCTCTCTTAATAATTTCATTGCTAATCTTAATAGCAATGGAAAGGGCATAGTCCTGACTTGGAAAGTGGACAAAAGTAATATGGTTTTTTTGGACTTGGAGATCTCTCGTGATGGGGACCTCTTCAGGACCAAGAATTACTTCAAACCAACAGACCCAAATGGGTATATTCCCTTAGACAGCTGCCACCATCGCACATGGCTCTGTAACATCCCCAAGGGGCAATATGTGAGATTGAAAAGAAATTGTACCTCAGAAAGTGACTTTCTTACACAGTCACAAATGTTAACAGAGAGATTTGTGATGAAGGGCTATGATAGGTTACACTTGTTCAAAGAACTGGAAGAGGTAAAAAATTTTGATAGAAAGGAGCTGATTCATGATAGAACTAGTAACTCAGATCAACTTTCACAGTATAAGATTCTTTTTGATTATAATGTACAGCATAAAATGGTAGAACGTATTATCAGTAAACACTGGGGAATTTTACTTAAAGATAGGGTCCTGGGACCTATACTCCCCTCTAAACCTGGTTTTATATACAAGACAGCCCCTATCCTTAGAGATCTTATAGCTCCAGGAGTGATAGATCCACCCAGGAACAAAGAAAGCTTTTTGTTTTCATTTTTTGCAGGGGTTTATCCCTGCAGGAGATGCAAAGCTTGTAGACTTTCGAAAGGGGGGGTTAAATGCAAGGAATTTCAAGCTCATGTGACAAAGAAAAAATATCTAATCAGGAAACTTATTACCTGCCAGACAGAAGGGGTGGTCTATATGCTAGAGTGTAGCTGTGGCCTACAGTATGTGGGCAGAACCTCTAGAACTTTAGCCACACAAATAGGGGAGCATGTCACCAATATTAAAAAAGGAAACCCTTCCCACAATATTTCCCGACATTTCAGAGACTTTCATCATCGAGACCCTAGGCATTTGAAGTTCTGGGGGATCGAGAAGGTCACTAGGCACTGGAGAGGAGGGAATTTTATCAGGTCATTAAGTCAGAGGGAGTCCCATTGGATTTTTGAGACCCAGGTTATGCGACCCCTGGGTCTCAACGTAGAGTTCGATTTAAACTGCTTCATTTCAAATAAATAATCCTCTATGTATGGGTTCGATAGGTTGCTGCTGATTATGATGAGATGTAATATTGTCTATGGTGAATGATTTTAATGAAATGTAAATACATGACTTTCACATTTAGACAGAGGGGGTCTGCTCTCTGTATGTTCCTCTCAGACAGTAGCGGGAGATGTTTTATTATGTTTTTTATATGTTTTTAATTTTAAAATAAATACTTTAATTTTAATTCTACTGTTTAAACATAAGAACATTTTCTATTGGGAATTGATGCGTTCGTGGACGGCTCGCCTGAGTCTGGGAGTAGTCTCACTTGTTCCCAGCTCCTGCTTATGATGTAGGGTATGTGCTGAGTTGTGGGCATCGTCCTGGATTAGCATCTCCTGTTCCCAAGACAACCTGGTAGTATTTAGTAGCGAGGCGAGGTGACGAGACAGGCTCCGCCCCGCCGAGGAAGGCACGTCAATGCCGTAACGCGTACGGGGGAAGGACCTGCTCTGACGTCTATCTGCTGCTATCAATCTATCCAATGAGGACCCAAGACAACGGCTGGAGCTGGTGTGCTCGTTGCAGGAACAATGCAGTTCAGGTAAGTAAAAGAGGTAGTCTGCTGAAGCACAGAAGGTTTTCCACCTTAATGCATTGAATGCATTAAAGTAAAAAAATCTTCTGCCTTTACAATCACTTTAATACTCCAGAACTAGTAGAGTTATCATGTTTTTTGGGAATATAATTTTAGATTGTCTTCTCATTTATTTTTAAAATCCTCATTGATATTGGATAAGCTTGAGAACACCTCAACCCTGCTGGTTGGGGAATTTGCATATCGACACTGATCCAGTATTCAGCTCTTCAGACCTAGAGCAGGTGCCATACCATTGGTCTTCCCCAGGGAACAGCTATACCTGCAATTTGCTGCAACTGTCATCAGGGGGTATCTTTGTTCAGTAACTGTATATACCCGAATATATGTGCACAATTCCACCTGTTGGGTTCATTTGCCGATGTTATCTGTTTTTATGGTGGATGTACATACTATTACTAATCTTTTATCATATACAATGTGTATTAATTCCATTCTGGTGTGCATCTATACACTAATGGTTATTGTACTATGGATAAACACAAACACTGCGCTAACCCAGATAATAGCTGCAGCTCAATTACTCAGTCCCAGTAATAAACAATAAATTATAAAGAGGAGCCGCGCTAATCACAGTTTATGAACAAAAAGTCTCTCTTGGTAAGGCACAACAATAAGTCTCTGGGTAGCCGTATGCTGTGCGTAATAGCCCAAACCATCAGTGATCCAATTGGAGGCTTACCATGTGTGGGTCAAAACAGCTCATGTGATGATCAAAACTGCTGTCGGCTTCCCCGAAGATCACAAGGGTCCCCCTGTGTCAAACTCACATCCAACATAAGTAATGAGACAAAAAACAGGAGGGGGCTATATGGTGAAGTATGTCTCAGCAGAGTGATTACCACCACCTTCACACACACCAAGGTGCACCTTACGATAGTGAGCCCTGCACCATAAGAATTCAAGGCTTACCAACTCTATGTTAGTGTAGCACATAAAGGAAAAAGAATGTAGACCCGTGGGTTCCTCTCTCCATGTTCCAGACCCGCGACCGGCAGTAGGTCAAACTTCAGATATCAAGATCGCACCACACTTCCGGCGCTTGGTCAAGAGATACTTCATACACTTCCAACCAACTCTCGGTCAATTACGGACCCAAGGTTCCGGGGTTCCAGATTGATAAACCATGTATGACAGAAAGGACCAATAGGGCAATATCGTTCGGACACTTTATTTATAAAAGTAAGCATCTACTCACATTAAAAACTCCAACGTCACGATCGTGTGTAAAATACAAGCCGGCTCAGAGAGGTGACGTCAGCGCGCCCGTTCCGACGTACGTTTCGTCCGATAGGACGTCGTCTCAAGGATTGTACTATGCTGGGTGCAGTAGTTTTGCTTTTCCAAAATACTTTGCTTACATTACCAATTCATTTCCCATGAAGGCAATCCCCTCTGCTCAGAAGGTGGAAGTACTGCCAACTTTATTATCGATTCCACTCATCCACTTGGTGAAGACTCTCTGATCCTGCTAGTTACCTACAGGTTTAGTGTCACAGCCTGTTTTGAGAAGGCCATTTCCCATAACCCCCAATAGAGAGATAAACAAGCTAATGTATTTTTTATTATAGTATGTGTGAGTTGGTGTATTATTGCATCACATCAAATTATCTGAAAGGTTAAGCAGAGTAACCTGTTATCAAAAATATAATCAAGACACTCCCGGTTCCGGCGCCGCATGGAGCAGCTGTCTCACAGCTAGCTTCCACTGAAGGCCTCCAAAACAGCTTGTAAAACCGTCCAGGACACCTGTGATTACTACCGCCACCACCAGCAGCCACCCCCCCACCTCACATGGACCAGTATCTAGAAAAACGGGGACTGCGGCCGCAACCTCCGCACCGGCCGTAAACCGGGCCCCCAGCTTCTGCCTACGCGGCCGCGGCTCTGGTCTGTACATCCGCAGCCCAGACACACACAGCAGCGATCATGGGCAACATGTCAAGCCCTGAGGACCCAGGGATGGGGGTAGGACTGGCTCCACAAGCTGCCCCTCAGAATATAGGGGACAGTGATACAGACCGCATAGCACGTGCGGTGATGGCGCTCCTCACCCCCACCATAGAGCCCTCTGTACAGAAAGCTATCAATGCTAGCATGACCCAATTACAGAGAGAGCTGAAAGAACATTCAGGCAGGCTCAATGAAGCCGAACATCGCATATCCAACCTAGAGGACGAACGCTATCAAATGCAAGGGACAGAAGAATCCCAAGAAAAAACAAACCAATTTATTCTGCAAAAGCTTGAGGACTTGGAAAACCGATTGAGAAGGAACAACTTGCCTTTCGTGGGAGTCCCGGAATCGCTTCAAACCCAAAATATATCTGACTTCTGCTCCAGGCGCATCCCAGAGGCCCTAGGCCTCCTAGCCCCAGTGATGGTAAAAAGAGCTCACCGCTTGGGACCATACAATGCGGATCGTACCTCTCCTCATCCTATCATAGAACAATATTTAAACTATGCAGACAAAACAAATATCCTGTAAAAATTCTGACACTCAAGATCCCTGCTAATTGATGGAATTAAAATTCTAATTTTTGCCGACTACTCCATAGAGGTATCTAAGAAGAGAAAAGCGTTCCAGAGCATCTGCACGCAGTTATTCCAACGCCAAATTAAATTCACTTTGGTCTTCCCGGCGGTACTTTGTCTCAGAGCGCCCAACAGGGAACAACTCTCTTTCCATGATCCCTCGGAAGCAGAACTATTCATCCGTTCGCTCCGTGCTCCCTCGCACCCAAACTCAACCAACGTCTCACCTACTACCACACGTCCACCGGATCAAAGAAGCCCTGGTAAGGACTTTCCCAAGCATCCTAAGTATTCCAACTCTACAAACCCTACACATCGTTGAATGCCTAATTCTGGACTGATCCTTAGCATATGAACTTCATCTTACATGGGTAACTATATCCACCTGGCATCTCGCCTCTCACGGAAAAGTCTTATTATCTCTCTCCATGGTTTTGGACCCCCCACAATTAAGGTCCAGTTGCTGGTAATTTAAATGTATGAGTTACCCTCTATTGTATTTTTCCTTAGATAGTCCTGTGATGCACACTCCTCTACCATGCCTGTGAACCCCTCCATCTCCCACCTCTCCTATCAGGAGCCGCTGGGGCTTTCTATCACCTCAGTGGGCCAAATTATGACACAATCCACCAAATGAGGAACTTTCCTGGGAGACGTTTCACGCCGTTTACCCATGCGGCAAAAAGAGAAGTCCTTGGTTTATTATAGTTTTATGTTTGTTTTTTACTTCCTATGTTCTTCACTTTCCCATACTACTACTCATACTACACATCCTCTATCCCCATAACACATCACCGACTCCCTCCAACCATCCTACCACAACCGGTCAAGTCATGCAAACGACCCCTACACACCATGTAGGCCCCAATGCCCTTTCTCAGCCTCTAACACCACTAACCTCCGACCCCCCCCATGAAGGTTATCTCATGGAATGTGAAATGGCTCAGGTCCCCGTTCAAAAGCATAAAAATATTATGTCACCTTAAAAGTATCAAGGCAGACATAGCCCTACTACAGGAAACTCATCTCTCCTCTTCAGACTTTAATCACATGCACAAGCTTTGGGTAGGCTTGGTAATAGGCTCTGAAGCCATTGGCTGCAAGGCTGGCATTCTTATCTTCTTCCACAAAAACCTCTCTTGAAAAATAGTCTCCATAGATTCAGACAACCAGGGCAGAATGGTCTCCGCCCGTATCCAACTTGCCAACAAAGAATAACAAATAACCAATATATATGCCCCCAACAATTCAGAAAACATTTATTTGGCGACCTGTCAGTATTCCTATTAAAACGGGATCTTCCCCAAAAGGGACAAACTCAAACATACAGAACCCGTACCCACACTACTCGCTTCCACAATGAGCTCCCTGAGTCTAACAGATGTATGGGGGCTTCAGCACCCAGTGGACAACAAGTTCACTTTTTTCTCTCAGTCCTATAACACCCTCACAAGGATAGACTATATCTTTTGCACCGAATCACTGTTATCCAAGGTCTCAGAAATCCCTAACACAGCTATAACATAGCTATTTCAGATCATGCCCCAGTCTCTATATCTCTTCACCTCATTGACCACCATCAATCCCCTAACATCTGGAGGTTCCCTCCCTTCCTCCAAAACAACAAGGACTTGGAATCATTTATCGAAAAGGCATGGCAGGACTATGATTCTCTCAATTCTTCCCATAAGGAAAACCCAAACCTGTTTTGGGAGGCAGGCAAGGCCTACCTCCGAGGGTGGATTATCTCCTACACCCCAGCCAACAGGACCGAATGGCTCTTGGCAAAAAAGGCCTTCGAATACTGGTCAGACAAGGTGGAGCTCATACAAAGAGCACATCTAGACGCCACCCTACATACATTTGGCAATAAATTGGGCAAGCTGCTGGCCAGACTCTGTAGAGGCCCCCACAAGCCCACCCACATAAAGTCTCTACGTGACCCTTCAGGAAACCAAAAGATATCTGACAGATTATGTTAGACTTTTATGCCTCACTATATGCCCCTGACCCTATAAACAAGGAAGTGGCCCAGTCTTTTCTAGATCAGATACATCTACCCAAAATCTCCCCCTCCCATCTTGAGATGTTAAACTCTCCCATAACTATGCAAATAATAAGTGATGTCATCCGCCACCTAACCCCATCCAAGGCCCCAGGCCCTAACGGGCTCACGGGGGCTTCTATAAAACTCTACAAGATAAGAGAACACCCACCCTACAAGATGTTTACTCTCAGCTATGGGAAGGCTATGGGAAGGCGGTCCATATCCCCTAACAGGAAACCAAGCAATAATCAAATTACTAGAAAAAAACAGGAAAGACCCTACTGAACCCGGATCCTACAGACCCATATCCCTACTAAACATTGACGCGAAAATTCTCTCAAAAATCATAGCGAGGCTAGCCACTATTATCCCTCATATAATCAACCCTGCACAGTCAGGCTTTGTAATAGGCAAAACAGCAACCTTTAATATCAGGAAAGTACTAGCAGTATTGGAAAAAGCTGGACTCGACACAGGGGGGGGGGGTGGTCCATGCCCTCATCACCCTCTATGCCAAAATGCCTTCGACATCATCAGCTTCGAATGGCTATACATGGTTTTATTAAAAATAGGTTTCAAAGTCCCCTTTACGCATCTGGTTAAGTCCTCAGGCCTGGCGGCCAGGTTGGTGGTGGCGGGTCTCCTCAACGCTGAATGTAGATTACACAAGGGAACCAGGCAGGGATGCCCCCTGTCGTCTCTCCTGTTCAGCATCGCCTTGGAACCCTTATCAAGATATATAAACTATACAGCCCCCCTTCAAGGGATAACATTTGGGGATACTGTTTTATGCTCCTCCCTGTTCGCGGATGACGTCCTCATATTCACATCTAACCCAGCATCAGACATGATCACAATCAAAAATATTTTTGAAAACTTCAGATTATGCTCTGGTCTCCGAATTAACTATCAGAAAAGCAAAATTCTCCCATTAGGGCCTTCCCCCAACCCCACATGGATAGACACGTCACCATTCGTGATAGCCCACTCACACATCACCTACCTGGGCGTCAAGATAGGCAAACTACCATCTTCTCTCTACCACCTCAACTATCCTCCCCTCTTCACAAAAATCTCTCAGGAACTAAACAACTGGATGCATCTGCCTCTCTAGCTGATGGGGAGATGATATCTGGTAAAAATGGTCAGTTTCGCCCGCCTACTATATCCTCTGCAGACTATCCTGCTACTCCTAAAACATAAAGATATCCAAATGATTAACAAAGGTTTTTCTACCTTTATCTGGCAAATGAAACAACCACGCATAGCTCTATCCAAACTACATCTGCCCAGGAGCGAGGGAAGCGCTGGCCTCCCCAATATTAAGTTGTATAACATAGCTTGCCTACTCAGGTTTAGTATGGACTGGATCACACGTTCAGCCCACTACTCCAACCACAACCTTGAGGCTCAAATGGTCCATCTGTATTCCCTTACAGCCCTCCTACACTTCAAATGGAAGAACATTCCTCCTAATCTCCAACACAACCTCCTCCTCAGAGACACGGCTATAGCATGGAGAGAATATAGGAAACAATTCAAACTAGTGCCCTTTATGTCAAAACACCTCCCAATAAGGGGAAATATCAACTTCCCTTACTGGACTGGAACACAAGATCTTCCTACTCTGGGAACGCCTTGGTTTCCCATGAGACTTCCAATCTATAGTGATATATAATTCTCTATAACCAAGTCTCACATATTCTACTGGCAATGCATCAGCTACATCAAGGCCTCTTGTCAGGAGAGTCACAATAGATTCAAAACAAGCAAATTGGATGACCTGATCCAAAAAGGATCCTACAATATATCTGACGTATATAAACCACTTCTGCGTCAAGCCACCCCTTCCTCAGCCACCTCCTCCTTGGCCAACTGGAGCAAAGACTTTACAGATATAAACCTGGTGAACAAGATCATGAGTAGATACAACAAAACCCTTAAGTTGACCCCCAACAAAACTTGGAGAGAAGCTCAAAATTGTACACCGAGCCTACATCCCTTTCCTTAAAGACAAGTCTAATCCTCGGTCGGCCACCTGCCCTCTTTGCAACCTTCAAAGGCCTTCACTAGCTCACCGCTTCTGGTCATGTACCTTTATCTCAGCCTTCTGGGACCCGATTTTTTCCTATATAAACAGCATCAACCTCCTCCATCTCCCGAAAGACCCATTTCTCTTAATTTTCAGTCACTGGGACAAACAACTTGGTCCCCCTCCACCAACCCTCAGGCCAAGGACTGGGCCTTACTATGCATACTAGTGGCTCAGACAGCTATATTGAAAAACTGGACCACCTCTTCCAGCCCCTCAATTTCACAAGTCAAAAGAGAACTTATAGCCCTCCTCTACAAGGACAAGATCAACACTGACTTTGACCACCCTCGGGCAGCAAAAATCTTCCACCAGAGATGGCAATCATTTATAGATGCCACCTTATCTCCAGAGGACATTGAGAATCTTGGAAAATCTTTCACATACTTCAGAGGACAACCATCCCAGTTCCTACAGGATGACATTGGATAAAAATCACCCCTTTAGGGATTGTGACAGATCCAAGGGACCTCTATCCACATCATACATCCAGCTATGCTCTGGATCAGGGTTTCGTGGAACCTTATGGTTCCTCCAGAGGTTGCTAAGGGTTCCTTGAGCAATGGTCAATTTCTACCTCTCAGATAAATTCCCAATGATACCATTGAACTTTTTAGCTATCTGTAAGGGGGTAATTCTTCCCAATGACCACAAGTGTAAGGAACATTCTTCCCAATGACCACAAGTGCAAGGAGCATTCTTCCCACTGACCATCACACTAATGCGTCATGGGTTGTAGATTTTTAATTTTTAGCAGGGGTTCACCGAGACCGGAGAATCATTTCAAGGGTTCCTCGGTGTTGAAAAGGTTGAGAAAGGCTGCTCTGGATACATTCATTATACTTGCTGGTTGCTGTTAATAAACAACTCACAGCATTGGAACAATGAAAAAATGTAATTTGGTAGTAGTAGATTCTCCCTCCCACCCCCACCCCCTTTTTTCCCATTACTTTGATCACAGCTAAATAGATCCATCTGGTTGTTTTTCTTGATGTTTCACATTATTTCTATACTATGTCACGGCTTAGCCAGATAGCCAGGATCCTTCATTCAGACAAGGTGGGCTTACGCCTTGTCATGCTCTATCTCTGTGATAATTCTTTCAATAAAATCTATTACAAAAATATAAATAAATAATCAATAATAAAGAGGAACCCATTATTACAATGTGATACTGGGGAGGGTGGAAGTGAGGTTTACCTGTTGAATTGCCCTGAATGGCCAAGGGACAGGTTCCCCTAAACTGACCAGGAACCTGCATAGTACAGCAATGAGTCAGTAAATTGCGGGAGAAAAATGTGATCAACTGACACCTTACTATAGAAAGAAATGTCATGTTTATGTTATTTATGTCCTGTAAGAGCAGCCAACCAGGAGTGAAATGATTTGCAGTTTATAGCAATGTTCAAAGGTCCATGAAACAACTTAGAGATAAGCTCAGAGAATATCAGACACATTCATTTCCTTCTTCTGCTGTCAGCGATGGCGTCTGCTGATCTGAGAGCTGAGCTAAAGTGTCCCGTCTGTCTGAACATTTATACCGATCCTGTGATGCTGAAATGTGGACACAACTTCTGCCGGGGCTGCATTGATTGTGTGCTGGATACACAGGAGGGGTCTGGAGGATATTCCTGTTCTGTATGTAGAGAGAAGTTTCAGGATCGGTCTGCATTGCACAGGAACATAGCACTGCGTAACATAGCGGAGAATTTCATGTTTGATCATTCAGGTGAGGATTCTGGAGTCTTCTGTACTCACTGTGTGGACTATCCTGTACCTGCTGTTAGATCCTGTCTACACTGTGAGGTTTCCCTGTGTGATAAACATCTGAGAGTGCACAAAAAGTCCCCAGAACACATCTTATGTGACCCCACCTTGTCCATGGAGAGCAGGAAATGCTCCGTCCATAAGAAGATCCTGGAGTATTACTGCACTGAGGATGGTACTTGTGTCTGTATGTCTTGTTGTGTGATTGGAGGACATAAAGGACATGAGATGGAGTCACTGGATGAGGCTTCCGAGAAGAAGAAGGAGACACTGAGGAACGTTCTGCAGGAACTTCTGACAAAAAGAGAGGAGACGGAGGAAAGAGTATAGAGTCTGCAGGAACACCGGAGGAAAGTAGAAGAAAAAGCAGCTGATGACACCAAGAGAGTCACTGCCCTGTTTAGAGATCTCAGAAGACGTCTGGAAGACCTGGAGAAGAGAGTCCTGAGGGAGATCTCCGGGCAGGCAGTGTGGGCCTCCATCTACATAATGGATTCCATATGGGATCTGGAAATAAAGAAGGAGGAGCTGTCCAGGAAGTTGCGTCACATTGAGGAGCTGTGTAACGTGACGGATCCACTGACTGTCTTACAGGAATCAGACACAGGTGACTTGTGTGATACTGAGGATGGAGATAATGAGGACACAGATGAATTGTTTGAAATTGAGGATGGAGATAATGAGGAATCAGACAGAGGTGATTCAAGTGATACTGAGGGTGAAGATAATGAGGAATCAGACAAAGATGACTTGTGTGATACTGAGGATGGAGATAATGAGGACAGAGAGAGACGTGAGAAACTCCTCCTTGATGGAGGGGGTCTGGATGTAGCGGGGGTCTTACACACAGGTTTATCTGATATAATAACAGAGGTAAATGTTGCCTTCTATATACAGGAAGCTGCAGACATATTACTGGATGGAAACACAGCTCATAATAATCTATATATGTCAGATGACAGGAAGACTGTGTCCAGGTCAGATATAGACCAGAATCACCCAGAAACACCAGAGAGATTTAGGTTTTGGCCTCAGATGTTAAGCAGTCAGAGTTTCTCCTCAGGGCGACATTACTGGGAAGTGGATGTCGGGAAATTAGATAAATGGAGAGTTGGAATATGTTACCCCAGTATGGACAGGGGAGGACGGCAGTCACTGATTGGATGTAATAACAGATCTTGGGGTTTGTACAGGAATGGTAATCAGTATGAGGTGATACATGATAGTAACTGGATCCCTTTACCCACCAATATCTCCAGTACCAGAGTCAGGATATATCTGGACTATGAGGCCGGGCGGATCTCCTTTTATGATCTGTGTGACCCGATCCGACACCTCCACACCTTCACCACCACCTTCACTGAGCCCCTCCATGCTGTGCTAGGTGTATGGAAAGGTAGTATAAAGATATGTGAGGGGAACCAGGAGATGTGAGGACTAGAGTTGAGCGAACACGAACTGTAAAGTGCGGATCCGTACCAAACTTTGGGGTGTCCGTGACCCGGACCCGAACATTTGAAAAAAAGTTTGGGTTCGGGTTCTGGGTTCGGGTATTTGATCCCGCCTGTTGAATAGCTGCAGGGCAGCCAATCAACAAGCATTTTACTGGTTTGCCCTTAGAAGCCATCACAGCCATGCCTACTAATGGCATGGCTGTGATTGGCCAGTGCATCATGTGACCCAGCCTCTTTATAAGCTGGAGTCACATGCTCTCTGGCAAGTGTAGGGAGAGGATGCTGCCGGCGCTGTGAGGGACAGATTGCAGATATAATAACATCTCATCCTGCATTACAGAAAGATCTGATTGTGGACTAGGTAGAGATTATTACTACTACTGCTTTTAGGGACAGATTGCAGATCTCATCCTGCATTACAGAACGATCTGACTGGACTAGGTAGAGTTTACTACTACTACTGCTTAGAGGGACAGATTATTGTTCTAAAATCATCTCCTAGTTCTATAGGGTCAGGTTCCTGCTGTTGCTGTAAGGGACAGATTATTGTTCTAAAATCATCGCCACTTCCACCTACACTGCCACGGTCATGGCCTAGTCAACCTCTAGGCTCCTACTCCACATCCACCCCCCCTTCCCATTTTTATTTTTTTTATTTGATTTTAAGTTATTTTCCCTATCCCCATTTTTTTGTAGGGCACTTGTCCTACTCTTACCCCCATTTTACTTCCTTTGGCAGCCCTCTAGCGCTTGCCAGGACTTTTTTACAGCCATTTTTGTGCCAAAAAGTTCGGGTCCCCATTGACTTCAATGGGGTTCGGGGTCCGGGGTCAAGTTCGGTACCGAACCCAAACTTTTTTGCGAAGTTCGGCCGGACCCTCCGAACCCGAACATCCAGGTGTTCGCTCAACTCTAGTGAGGACCCCACCCAGAGCCTGGTGAAATCACAGGGATGGGTGGAGGGAAAGTTCCTGTGTTCAGCCATTGCTTAGATGAAGTGGTGACTCATGGGAGAAATAGGAAGGATTTTATTGAAGTCTTTCTTTGGAAAATACCTGGCTGTGTCCAACTTAAGAACTTTTTAGTCACTGAGCAGGGGAAAACATGTCGTATATAAGAATTATATAAAGTATCAGAGCTCTTTTTCTGTATACTTGCTCTGAGTCAAAATGCAGTAGTGAAGCAAAAGCATCGGTATAACAGTCAGGGAACTAGATTTCTCAAAAGGAGAGTTTAGCAATGGCAGCCCCCATGATTCTCTCATGACAGATGATCTTTAAATATAATAAATGAAAATGTATTAACGGACCCAATTATAACTGCCAGGTGTGCCTGGATTCCAGGGACAGTCCAGGGATTTAGAGGGTTGTCTCTGGAAATTGTGCAGATTTTAATATTAATTCATACAGAGATTTACATTATAATTTGTATCACAGAGTGCGTTCACCCTTAGGCTCCGTTCACAGCAAAAGCAAGCCGACTTTGTGGGCGACTCAAGGCAACTTCAGCGCGACTTGCAGGAGACTTCTATTATAGAAGTCAATGCAAGTCGCCTCAAAAATAGTACAGGAACAAGTCGCTCCTATTAGAACGGTTCCATTGCACTGCATGGAGGCGACTTGTCAGGCGACTCAAGTCGTCTGACAAGTCGCCGCTGTGTGAACGGGGCCTAATGGTTATAATAACTGGTGATGGTTACATTATTTCTCAAGTTCCTGTTTCTATTGAGGTCAGAAGTTTTCAGCCCTGGAAATACACATCTCCTTCATACAGGACAGGATTCTGGGAAATCTCAGAAAGAAAATAAAAGGTCACTTAACTTCCTGTTACATTAGAAAAGACATCCCGACTTGCCTTCAGTTAGGACTTTTCATTGTTTTTCTAGTGATCTTCTTTAGTTCTTTTCCAAATTTTGTTCCAGAAAGAAAGAAATGTTTAAATAAAAAAAATAGACTTTTAGCATTCAGTAATAGGGACTGATTATGATAAGTGAGTAGCAAATCTGGCCCAATTTGAGTTGCAAGGGGTTTTTGACACTGGTTGTTTACAAATCAAAATCAGTATTTTTTGCTAGAAAATGACTTAGAACCCCTAAGCATTATATATTTTTTTCTTACACCCTAGAGAATAAAATGGCGGTCGTTGCAATCCTTTTTTTTCGCACCGTATTTGAGCAGCGGTCTTATAAGCGCCATTTTATTGAAAAAAATTCAATTTTTTTTAGTTAAAAAAATAAGGCAGCAGTAAATTTAACCCATTTTTATTTCATATTGTGAAAGATGATGTTACGCCAAGTAAATTGATACCCAACATTTCATGTTTCAAAGTTGCGCCCACTTGTGGAATGGCGACAAACTTTGGCACTTAAAAATCTCCAATGCGATGTCTACAGGTTAGCAGTTTTGCTAGAATTATTGCTCTCACTCTAACGATTGCGGCGATACCTCACATGCGTGGTTTGAACACCGATTTCATATGCGGGCACGACTTACGTATGCGTTTTCTTTGCTGCGCAAGCTCGCGGGGACGGTGGCGCTTTAAAAAAAAATCATTTTTTATTTTATTTCTTTTTTTTTAGCAATGTTCCTTTAAAAAAAAAATCTGATCACTTTTATTGCTGGCACAAGAAATGTAAACATCCCTTGTGACAGTAATATGTAGTGACAGGTACTCTTTATAGGGGAAGACCCCCAATCCCACCTTTGCACTTAAAAGTATTTAGATCGCCAAAAACGGAAATTCTGAATACTGTATTTTTTTTAAAATCGGCACCATTGGCCACCGAGTAAACCAGAAATTAAGTTGTGATGTCGCTTCCGGAATTTCACGAAGGAGACCCGATCAAAGCCGATTGCGGGTTAGTTCGGGACTCCACACTGCCGGCAGATGAGCTGGATGGATGCTCCGGTCTCCCGGTGGGACGCCTGCTCTAAAAAACAGTACCGGGGTATAGCCTGTAGCTGCAGGCTATATCCCAATACATGCATTTCTCCTGACCGCCATTTATATACGGCGATTTGTGTGAAGTGGTTAATTTTCCAATGTGAAAATTAAAACAAAAAACAAAAAACATACAGGGAGGGGTCACCTTTAACCACTTCCCGACCAGCGCCGTAAATAGGCAGTGGTCGGGTTTGAGCAGCTGTACCGGGACATAGCCTGCACCTGCAGGCTATATCCCGGTGTCATTTTTTAGAGCTGGCGGTCGGCTATCCAGGGGTAACGACCGATCCAGCTCGGGAGCCGCTCGGTCGTTACCCCAGGAGGCGGGAGGGGACGCCCCCCCTCCCGCCGCCTTCCGCCGCTCTTCTCTGGCCTCCCGTCCCACCGGGAGACCGGAGCGACGATCCGGCGCGTCCGCCGGCTGGAAGGAGACCCGACAGAAGCCGTAATCGGCTCCGATCGGGTCTCCTTCGGCAAATTCCGGAAGCGACGTCACAACGTCACTTCCGGTTTACACGGCGGCTAACGGCACCAAATTTAAAAAAAACGACAGTATTCAGAATCACCATTTTTGGCGATCTGAATGGTGTGAAGTGCAAAGGAGGGATGGGGGGTCTTTTAGACCCCCCCGGCCCTCCAAAAAGAGTACCTGTCACCATATATTACTATCACAAGGGATGTTTACATTCCTTGTGATAGGCTCGCCGAGGGCTCGACCTAGCCAGCA
>BLSH010475836.1:249599-269128 GCA_018402905.1 Glandirana rugosa
CCGGCGGAGATTGAGTCCGCCCTACCCCCTCCCTGGCCCCCCCCAACAAAGTGAGCGTGCGAGCGCGCTCACAGTGCACAATCTCGCAGCCGCCATCATATGACTGCGGTTTGCGATATCGAGCCACCTTGTTGCCGTCAACCTGCGGTTGGCGGTCGGAAAGTAGTTAACATGCTTTTTGTGCCAAAAATTTAATTTTAATGTTGTAGTAAATAGAACAAGCGGCAAATAAAATGTTTTCCCCACAGTAATGGTGTTTAAAATATTACTGATCGAACTTGAAAAAATATTTTTTTTCAGATTTTTACTCTTTTTTTTCCCCTTAAGATGCAAATCAATTAAAAAAGATCTCAAAGGACTTTAGGGTCACAAGAAAGCCATGTTTGTCCCTCAAAAAACAATATTTGTATCAATTCTTTATCATAAGTAATTACAAAGTTATAGATTCAAGAACAGACGTATAGCAGAAATGTGAAAATAAGGTTTGGTCCAAAGGAGGTAAACAGGTGTGAGAGCCAAAGTGGATAAGGGTTCTTAAAGCAGAGTTCTGGCCAAAATATGACTTTTAAGATAAAAATACCCCTAGAATACTCATTTCTGGTGCAATGTAACAAAGGTATGCTGTAAACCATGCCCAGTTTTCTAGTGGTGCAGCATCGTTATCTTACTTTGTGAAGTTCCAGCGCAGCCATCTCCAGTGTGGGCATCTGAAGCAGCAGTGTTCTTCTTCCTGGATTATGTGCATGCTGGCTACCCAGCATGCACCTGCCGATTTTGTGCATGTGCAGTGCTGTGCAATCTTGATCACCTCAACATGGCACGGCTCTGGAAAAATTTAACATTGGCTTCCATGGAAAATCTTGGTCAGCTTGACATGGCACTGCAGCAGTGCCATGTCAAGCTGACCAAGATTTTCGATAGATGCCAATGTTAAATGTTACTGGAGCCGTGCCATGTTAAGCTGACCAAGATTTTCGATAGATGCCAACGTTAAATGTTACGGGAGCCGTGCCATGTCAAGCTGACCAAGATTTTCCATAGATGCCAATGTTAAATGTTACTGGAGCAGTGCCATGTCAAGCTGACCAAGATCTCTCAGGAGCCAATGCAAAGCCAGAAATGACATACAGCGCCGCAGCCCCTAAAGGAGTCAGGATTACCGATCATGTGATCACAGCATTTAGCTATCACAGTGATCATATGATTGCAAGCCAATTCCAATGGTGTTCCATGCTACATGTAACATATAGGTTTTGGCATGCCTTAAAATTGTATGTGGTGATACTAAAAATGACTTTAACAGACATCTTCACAGATAACATACTGTACACTGGCAGTATATATTTAGCTATGGATTTGATATTTTGATCTAAGATTAGCTTGACTTTCATACACGAAGAACGAAGATCCCACAGGGCCGCCTGGTCACCACGGAAGGAGCGGACATGTTCCCTCGGGAGTTTCTTCCGGGTTTGTGATGCCACCTCACAGGACCCCTCCGTTCTGACAAGTTCTGGCAACAGCCACCAGACCATCGCCGGACCTTCACTGCGCATGTGCCCCTGACGTCAGCGGCTGCGTGCAAGGTGAATATCTCCTAAACCGTAAAGGTTTAGGAGATATTCATTTTATCTACAGGTAAGCTTTATTATAGGCTTACCTGTAGGTAAAAAATATCAAGCGGACTTTACTACCGCTTTGAAAAATGTTTCCAGTATTAGGAATTTACATGGGCAAATAGGCTGCAAATTTGGAGACCTAAGGCTGGTGTTTTTTTCTGCAACAAGAATTAGAGCTTAGCAACTGAGATGCAAGTATGAAAAAACATTCCAGCAACTAGACAGTGTGTGGGTAGCTCAGGGGCCAACCTATGCAGTTGCCAGACAGGTAAGGTATAAATTGCAGAGTTATGTGATAAATCTTGCACAGAAAAAGCACTGATACTCCTACTGAAACTGGATGTGATTGAGCTAATACAGCAAATAATGGGCATTTTGTTTTAAACAAATAGCATTTATGGTTGCAATATGGACCGCAACCAAGGTGCTGTCCCTCCCCCTTTTCACCCAAAGTTGTCCTCAGATTTCCAGGTTAAACGATACCAAGCATTCTTTGACCTGGAAGACTTGCAATGTCTTGTTAGTGCAGGGTGCCGTGGACACACCTGTCCTAAAAAGGTGACACCACTCTGTACTTACAGTTTAATGAGGCAGAAAGAGTCTCTCATGTAATCACCATACCAGTGCTGGAGAAGTACTGAAGGGGAGCCATAAAAGAGATACATATAAAAAAGTTGAAAAATTTGGCTCCTTAGTAGGGGGAGCCCATAATTTGACTTGAATGTTTTTTGGATAAGCTTGGAGTTTACAGATACTCGTGTCCTACTCATGTAAGAACACCATAATGTAATATTCAGTCAGCTGAAGTGGACAAATGCTCATAGCTCAAGTTTAGAACTTTAGGAGGCCCTCTGAGCCAAACTTAGTCTGCCAACCAATCTCTGATAGGATCCTGAAGGCTTGTGTAGAGAAAAGGGTGGGCAATCATCTCAAAAGCCATGTAAAACAATCCCTCAGACCTAGAGACTGCAAACCCATCAACAAAGGAACTGTTTTTACAAACTGAGGCTCCACACTGTCTGGGAACCATCAATCATTTTCTTAGATCAGAGGGATCTCTCATCACTCGTAAGTTCCACAGGGTTTTGGGGATATGGGTTATCCCTTCTTATAGTATCAGCTACTAACTACTTTCAGTTGCAAAATGGTGCATCCTGGCCATTTAGATTAATTTAGGGACCATATAGATCCTGCTAATGGCTGCCATGTGGTTGGGGCCTGCAGCTTACGCATACACTTGCAAATGTGTGTAACCAATCCCCTGCCTTTTAAACGCTACTGTTAGACAGGTGAATTCGGTTGGTGGCAGATTGGTCGGTAAGTTGAGCTTGGATTTCTCTGTTTTTTGTCTGTATTTGCCTTCCCATAGCACCTTGCTGATATGGCCAGTTATAGGTGGGGGACAGTGACCTTGTTTTGTATTGTAATCACTTCAGGTAACACACTAGCACCGCAGCCGCCATTGGGCCACGGCTGGGTGTCTGGTCCTGTACCTTTAAGGAGGGTTGGGCTCCTCCAGTCCCCTGTCCTTCATCTATCCATTAAGTTGTATGTGCTTCCATTGTGAAGCCTCTTATACAGAGTTAGGTCTGCAGTACACAGGGAGCCTTGTCGGGGCCTGCAGCTTACGCATGCACTTGCAAATGTGTGTAACCAATCCCCAGCCTTTTAAACGCTATTGTTAGATAGGTGAATTTGGTTGGTGGCAGATTGGTCGGTAAGTTGAGCTTGGATTTCTCTGTTTTTTGTCTGCCATGTGGTTGATGTGCCAGTGTCAGAATCCTGACTGTGACCCAGCCATCAGAACCAGCTGGTCCATATAACCCTATGACCACTTCAACGGCAAAAAAAAAGTTCTCACATCTGGTGAAGTAACAATTCCAATGGTAATTGGCTAAGGGTAGTGATGAGCTGAATGTTCTTGGGTCCGGTTCAACAAGCATTAAGCACATTTTGGGTGAATGTTATCAAAGTTTGATTCCGGGATCTGAACCCCACTGCAGCTAATGAATGCAGAAAGTTTCTTTTCAGTAATGGCCATTTTCTAAGCTAAGAGTCAGGGGATTGTTAAAGAAAGGGTATGAGAAAAAACATTTTAAAAGTTATTGTTCAGGAGAGACCATTTTGGAGTGAACCAAAAGGCATCATAAACATATGCAATTCCAACATACTTGGGGATGTCTTAAAGCTGGACGTGGGGTTACAAAATGCTATGACTCTCAGGGATAACATGACATAAATTGCATTTCAATTATTTGACTTGACTTTTACATAAATGTTTGGCTTACATACACAATTGTAACCAAACATAATTTATTTCTACCCCAAAATAAATTTGTAGTAGTTAGTTTTTACCCCCCCCCATTTTTTTGGTGAAGAAGTAATAAATTACCATTGGAAGCAGCAGAGACAATACAACCAAAAACTATTGTGAGGTATATACCCTAGCACCCCCATAGTGAATAGGTGTTTTTTTGCTGGGAGAGGCAAATTTGTAGGGGCCTGACTGAGGTGCAAGCCTGGTTGTGTTAAATTTGGGCAGGGGAGTGGCCCAGGAAGGGCTGGAGACTGCAGGAATGAACACCCCTTGGTTACTCCTGCCCTTTGGGTCCAGAAGGCTCTGGAAAAAGGGGATGGATGAGAAGGTGTAACTTTCTGATATGTGTTAAGGAGTTTTGACCAATCCCCAAGCTGGATTGGCAGGGGGAAGGCTTCCTTAAATACTGTGGTCTGCCCAGCTGGGTAAGGAGAGTGTCGGGTGGAAGAGCTGGAGATGTAGCAGAGGTTGCAGAGGCCCTGAGGGAGTCCACAGTCTGGGGGGGTGACCTTGGGCCTGGAGGCTATGGAAGTGGAAGGAACCCCTCTTACAACACATGGAAGAGTTCTGACCAAGGAACAGGAGAGCAACACAGAGGCTACAGGAAAGGAAAGGCTCTTTAAAGTATCCTCCAGTGTTGGTGAAGGACATACTCTGGGAGCTGGAAGAGGACCGGAGCAGGCTGGGAGGGTGCAGAGGACAGTCTGTGGAGGTCAGAGGAGCCAGTCAGGGAAGCAGTGTCACTGGGCAGTGGAGCAGGCCAGAGCAGCCAGGGGGACTGAGGTGGCCCAGAGGAGGATGGACTGAAAGCAGTAGTCCATCGAACCCTAGCTAGCACCAACGTACTCAGCTACACTTTGAGGGCCCGTGGCCCTTGCCTATAATGGGCGGTCCATAGATCCTGCAAACAGAGACGCAGGCCTCACCACATGCTAGCTAGGCCAGAGGAAGAGGAAATGGCAGTCTGAAAAATATCCTTTCAGGCCTCACCTGTAAGAACCAAGTGTGTGCAGGAGAGAGGAACTAAGGAGATAGCGAGTTAAACCAAGTGTGTGCTGAAGGACGAAGGAGTGTGTATTGAGTTGTATACAGAATGTCCCGTGTTTTTGATCCATTGGCACATCCCACAGTCACCCCTACCCCATCCAAGTTTTATCCCCTAGTAAAACAAAAAAAAAAAAAAAAGTACCGGCCTGTTCAGTGACTCCAGATGAAAGGAAATGTGTGATTGAGGGCAAAGGGACAGATGGACCACATCAACCAGCCACCTCTAAGGGGAACCTTGGCTACAATACTTTAAAACAAAAAAAAAATAAAGCTATCAACTATCAGCTATTCAAGTAGTATATTATAAAGACTGTCAATTAACCACTTGATCTCTGTAAGGTTTTACCCCCTTCCTGACGAGAGCATTTTTTGCTATTTGGCACTGCGCTACTTTAACTGGTAATTGCACGGTCATGCAATGCCGTACCCAAGCAACATTTGTGTCCTTTTTTTCCCACAAATAGGGATTTTTTTTTGGTGATATTTGATCTCCACTGGTATTTTTATTTTTTGTGTTATAAATGAAAACAGACCAAAAATGTTGAAAAAAAATTATATTTTGTTCTTTTTGTTATAAAAACAAAAATCAAAATGAACTCAAATGTTGTCATACATTTAGGACAAAATGTATTTAGTTACATACCTTTGGTAAAAAAAAATCCAAATAAGTGTATCTTGATTGGGTTGCTAAAAAGTTATAGCTATGGTATACTGTATATACTGGAATTTAGGCAGCTTTTACTTTTTGACTGCCCATCATTTATTGAGGTGCTAAAATGGCAGGGCAGTAAACCCCCCCCCCCCAAAAAAAAAAAATTACCTCTTTTTGGAAAATAGACAACCCAAGGAATTTGCTGAGAAGCATGTTGAGCCCATGGAATATTTCCTTTTTTTGCCACAGCTTTCTGGAAAATTACAATTTTTTTTTTTACACAAAGTTGTCACTAAATTACATATTGTCACATGGCATGGGTATATGTGTAATTACACCCCAAAATACATTCTGCTGCTTCTCCCCATGTGTGAGACTTTTTGGGAGCCTATCCGCCCACAGGACCCCAAAAACCAAACACCGCCTTCAGGCTTTCTAAGGGCAAAAACGTATGCCTTCACCCCACACTACCTATCGCAGTTGTGGAGGCCATGAAATGCCCAGATAGCAAAAACCCCCTCAAAAAGTGTAGCTGCTGACTCTTAACAATCGGCCACTCACCTGTCCCATGCTCCAGCGATGCGGTCGCCCAAGGGTTCACTCTCCTCCCCCTCCCCTCATTGGCGCCGGCATCATAAATGTGGGCACCTGGCTTTGGCTTCAAAGCCGGGCATGCACTGCGCATGCGTGAGTCACGCTGCGCCTTATGACTGGCCGGCGTATCTTATGGGACCTGTGACGTGTCCCAGAAGATCACCGAGGGGGGGGGGGTGGACTTCCTTCCTGAAGCCGTGGCGCCAGGGGAGGAAGTGTACCTGGGACCCTGTGAAAACAGGGTCCTTGGTAACCCCCGAGGGTTCACTCTCCTCCCCCCCCTCATTGGTGCCGGCATCATAAATGTGGGCGCCTGGCTTTGGCTTCAAAGCCGGACATGTACTGCGCATGCGTGAGTCGCGCTGCGCCTTATGACTGGCCGGCGTATCTTCTGGGATCTGTGATGTGTCCCAGAAGATCACCGAGGGGGGGGAGGTGGACTTCCTTCCTGAAGCCGCGGCGCCAGGGGAGGAAGTGTACCTGGGACCCTGTGAAAACAGGGTCCCTGGTAACCCCCCCAAAAAAAGACATGCCAATTGTGGCATGTCGGGGGGGGGGTCACCTTCCATTAAAGCGGAAGTTCCACTTTTGGGTGGAACTCCACTTTAATGGACAACTTTGTGTATAAAAGAAAAAAAATGTAATTTTCCAGAAACTTGTGATGAAAATAAAATATTTCATGGGCTCAATATGCCTCTCAGGAAATGCCTTGGGCTGTCTACTTTCCAAAATGGGGTAACTTTGGAGGGGGGGTTTGAACTGTCCTGGCATTTTCCAACATTAGAAGCTTATGCCACATATCACCTACTCTTCTAACCACTTGAAGACCAAGCCTTTTCTGACATTTTATGTTTTTTTAAGTTAACCCCCAAACATTATATATTTTATTAAAGCAGATGCCCCACAGAATAAAATTGTGAATATGTTTGTCACACAGTATTTGCTCAGCGATTTTTCAAATTACATTTTTTTTGGAAGAAATACACTTTTTTTAACTATAATGCACCAAAACACAATATATTGCCAAATTGTTTGGTAAAATATAAAGATGATCTTACGCCGAGTAAATAGATACCAAACATGACAGGCTTTATAATTGCGCACGCCCATGCAGCAGGGACAAGCTATGTACATTTTTAAAAGCCTTTACATGTTACCACGTTAGATCTTGCACAGGAGGTCTACTGCTAGAATTACTGCCCTCGATCTGATATTCGCAGTGACACCTCACATGCATGAGGCAAATGCTGTTTACATGCAACACGAGACTGACCCTTGTGTTCGCCTTTGCGTGCAAGCACAGGCGGACAGGGGTGCTTTAATTTTTTTTTACATTTTTTATTTTTATTTGTTTATTTATTTTGCTTTTTTTAATTTAAAATTTTACATTGTCCCTTTCATTTTTATTTTTTATCACTTTTATTGTTATCACAGGGAATGTAAATATTCCCTGTGATAGCAATAGGCAGTGACAGTTACTATTTGTTGAGAAACCTGGGGTCGATTAGACTCTAGATCTCTCCTCTGTAGAGATGGGCCAAGCAACCCCCTGTACAGTTTGCGCCAGAACTGTCAACCATCGTGAAAATTTAGAGCCAAATAACGAACCCTATTGAAGTCTATGGGACCGGAACTGGAAAAATCAAAAGTGACCAATTTGAGGGTTTATATGCAAGTAATTGGGCATACAATGGTTATAGAGGTCTGGGTACTGCCCTGGGAGACAAGTATCGATAAAAAAAAAGTTTGCAAAAAACAATTTTTAAATGAGCAGTGATTTATTGCTGCTTAACCACTTCAGCCCTGGAAGGATTTGCTGCTTTAGGACCGGAGCCCTTTTTGCGATTCGGCGATGCGTCGCTTTAACTGACAATTGCGCGGTCGTGCGACGTTGTACCCAAACGAAATTTGAGTCCTTTTTTTCCCACAAATAGAGCTTTCTTTTGGTGGTATTTGATCACCTCTGCGTCATTTCTGATCGCCGCTATAAACAAAAGAAGAGCGACCATTTTGCAAAAAAAACCAAATTTCTTACTTTTTGCTAAAATACAAATTCAAAAAAAAAATATAAAAAAACATTTTTTTTCACCGTTTTTGGCCGATTTATATTCTTCCTCATATTTGCGATAAAAAAAAAAAATCGCAATTGGCGTTTATTGATTGGTTTGCGCAAAAGTGGTCGCGTTTATGGATGATGAGAATTCCTTTTTGGGGTTTTTATTATTTTTTTTTTTTTTACTAGTAATGGCGGCGATCTGTGATTTTTAGCGGTACTGCGATATTTCAGCGGACGTGTCGGACTATTTTGACACTTTTTTGGGACCATTGGCATTTATACAGCGATCAGTGCTATGAAAATGCACTGATTACTGTGTAAATGTCATTGGCAATGAAGGGGTTAACCTGCAGGGTGCGCTCTAAGGGTTAACAGTGTTCCCTGGGCGTGTTCTTACTGTAGGGGGACTGCCCTAGCTGGGGAAGGGAAGTGGTCACAGCCTCCATGTACAGGAAGGCTGTGATCACAGCCCTTCCCCCTCACACAGAGCGGAGGTCCGTGTTTACGTACACGGACCTCCGCTCCCTCGCTCCGGGGGGGCCATCGTGGGTAGCCGGCGGCAATCGAAGCCGCCGCACCCGCTCCCTGGCCCTCCCCAAACACAGTGAGCGCGCGGGCGTGCCTCTGGCGGCGGCGCGCGCTCACTAGGCTCGTGAGCGCGGCCGCCGTCGTATGACGGCGAATTGCGCTCACGAGCCACCTTGTCGCCGTCAATTGCCGATCAGCGGTCGGCAAGCGGTTAAAGTGAAACAATAAAAATGAAAAATTCCTTTAAATATAGTGCCTATGGGGTCCCCTTGGTTTACCTGTAAAGTAGGGCATCTTTACCATGTATAGAAGCTGCAGCAGCAAAAATAAAATTTTGAAAGGCAAAAAAAATTACAATTTTCCCTGCAAGCTTTCTTTATTTTATAAACATTGGCTGGAGGAGCCAGTATGTATGATGAGGCCACAATGTAGTGCACTTGGAACAAAATTAGAGGTTTTTTAGAAATACATTCTGGTGTGTCTTTAGCAGACTTTGGATGGAAATAACAAATTTTTGCACCACAGTGAGCAAGCCCTATGTGAAGAAGCCAACTTATAGTACACTCAGGCCCAAGTTCATGGGGGAACATTACTGCCAATTTGTGTACCAGTCTTCTCCCCTCTATGTAGGCTCATGTTCCTCAACCTCAGAATCAAGTAATGGCTGTGCATCATCAAGAAGCAAGTGGCTAACACTGTGTTCAAATAACTCAGCTGACTCCTCCTTGCCTGATGCTGGGGCTATGGTGTCAGAAGTCTGTGGTAGTGAGCCCTTGTAGATCGCCAACTCAGGGTTCCCCAGGGCACAGGGTTTAAGCACCAGCCTGCTTCTTTACCAGAGCACCTGATGGTGGAGATAGACTTTCAGCAAGCTGGAACCAGGTTGGGGCCCCCATGTACACCCAGCTGAGGATGCGGAGATCACTCGCATATGCAGAGTACAAGCAGCAGATGAAAGGAAATCCAGGAGACAAGCCGAGGTCAGGGCGGGTAGCGAACAAGCACAGATGAAGCCAGGGTCAGTACATGGGTCAGACATAGTATAGACAAGTGGTATACAAATGCGAGCTCATAGAACCGTGAAGTTGCTCAGCGCAATGTGGGTTACAATGAGCATGTCTTGTAATAGACAAGCAAACTAGGAGTCTGGCCAGGAAATGATGGAAGGGAAGAAAATAAAAGCCCACAGAACAGCAGATGACACCCATAGGTGAGCACAGCCAAACCACACATGTGAAAGGAATCTGGGTAGAGAAACACTGCAGCAAGGCTCTGGCAGCTGCAGGGGACTGTGCACTTGTCTCTGCTTGGGTGACAGAGGATGAGGAAGATAAGGAAGGTTTAGCAAGCCAGTCCACCACCTCCTCTGCATACTGTGGCTGGATAGCACGGGCAACATCACTAAACAGAGGAAATGATGCCCTGCCTGAGGACTAATCACCACCACGTCCACCTCTGCCTGTGGACACATATGCTGATGGCCCCCTTATAGTGCCATGGAAACGTCTGCATCTCCTTGTTGTTCTCCTCCGAGACATGATGGGGGTGCTTATTAACAAAATGTAATATAGAAGAGGAAATGTGTATGTGGATGCACTTTAATCCATGGAAAGTGGTGCACTTTAACTTGAGTACTCACTACACCACAGGTGTCAAACTGGTGGCCCTCCAGCTGTTGCTGAACTACAAGTCCCATGAGGCATTGCAAGACTGATAGTTACAAGCTTGACTCACACAGGCAGAGGCATGATGGGACTTGTAGTTCTGCAACAGCTGGAGGGCTGCCAGTTTGACACCCCTGCACTACACAGACACACTCCACTGATACACTGTAATATACTGCAGTAATGCAATTCAATATACTGTAATAAAAGTGCACTAATGCACATCAATATACTGCAGTAAAAATGCACTAATGCACCTCAATATAGTGCAGTAAATATGCATTAACGCACCTCAATATACTGCAGGAAATTTGCATGAATGCACATCAATATACTGCAGTACGTGCCCTAACGCACCTCAATATACTGCAGTAAACATGCACTAATGCTTGTCAATATACTACAGTAAATGTGCACTAACACACCTCAATATACTGCAGTAAACGTGCACTAATAAACATCAATATACTGCAGTAAAGGTGCACTAACACACGCCAATATACTGCAGGAAAGGTGCACTAAGACACGCCAATATACTGCAGTAAAGGTGCACTAACACACGTCAATATGCTGCAGTAAAGGTGCACTAACACACGTCAATATACTGCAGCAAAGGTGCACTAACACACGTCAATATACTGCAGGAAAGGTGCACTAAGACACGCCAATATACTGCAGTAAAGGTGCACTAACACACGCCAATATACTGCAGGAAAGGTGCACTAAGACACGCCAATATACTGCAGTAAAGGTGCACTAACACACGTCAATATGCTGCAGTAAAGGTGCACTAACACACGTCAATATACTGCAGTAAAGGTGCACTAACACACCTCAATATACTGCAGTAAACTTGCACTAATGCAGTTCAATATACTGCAGTGCAAGTGCACTAGCGCATTTCAATATACTACAGTAAACGTGCACTAATGCACGTCCATATGCTGCAGTAAACCATTCCTGAAACACTAAACTGACACTAAAGTAAAATGAATGGCCACACTACACACACACTGCATTTTTTTGTATTGTTTTTAGTAAAGTATAAACTGTAAACTTTCCAGACCAGGGTCTCTCAAAATGCAATTCTCAGTCACCACTGACTATCGAACAGAAGCAGTCCTTGTGGCAGAGACCAGGTTGGATAGGACAGGAAGGACAGAAAAAGTGGGTGTCTCCTGTTATTCCATGTCTGCTACAGACACAACATCTTTTTTGGGGTGCTCTTTGGGTAGGGGTACCAGGGAGGACATCCAGAAAATGCCTCTCATGCAGTCGGCTCACTGCATCCGGGTTAGGAAATTGGGCCACAGCACCTTCTGGAAACAAAAGGGCCGTCATGAGGGCGTGATTATGCTACTCCTCCTGAGCATGGCGATACCACGTGTGTGAGACTTTTACACAGCCTGGCCACATACAGAGGCCCAACATGCAGGGAGAACCGTCAGGTGCTCTAGCAGTGTTGCCAACCTACCATAATAAAATTCACTGACACGACACCCAAATTTTACTGGCACAGCCCAAATTTTTACTGCAATTTCAAAACTTACAAAAATTACATTTTTAAATGCAAATTGCAGTATTTATGCTACAAACAAATACAACATGCAATTAACAGTATGATTTAGGAGAGATTTCAAGGTAAAAGAATATTTCTTGTTATTTTTGATATATTAGTGTTTTACAATGTACTGTCAGCACAGCCAATCTCTCTCTGCTCGGCAGCTCCAGTCCAGACCAGTGCTCCACACTGCCCAATCCAATTTCCTTAAACCCCACCCCAGGTCTCCAGGGCTGGATTAAAAGCATTGTGGGCCTGGTGCTAAGGATTTTGGTGGCCCTTTTTATGGAAATAAATAAAATGAAAATGCAAACAATTTTTTAACCAGTTCAGATCCACACTATAGCCGAAAGATGGCTACAGCGTGGCTCTGAAATGCCCGGAGGATGTCCATGGATGTCCTCCCTTGTGCACGCTCCCCACGCGCACTGGCAGCCTGCGGCGGCGTGCTCCAGTGGCTGCCGCAGGCTGCGTGGGCGTGCCCGTGGGTGGGGCAGACTCGATGTCCGCCTGATACCCGCCGATCACCTGTAGCAGCTGCAGAACGGGGAACCGCTGATGTAAACACAGCGGCTCTTTGTTCTGTGAATGGGACATGACAGATCTACTGATCCATGTCACTGGGATCAGTTAGATCTGTTATGTCCCGACCAGCCCCGCCCCCCCCCCCCACAATTAGAACACATACAGGGAACACAGTTAACCCCTTCATTGCCCCCTGCAGATTAACCCCTTCACTGCCAATGACATTTATACAGTAATCAGTGGACATTTAAATTTCTGATCGCTGTATAAATGTCATTGTTCCCAAAAAAGTGTCAAAAATGTCCGACATGTCTGCTGCAATATCGCAGTCCCGATAAAAAAAAAATCGCAGATCGCCGCCATTACTAGTAAAAAAAAATAAAAAATTAAAAACGCATCAATTCCCACAATTTTGTAGATCGATAACTTTTGTGCAAACCAATCAATATGTGCCGATTGAGATTTTTTTTTTACCAAAAATATGTAGAAGAAATCGGCCAAAACTGATGAATAATTTTTTTTATATTTTTTTTGGGATATTTATTATAACAGAAAAGTAAAAAATATTGTTCTTTTTTTCAAAATTGTCTCTCTTTGTTTATAGCGCAAAAAATAAAAACCGCAGAGGTGATCAAATACCGCAAAAAGAAAGCTTTATTTGTTGGGAAAAAAATATAAAAATTTTGTTTTGGGTACAACGCCGCATGACTGCGCAATTGTCATTCAAAATGCAACAGCGCTGAAAGCCTAAAATTGGTCTAGGCAGGAGGGGGGTTTAAGTGCCCAGTAAGCAAGTGGTTAAATGAATTAAATATTGAAAGAAATGAAATTGAATAGAGAGGTGGGTGAGAAATAGAGGAGGATGGGTGGTGAGAGAGAGGGGCGTGGGTGGGTGAGAGGGAGAGGAGGGTGAGAAAGAGAGATGGGTGAGAGAAAAATTTACATAGCAATGCCACCGCGATTTACATATCAATCATGTGTACACTGCACACAGAGCAGAGCTGGGCAGCATTAGTGACGCACTCACACCACTGGGTTGGGCCTGTCTTAAGGAAGGGGCCTGGAGCTGCACACAGAGCAGGCCTGGGCAGAGCAGGGCTGGGCAGTATTAGTGACGCACTCACACCACTGGGTTGGGCCTATCTTAAGAAAGGGGCCTGGAGCTGCACACAGAGCAGGCCTGGGCAGAGCAGGGCTGGGCAGTATTAGTGACGCACTCACACCACTGGGTTGGGCCTATCTTAAGGAAGGGGCCTGGAGCTGCACACAGAGCAGGCCTGGGCAGAGCAGGGTTGGGTAGTATTAGTGACGCACTCACACCACTGGGTTGTGCCTATCTTAAGGAAGGGCCTGGAGCTGCAGCTCCAATAGCCCCTATGTTAATCCGACCCTGAATATTGGGTTACCTTAATCACATTTTTGGGGGTGTTTAACCGTTCAATCAAGTAGTGGTCGGTACACCTGCAAATTATATACAGAATGTGATTGTTAAACTTCCATGCACCTTAGGTTGTTGCTGTGCCCATGGTTCTCTGTCTATCTTCTCATTAATTTTCCTTCATTGTTTTTTGTTTCAAATGCATATTATATTTTGTATATCCGTGTGTAGACTTTACTTTCACCATGACCACAATATGGCGGATAACACATTCTTTAACACACATTTTTTAAATACATTTTTTAATGATTTGTTTTTGATTTCTTCCACTATATGTTCTACAGTGTGGTGATGGTGTCTATATGGTGTTGTTCACATTAATTGTGCTTTAAGTGTTCTATTCAATTGTCTCATGAAAATCAGTACCAAATATGGGCTTAGTTTATTTTTGGATAGATTGTGTCATGCCCATAATGCCTGGCGTTTATTGCATACGGACATTGCCACCAAACATACATGCAGGATCATTCATGTACAGATGTGCTGGTTCATTGCAATCACACACATATCATTTTAATTGGATCTTTATCCATGTTCTATTTATTCAACCTTTTCATTTTTATACATGCTATATTCTTCATCAATGCTGCTCTGTATCATTACATTTCTTATTCATTTTATATATATATATATATATATATATATATATATATATGTGTGTTTTTTTATTTTTATTTTTTTGTGACACACTACTGTGAGGACACTCGGTTATTTCCTGTGGTAGACCGGAAGTGACATATGTAATATTTTATTTTTCCCATTGATATATTTATTTGGTTTACCTTTTGTGTGACACACTGCTGTGGGGACACTCAGGTATTTCCTGCGGTAGACAGGAAGTGATGTATTGTGCCACTTCCTGTTTCTGGCCAGTGCACTGGAGCACCCAAAATGCCATGTCCTCAGTCTGGTTGTCTTCTGCAAACTGTTTTTTAGCTTTCTTGTGCATCATCTTTAGAAGAGGCTTCCTTCTGGGATGACAGCCATTCAGACCAATTTAATGCGGTGTGCGGCGTATGGTCTGAGCACTGACAGGCTGACCTCCCACCCCTTCAGCCTCTGCAGCAATGCTGGCAGCACTCATACATCTATTTCCCAAAGACAACCTCTGGATATGACGCTGAGCACTGCACTCAACTTCTTTGGTCAACCATGGTGAGGCGCTGTTCTGAGTGGAAAGTGTCCTGTTAAACTGCTGTATGATCTTGGCCACTGTGCTGCAGCTCAGTTTCAGGGCCTTAGCAATCTTCTTATAGCCTAGGCCAGTGTTTCCCAACCCAGTCCTTAAGGCACACCAACAGGTCATGTCTTCAGGATTTCCATTATTTTGCACAGGTGATTTGATCAGTTTCACTGCCTTAGTAATTACCACAGCTGTTTCATCTGAGGGAAATCCTGAAAACATGACCTGTTGGTGTGCCTTGAGGACTGGGTTGGGAAACACTGGCCTAGGCCAGGCATATGCAATTAGAGGACCTCCAGCTGTTGCAGAACTACAAGTCCCATGAGGCATAGCAAGACTCTGAAAGCCACAAGCATGACACCCAGAGGCAGTGTCATGATGGGACTTTCATGCTGCAACAGCTGGAGGTCAGTTGATTGCTTATTCCTGGCCTAGGCCATCTTCATGTAGAGCAACAATTCTTTTTTTTTTCAGATCCTCATAGAGTTCTTTGCCAGGAGGTGCCATGTTGAACTTCCAGTGACCAGTATGAGAGAGTGAGAACGATAACACCAAATTTAACACACCTGCTTCCCATTCACACCTGAGACCTTGTAACACTAACAAGTCACATGACATGGGGAGGGAAAATGCCTAACTGGGCCCAATTTAGATATTTTCACTTAGGGGTGTACTCACTTTTGTTGCCAGCGGTTTAGACATTAATGTCTGTGTGTTGAGTTATTTTGAGGGGACAGCAAATTTACACTGTTATACACGCTGTACACTCACTACTTTACATTGTAGCAAAGTGTCATTTCTTCAGTGTTGTCACATGAAAAGATAGAATAAAATATTTATACACATTGGAGGGGTGTACTTACTTTTGTGAGATTTATATATATATATATATATATATTACAGGTGCAATCTACCTGCCATCTACCTCAAAGTTGTTCTGTTCAAATGAGTTTAAAGGCAAATTTTGCAAATCTGTATAGGTTTTCCCCTCTTTTGTAAATTGCAATATATTTGTGATAAAAAGAACAAACACAAAAAAAACAAAAAAAAAACAAAAAAAAAAACAAAAAAAATAACACTTTCCTATTCTCAGCTGTCATTTCCTTGGTTGCTTCTTAAAAGACATGCAGCAAATCTGTAAAATGTGTCTGCGAAAAAAAAAAAAACACTTTTTATTGCAAAATGCAGTCTGCTTACTTATAAAATTGCGACCTATCTAATCGAGGATTTGAACATGTGATGCGACAATATACACAGATCCAAGCCAGGCGCTTTAGGTGAGGCGTGACCTGGCAGATGGAAATACCATCATAATGGCTGCTCACACACTTATTTGAACCATATGTGATGAGACACACAAACCAAAAATGGAGCTCCTGCAATGTTTGGTTATCCAAAAAAACTTACCAGGCAATAAATCTTTATTAAAGTGGAGTTCCACCCAGAATTTCTTTGGCATCCACTCTTTTAATACTAAATAGAAGTAACCTTTTGTTTCCCTACTTTCAAACCGCCTAGTAATTCCATGTATTTTTTACTCACAATTTTGTTTCTCTCACTGCTGGACTTTTCCATTTTAGGTGAGGGCATCTGAAGCCCATCCTGGGTCTCCTGGCGTCTCTTCCTGAAAGAAGTGCATGGTGGGTAACCATCATGCACTCCTCAATCTCGGTCCGCCTTAAATCGTGTCTTTTCCTGTCTGGAGATAACATGATTTTACAGTACAGGGAAGCCCACTGACTCCTGGGAAAAGATGAGACACATCTCCCAGGAGGCCAGGCGAAGCAGGAAGTGAGGAGAAGAGCCTAGGACCTAAAAGGGGACAGATTTCAGAGCCCACCTAGCAACAAACGACTTAGGGTGAGTATACATTTTTTTTTCCTTCAAAAAGGTAAATCTATATAGGCAAAGGACTTGAATGATGTAAAAAAAAAAATTCTGGGTGGAACTCCTCTTTAAGCAAAAACAGTCTTGCAAATCAACGTGTTTTTATTAACCGGTTCCCCACCGCGCGCCGTCTTTTCATGGCGGCAGTCGGGGAGCCCTGCGCGAATCGCCATAAATAAGCGGCGATCTGCATTTGGCCACCAGGGGGCGCGCGTGCCGGCGGCGCGCGTGCGCGCACCCGCCGCACTTCTGGGGAGTGTGCCCGCGGCTCGGGTGGACCCGATGTCCGCCGGCGAGCCGCGATGATGAGCGGCTACAGGGAAAGAACGGGGAACCGCCGATGTAAACACGGCGGTTCCCCGCCCTGTCAGTGGGGCATGAGAGATCTACTGATTCCTGTCACTGGGATCAGTTAGATCTCTCATGCCCATGTTAGCCCAACCCCCCCACAGTAAGAACACCCAGGGAACACAGTTAACCCCTAGCTCTCCCCCTGCAGGTTAACCCCTTCACTGAGAATGACCTTTATACAGTAATCAGTGGACATTTAAATTTCTGATCGCTGAATAAATGTCATTGGTCCCAAAAAAGTGTCAAAAATGTTCCGACATGTCTGCCCCAATATCGCATTACCGCTAAAAATCGCAGATCGCCACCATTACTAATAAAAAAAAAATAAAAACCCCAGAAATGAATTCTCACCACCCATAAATGCGACCACTTTTGCGCAAACCAATCAATAAACGCCGATTGCAATTTTTTTTATCGCAAATATGAGGAAGAATATAAATCGGCCAAAACCGGTGAAAAAAAATGTTTTTTTATATTTTTATTTTGGATTTGAATTTTAGCAAAAAGTAAGAAATTTGTTTTTTTTTTGCAAAATGGTCGCTCTTCTTTTGTTTATAGCGGCGATCAGAAATGACGCAGAGGTGATCAAATGCCACCAAAAGAAAACTCTATTTGTGGGAAAAAAAGGACGCACATTTCGTTTGGGTACAACGTCGCACGACCGCGCAATTGTCAGTTAAAGCGACGTAGCGCCGAATCGCAAAAAGGGCTCTGGTCCTAAAGTGGGAAATTCTTCCGGGGCTGAAGTGGTTAATCAGCAGCTGCTTACATGAGGCTTGGCCAAGGAGAGGACATGTCCCGCCAGCTGGGAAAATAGATAACTCCCAGGAGATAATAGGGAGGTATGCAGTGCCTCCCTCTTGTGTGTCTGCATCACACAACTTGATTTCCACACAGCAGGGCCCCCTGGCTTTTTTGCCAGTCCTGTGCTGCCATTTCTGTCCGGATGGTCGGGTCACTTCCGATCCTTGAGACCCCTCATCTCTGGGACTCCAGCAGCTGTTGGAAGCACATACAGTATGTAGGTACCATCTTAATTCCTGGGGCCGGGTCATTAATTTGTCCATCCTCCCAGCCAGCGGGACATGTTGTTATCTCCTTGGTCAAGCCTCATGTAAGCAGCTGCTACTGAAATATGCACAAGTGGATTTGCACGACTGGTTTTGTTTAACCCATTCAGATCCGCGCTATAGCCAAAGTACGGCTCCATCGCAGATCTGAATTGCCGGGTGGATGTCCTGGCCATGTGCGCGCACTCACAGGCGCCCGCCGCGTGGACGTGCCCGCGGGTCGGGTGGACTCAATGTCCGCCTGAGACCCACGATCTCCTGTCAGACCTGCAGAACGGAGAACCGCCGATGTAAACACGGCGGTTCTCCGTTCTGTTGAAGGGGACAAGACAGATCTACTGATCCCTGTCACTGGGATCAGTTAGATCTGTTATGTCCTGACCAGCCCTTCCCCCCAAAGTTAGAACACACCCAAGGAACACTATTAACCCCTTCACTGCCCCCTGCAGGTTAACCCCTTCACTGCCAATGACATTTATACAGTAATCAGTGGACATTTAAATTTCTGATCGCTGAATAAATGTCATTGGTCCCAAAAAAAGCGTCAAAAATGTCCGACATGTCCTCCGCAATATTGCGATGTCCCGATAAAAATCACAGATCGCTGCCATTACTAGTAAAAAAAATAATAAAAATGTCATAAATCAATTCCCATAGTTTGTAGACGTGATAACTCTTGCGCAAACCAATCAATATACGCCGATTGCGATTTTTTTTTTTTTTACCAAAAATATGAAGAAAAATATATATCGGCCTAAACTGTTAAATAATTTTTTTTTTTTAATTTGTATTTTAGCAAAAAGTAAAAAATATTGTTCTTTTTTCAAAATCATCGCTCTTTCTTTGTTTATATCGGCGATCAGAAATGTCGCAGAGGTGATCAAATACCACCAAAAGAAAACTCTATTTGTGGGGGGAAAAAAATGATATAAATTTAGTTTGGGTACAACGTCGCACGACCGCGCAACTCTCATTCAAAATGCGACAGCGCTGAAAGCCAAAAAATTGGTCTGGACAGGAGGGGGGTTTAAGTGCCC
>BLSH010475836.1:281033-291862 GCA_018402905.1 Glandirana rugosa
GCAGCTCCCTGTATATAGAAGTCTACATTTACCCCTCTTATTATATCAGATAATGTGTGTAATGTGTGTGATATCCCAGCCACATCCAGACCCCCTCCATCACGGAGGAGCATCTCATGTCTCTCTCTGTCCTCATTATCTCCATCCTCAGTATCACACAAGTCACCTGTGTCTGATTCCTGTAAGACAGTCAGTGGATCCGTCACGTTACACAGCTCCTCAAGGAAACACATCTTACTGTAAAGTTCATCCCTCTTTATTTCTAGCTCCCGGATAAAATCTAACATGGAGATGGAGACTCGCACTGCCTTCTCGGAGATCTCCCTCAGGACTCTTTTCTCCAGGTCTTCCAGACGTCTCCTGAGATCTCTAAACAGGGCAGTGAGTCGCTCGATGTCACCGGCTGCTTTTTCTCTTACTTTCGTCCGGTGTTCCTGCAGACTCTGGACTCTTTCCTCCGTCTCCTCTTTCTTTGTCAGAAGTTTCTGCAGAACGTTCCTCAGTTTCTTCTTCTTCTTTTCAGAAGCCTCATCCAACATCTCCACCTGGTGTCCCCGATGTTCTCCAGCCAAACTGCAGGACACACAGACACAGGTATCATCCTCAGTGCAGTAATACTCCAGGATCTTCTTATGGATGGAGCATTTCCTGCTTTCCATGGAAAAGGTGGGGTCACATAAGATGTGTTCTGGGGACTTGTTGTGGACTCGCAGGTGTTTATCACACAGAGAGACCTCACAGTGTAGACAGGATCTAACAGCAGGTACAGGAGAGTCCACACAGTGAGTACAGAAGACCCCGGGCTTCTCCTGATCTGGCTGAGCAGACAGGAAATTCTCCACTATGTTACGCAGTGTTATGTTCCTGTGCAGTGCAGGACGATCCGGAAACTTCTCTCTGCATTCAGGACAGGAATATCCTCCAGACCCCTCCTGTGTATCCAGCACACGATCAATACAGACCCGGCAGAAGTTGTGTCCACATTTCAGGTTTACAGGATCTGTATAAATGTTCAGACAGATGGAACATTTCAGCTCAGCTCTCAGATTTGCAGACGCCATCGCTCACAGCAGAAGAGAGGATTGAAAATTTCTGATATTTTCTGAGTTTATCTCCAAGTGATTTCATGGACAATTGAGAATTACTGTAAATTAAAATAAAAAGTTTATCCTTGGGATACAGGACATAAATAACAAAAAAACTTGATATTTCTATGGTAAGGGGTCCATTGATCATACATTTTGTCCCCCATTTTTACAGTCTCATCACCGTACTATGCAACTGCCTGGTCAGGGAATCTGTCCCTTGGCCATTCAGATCAATCAACTGGTAAACCTCACTTCCACCCTCCCCAGTATCCCATTGTGATAATGGGTTCATCTTTATTACAGATTTGTTTGATAACAGGTTACTCGGTTTATAACCTTTCAGACGTTTGCATGTGGTGCAACAATCTAACTCCCAAAAAGTATAAGACATTTACTTAGCTTGTGTAGCCCTCTTCTGGGGGTTAAGGCAAGTGGTCCTCCCAAAACAGGCTGGGAACCTAAACCTGTAGGCAACTAGAAGGACCAGAGCCTTCACCAAGCAGAAGACTGAGTTTGATAATAAAGTAGATAGTACCTCCACCCAGGACAGGGCCTCTGAACAGAAGGGGTTTCCTTCCTAGGAAATTCATCAAGAATCTAAGCAAAGTAAATTGGAGCGGAAGAACTACTGCACTAGGGTTGCCACATCATCCCTTTAATCCAGGACACATATGAATTACACAAGTTCTGTGGCTGATTATGGTGGTAATTAAACTCACTTGGTGCCTCATCTGCATTAAATTAGCCTCAGAACAACCTGTGTAATTCATGTGTCCTGGATTAAAGGGATGATGTGGCAACCCTACTCCCAGCTGCTTGCCAATTGCCCTTTGAAATGCGGTCCACCGCAGATCTCTTTTCAGTGGGCAAAGTATGTAAAAATGTAAATGAGCCCTTAGCCTGGACGTTATGAATCTGGTTGGGTTCACAATTTCTTGCTTCGTGTAGCAGACTGATCTCAGCTTCTCCATGAGATAGTTTAAGCCGTTTGAACACAAACTCCCCAGAGTGGTCGCTACAGTTCACAATCGCTGGAAATTCAGTTATGTTCACTGAACAAACATTAGTAGCGCCAAGCCACAAAAATCAGTAAACAGTATGACGTAATGTGCCAATTTATCTCCATCAAGGAGGCTCACATGACGCCATCAGAGTCAAATGGATTGTTCTGGAAGGAATGTCAACTGAGGCTAGAGCTGCCAACAGAACACACGGTGCTGGCTCATTGCTTAGAAGGAAGGTGGGCCATGTGGATATCATTTTGAGCCACAGATTCAGGGCATAGCAACTATTCAAGGGGTCTAAGGCAGGCCATACACGGTTCAAATCTTTACGAGATTTGGCCAGCAACCGGCCGAGATTCGAACCAAGTATGGCCAGGCTGAATGTACCAAGTAGGGTTGCCACATCATCCCTTTAATCCAGGACACATATGAATTACACAGGTTGTTCTGAGGCCAATTTAATACAGATAAGTTACCAAGTGAGTTTAATTACCACCTTAATCAGCCACAGAACAACCTGTGTAATTAATATGTGTCCTGGATTAAAGGGATGATGTGGCAACCCTACTTGGTACATTCAGCCTGCCCATACATGGTTCGAACCTCGGCCGGTTGCTGGCCAAATCTTGTAAAGATTTGAACCGTGTATGGCCTGCCTTAGACCCCTTGAATAGTTGTTATGCCCTGAATCTTTGGCTCAAAATATCCACATGGCCCACCTTCCTTCTAAGCAATGAGCCAGCACCATGTGTTCTGTTGGCAGAAACAACCAGAAATATATAGATACACATCAGTATGGAAGTAATGCAAACTTCATATAATAGATTAGTAATAATAATAAATAATAAATAAATAAATCCACTATACAAACGTATAAAATCAGCAAACAGAAGCCCTGGTGGACTTCAGTGCATATATCCAGGACGGGTATATACAGTTATTTAACAAAGATACCTCCTGATGACAGTTACAACAGCATCCACTTGCAGGGGCTTTTAGGGAACAGTATAGGTATGGTCTCTGTTATGGTTATGAAAAGCTGAATTAATAATGATTTGGGAGAGCCTCCAACCAGCACTTGATCATCCTGAGATGCTGCTTCTTACTGACAAAATCAGAACTCAAAGTCAGCCTATCTATTCTACTTCTCAGTATCTGACAGCATCTAGTCTGCCTTTCACCCAAAACTTTAGCTACCTATGGACCTTCAGATGTCTAACCTGTATCTACCATATGCTGTTTACTGAGCCCTGAGCTGAAGCTAGCTAGAGAATCCAAAGACCAGAAGGGACAGCAGTTACCCAAGGTAACATAGGGCTGCAGATAACCTTTTATTAATAAAGAGGATCCGTGACCACTACACACATATAAAATTGCACAGACCTAACTATCTGGCACATACAAAGCTATGGGCAGCTACAGTCAAACTAGAAGAATACAGAACACTTACCTAATAGTCTCCGCTTCTGATCTGGATGAAATAAATCAAAGCCTGCACTGAAGGTCAAGTGCATCAATTTGGTTACTACTTCTTGGAAACTCCCCTTTGTAGGTTCTCACAGTTCTCCAGTCAGGGTTTCTGACCCAGCTAGCAGGGACAAAAAGTGCCTATCTATAGGAAAATAAATCTGCGGTAATGAAAAAGCAACAGCTATTTACAAATACAAACACTAGCGGGAGCAGCTCCCTACGCTTGCATCAACCACTTGTATAACAGGTTAATTTTTAACGGTTTGCACACTTGTAAAAAAAATCTGCATTTTGAACACTAGAGAATAAAATGGTGGTAGTTGAAATGATTTGTGTTGCGTAATAATTTGCACAGCTAAATTTTTAAATGTACAATATATTTCTAGACAAAAAAAAATACACTAAAATGAATGTTAGTGCAAATACAACATAACAATTTTTTGGGTAAAACAAAAGATTGGGTTGCATTGAGAACAGATACCAAACATGTCAGCTCTTAAAGTGTTTGTAAAGTTTAAGTTCTCAAGTCATCTTCCATGACAACACACTGGCTCTACCCTGACCCTACCCTGGAAAGATGACTGGCTCTACCCTGACAGGAAATACAATCAAAACAAAAAGGTTAAATACCCCTGCCCTCCCCCTTAGTTTTTATTGTATTTAATTTCTGTATGCAGCAAAATGTTTCTTCTGTTACCTGACCTGAAGGATGCGGGAATGGGCAGTCTCACTGTGTGGAGGGGTAGAAAAGGTGGGGTGGACTGCACTATATGTGCATGGCCCCTGCTGCTCATGGGGGGTCCCTTAAATCTGGACTAGACCCAGGCACAGGGGAAGTGTGACCTGACTTGCTGACACATCAAGCTCCAGCATCCTGCTACGACACGTGGTCTACAAAAGGATAATAGGCTGGGTAAAGCTGTGAACCTGCCACTGCACCTTCAGCAAGGAAGATTGCAGGGCACAGAAGCAGAAGCACGGCACGTTCCAAGCCTTTTACAGATGGAGGTCAAAGTTATTTCAGGTGGTGGGGCCTTTTTCCGAATGGGAGTGTGTGCAAGCCAGGCTAGATGAAGTACCTGATAAATGGGCATGTGGCAGTTTTGAGTGACCCAGCTTCCTAACAATCTTCAGATCTCTGGCAGAGAGCAGTTTGGTGCATGGACCTCAGCCGCCCGCTTACATCTGTGCCAGGTGCACATTCCAATGGGGCACTTGTACACACTGTTCTGACAAGGAGTGGTGGAATTTGTGGTGCCCTGCCCAGGGATGGGCAAAGTGGAGGGCAAGGTGCTGCCTTTGGCTGCTACATGGGGGGGGGGGTGAGTTTATCCTGTTTGGCAGTGGGGGTCCCCTTCTCTTACACCCCTGCAAGATACAGCTCCCATGGCCAGCCAGAAAAAGTGTTGGTGAACAGGAACTGGCGGTAGTATCCTTTTTTATAGAATCTGCTGGTGGAACAGACCAGGAATCCTGATAAGCCACCCCCCCCCCCCCCCATTCAAAGTGATGTGGCTATTGCATTGAAAAGCTACCAAAGTCCAAATTCAAGTCTTCTTGGCCAGATGGAAAACCTCAAACCCAAAGAAAGACTTTATAGTTTCCGCACAAACCAAAATGTTGGTTACCTTCCAGTCGTTTGGGTATTGGTGTAGAGGCGCACTCCCTAAGGGAGGGAACATCTCAGGAGGGAACCTCCTCGCATGGCCTTCCTTCATCCCAGAGTATAGAGCACAGGTGTCAAACTGGCGGCCCTCCAGCTGTTGCAGAACTACAAATCCCATGAGGCATTGCAAGGCTGACAATTACAAGCATGACTCCCACAGGCAGAGGCATGATGGGACTTGTAGTTTCGCAACAGCTGGAGGGCCACCAGTTTGACACCCCTGGTATAGAGAATGAGGAGGAGGAAGGGGAGGTTGAGGTTCAGGTCAAAGCTACCCAGAGGAAGGGGAGGAACTAAACCTATCCAGTGAAGCCATTGATGAGTCTAAACCAGGCAGGCACTTGTTCATGGTTGAAGACATGGAAGGGTTCGTTTGGGTAGTCTATTCAACAAAGCAGATTCCAGAACCACCTACAGAAGTCTGTCCTAGATAAAATGTATAGGGGGGGGATGGGTAAGCCGCAAGCCATCGTCCTCTATTTCCACCAAACCCTCAAGGATCTTATCCTGAGGTAGTGGAAGGAGCCAGAGAAAAATATGAAGTAGCTCAAAACCTGGAAGAGGAGGTTCCACTTCAAGAAGGAGGAAAAATCTGTCCAGATTCACATGCTTGGCACATAGTTCCATAGGTCACAGGACATAGTTCTCTCCTCAATCCGTATCGTTCTGCAGTAATCCCAAGAATAAGGGGTAGCAGGGTTTTCATTGTATAGATGTTAGGAGAGGTCTGCTAGCAAACCTAGATTAAGTCAAAGAATTCAGTTGTTCTGATCATTTGATAATTTTATTCAGGGGCCACTAATGCTGTGTCCGCACTGCGCCCTTACTTATATTGGCATGGGGCGGGGCCACCCGCTGACATCATCCGGAGGCCCGCCCCCTTGTGATGTCACCACCCCCACTTCATACCTCGGGCAGTGATGTCGCAAGGGGGTGGGGACTCTAGATGACATCAGCGGGTGGCCCTGCCGCATACCAATATAAGTAAGGGCACCTCGTGGACACATCATTAGTGCGGAAGAGAGTGTTGAGTCAACAGAGGAAAAACAGAGGAAGAACACCAGGCAAAAGAGCAAGACAGCGGAGAGAGAAGACCCGGGGGAAGACAGAGCAGGGTGGAGAAGAACCAGCAGGAGAGGGTGAAGACAGCGCAGAGCAGAGAAGAACCGGTAGAAGAGGGAGAAGACATCGCCGAGGAGGGAGAAGAGCCGGAGAGGGGAGAAGAAGTTGGAAGAGATGCCAGAGCTGCTGTAAACGCTTCAGCCCCGGAAGGATTTCCCCCTTTATGACCAGAGCACTCTTTGCGATTCGGCACTGCGCCACTTTGACTGACAATTGCGCGGTCGTGCGGCGTTGTACCCAAACAAAATTGACATTTTTTTTCCCCACAAATAGAGCTTTCTTTTGGTGGTATTTGATCACCTCTGTGTGTGTCATATATCTCCTCATATTTTTGGTAAAAAAAAAAAAAAAAAAAATCGCAAATCGGCGTATATTCGTTGGTTTGCGCAAAAGTTGCCGCGTTAAAGAAAAATGAGAATTAATTTATGGGGTTTTTATTTAATTTTTTTACTAGTAATGGCGGCGATCTGTGATTTTTAGCGGGACTGCGACATTGCGGCAGACATGTCGGACACTTTTGACACTTTTTTTGGGACCATTGGCATTTATACAGCGATCAGTGCTATGAAAATGCACCGATTACTGTGTAAATGTCACTGGCAGGGATGGGGTTAACACTAGGGGGTGATCAAAGGGTTAACTGTGTTCCCTGGGAGGTGTTACTAACCGTGTGGGGGCTGGGCTGATTGGGGGAGGAGAATGATCGCGGCTCCCATATACAGAGAGCCTACAATCACACTCCTTCTCCCCTGTCAGAATGGAGATCTGTGTGTTTACACACATGGATCTCCGTCCTGTCACTTCGGGGGGGAGCAATCGTGGGTAGCTGACGGACATCGAATCCACCATACCCGCTCCCTGGCTCCCCCTCTACACAGTGAGTGCGTGCGAGAGCCCATGTTCCGCGATCTCGCAGCCGCTGTCAGGTGACAGCGATATTTAACCAATGTTGCCACCGTCAATCCACGGCAGGCGGTTGGCAACTGGTTAATAAAATACCTTAAAAAACCTGTGTAATGTGTTTTTTTTGTCACTTCTTAGATGAATGGGTAGGGGTACAATGTACCCAATACTCATTCACAGAGGAGGCCGGGAGCTGGGGAGCCCCTTAATAAATGAGACTTCTAGATTCCGATAAGCCCCCCACCCGCAGACCCTGACAACCACCGGCCAGGGTTGTTGAAAAGAGGCCCTTGTCCTCATCAACATGGGGACACGGTGCTTTGGGGTGTGGGGGCACCCACTCCCCATGTTGCGGGCACGCAGCCTGGTATAGTTCGGGGGGGGGGGGCACTCGCTTGTTCCCATCCCCTTTCCTGACCTGCTGGGCTGCGTGCTCGTATAAGGGTCTGGTATGAATTTTGGGGGGACCCCACGCCACTTTTTTTGGTGTGGGGGTTCCCCTTAAAATCCATACCAGACCAAAGGGCCTAGTATGCTCTTGAAGGGGGGGCCCCATGCAGTTTTTTTTTAATTTGCTGTGGAGTTCCTCATCAAGATTCATACCAGACACAGTGCCTGGTATTATCAGGATCAAAGTCAGAACCCCCTTCACTGAAGTCGGACCAATGTAGGAGGAAAGTAGGATGAAAGTCAGATCATTGTCGTGTTGGACAAGTGTGAACCCGGCCTAAAGCAGCATGTGCAAACCAGAATACTTTTCAGGACATTACAGTGTGGAGGTATTGCCACAGCAGGACCTGGAGTTAGGCAGAAAGGTTTTGCAAGCAGTGGTCCCACCCTCAGGTAGGCCTGGTATGCTTGTTTCTCCTCTCAGGTGTGCCATAATGGAAGAGGACTTGAGAAAATCCCCAGTTCGACTTACTGCTAATGGCGTTTCTATGAATCTTCCAGGGTGATAGGCTTACTTCCCACCCATGTTGGCTTTGGGGGGTTTTTTCCCCCTCTTGCACTGGTGTAGAGAGGTGCTCTTTTCACAACTGAGGGATGAGGGGGTGGGCTAGGGGTATTTAACCTCTGTTTTGATTGGGTTTCCCATCAGAGCGCAGCCAGTCATCTCTTGATGGGCCACCCTGGAAAATTCTCAGAAAAATCGTTACCAGAAAGTCTAACTGGGGATTTTTTTTCTTAAAATAAAAAAAAAGTTACTTACGTGCTTTGTGTAATGGTTTTGCACAGAGCAGCCCCAAACCTTCTCTTCTAGGGTTCCTAGAATGCAACACATCTCTATAATACATGCACGTTTGTGTTTTATCCCTTTAAAGGCCTGGAAAGTTCAGATCTGCTATAGATACATTCAGCTCCTAATTCTTGTTATGGGGGTGATAAAGCTCAGCATTTCTGTGGACCAAGTGGTGTCAGCCCTGTCTTCCTGTACGTTGCTAAACAACTCATTCCCTCCAGTTCAAATCACACGATCAGCTCACCTGTCACAGTGTCACCTCAGCACCGTAGCTCTCTCTCTCCTCTCCTGGTCTATAGACAGGCTGCTATTCTCTCTGGTGTCTCCCCTGCTTGCAGTGTAACAGAATAGAATAGCTACGAAAGAAAAAGAATGTTACTTTGTATCTCTCTATCTCCTGTCTGATCAATGTTTATAAACAATGTTACTTTGTATCTCTCTATATCCTGTCTGATCAATGTTTATAAACAATGTTACTTTGTATCTCTCTATATCCTGTCTGATCAATGTTTATAAACAATGTTACTTTGTATCTCTCTATCTCCTGTCTGATCAATGTTTATAAACAATGTTACTTTGTATCTCTCTATTGAAGGTCCAGAAGATATTACAGCTGCTGTATTGACCCAGCTGTTATTTTGATAATCAGGAATTGCTGGCAAGTGTGATGGGGAGAGCAGCGGCAGGCCGGACAGAAAATACTTTACGTGCTGTGTACTTTCATTACGTTTATTGGGTGTGTAGGGTGTCAAGTTTCCATAAATTTCCTTCTGTTGTTTACACAATTTAATGGCCTGCGACACCGATCTCCTTCACCCCTTGCTGCTGTATGGTGAGCTGCTGTGAGTAGAAGACAAGGGTGACTGTGCTATAGGCAGGAATGTTAAAAAAAAAATCCTTTGATCCCACATGATTGGAGTTTCACCAAACTGGTATGCGGGGCACGTGCCACCCTTTTTACACTTCCTGTCTGCAATTACAGTGCAGACTGCAGACAAGCTGAATGTAAACAGAGGAAAGTTGGACTGCATTATCCTTCACCAAAACAAAACAAAAATGTATTTCCAAAAACAACCGCATAGCGCCCCTTTAATGAATGCATTCCAAGACCAGGTGATACAAGGTAATCAAATCAACCCTCGAATCGAATCAATGCTTCCACATCCACTCTGAAGCCTCGTACACACGGGACGACAATCGTATACAACAGGTCGTATGAACGACCGTTGTATGGAAAAATGATCGTTCGTATGCGCGATTAGAACAGCCGACATACGACGGTCGTACAAGGGGAGTTGTATGAGCAGACTAGAAAACTTGGTCGTACCAACAAGCTCTCATACGACCGTTGTATCGTGTGTACAGAGAAGTTGTATTGTGCAAAACACGCATGCTCAGAAGTCAGGAATGGCCGGATGCTAATTACATGCACCTGAACGTTCTTTCTGTGGTCGTACGATCGTGTAGTGCAGTCAGTATGCAAGTTACATTATGCAACATACGATTTGAGAAGATCGTACGCACGAGGCTTTACAGTTCCTTTTCTTTAGAAAGCTGCCACAGCCTGGGTAGAAAATTCTGCCCCCTGCCAGCATTGCTCTGTGTGTGGAAGCAGTGGTTTCTCTGCAGAGGTCCTACACCATTAGGCTCCATGCACAGTGAAGCTGATAAATGACCATTTATGGTCGTTTCAGTGGGTTTTTTTAACAGCCCATAAACGCCCCTTTATGTTATCCTATGTGCCCATGCACACATGGACGTTTATTGTCGTTCAACAGCAGTGGCGTTTATGGGCTGTTATCTGAATGCCCTGAATTGGCATTCAGGAGTCGTTCTTCTGACCACAAAAAAACGCTGGATGTGGATAAATGCCGATAAACGCTCATGACGTTTTCTAAGCAGCGTCTCCTGCCACATAATCCGACGCCCAGAGAGCGTCCAGTGTGCATGGAGCCTTACTGCTCAGTCAAACGTATGGCTCTGCAGTCATTGAAGCTTATGCTGCCCTCTGATTGTAGAGCTCTTAATCAGCAGGGGGTGTGTTGTACGTGTGACCTGCGAGAGACCCGCAGCCTAATACACCGTCCTCTGCGACGAATCTTTTGCAGTACTCGCAAATAGCCGTAAATAGGTGTAGGTCGCAAAAAAACACCAGTCTTCTTGCTGAGGACTTACGGTTAAGTCCCGTAAGTCTATTGTCGGGTATTTGCGGTGACGACAACTTGCTGTTATTTGCAGGTACACACGTACCCGTGTATCCTATTGTATTTCCCCGCAAATACCCGACAATTTTTTTGGGTGACTTTGCTGGTATTTACCAGTAAATAGTCGAAGTG
>BLSH010475836.1:321442-336231 GCA_018402905.1 Glandirana rugosa
TCGCACGAGACGACACTCTCGGTACTAACCGGTTTCCGTCCCACGGAAACCGGTTAGTACCGAGTCTTCCGATTCAGGTGCGGGGTGTGATATATTCCGGCGAATGTGTCGCCCACGTATAGGTCAAGAGCTGGCGCACGGCACAAAAGTGCCGCCGTTAACCCTACGACTCGCGCTTAGCGGCATTTTTCTCCTCACACGGGCGACGAGCCCGCCTGGGCTACAGGCAGTCCCTCGGCGCTACTCGCCGGTGTCCCTTTCTTGCCCCTTGGCGGCTACATTTGTGCCGCCAAGGGGTAAGACTGTCACGCCCGTACCCACTAGATGACTAAGGACAGTGACCCTAGTCAATCTAGAGAGTACGGGTACCATCGGGCTACCATGGGCATGAGAGATCTAACTGATCCCAGTGACAGGAATCAGTAGATCACCCATGCCCGCACTGTCAGAATGGGGAACCGCCGTGTTTACATCGGCGGTTCCCCGTTCTTTCCCTGTGGCCGCTCATCGCGGCTCCCTGACGGACATCGGGTCCGCCCGAGCAGCGGGCACACTCCTCTTTTTACGGCGATTCGCGCTCAGCATCCCAATTGCCGCCGTGAAAACACGGCACGCGGTCGAGAACTGGATATGCACCCGCTGTGTAAGCGGCCTTATATAGTGTGGGGCGTGGACTTAGCCTTCTGAGCCATGATTGGCCAAAGGCACCCTGCCTTTGGCCAATCATGGCTCTCACAGCAGAGCACGCTGTGATTGGCCAAAGCATGCAGGTAATATGCATGCTTTGGCCAATCAGTGGGCGGCATTTCCCCATAATATTCATTGTTCAGTGAACGAGCAAATGCCCGATGTTCAATTCGAACGTCGGGACCATCCCTAATCATATTCATGTACATGCTATTGGGATATGAGCACAGGTATATCTTGTTTCTGTTTTATCCTCTAAGTTTCAACAATAGACAAACACGATATGCTTAAGCTGATAACACCCAAACAATTCTAATTTCTCTTGTCTTTATTCAACACACCCATTAAACATTCACAGTGCAACTCGTTTGGGGGCCTTACTAGAGTTGAGCGAACCCGAACTGTAAAGTTCAGGTTCATACCGAACTTTGCGGTGTTCGGAACTCGAACCCGAACTTTTGAAAAAAAGTTTGGGTTCGGGTTCTGGGTTCTGGTATTTTTTTCCCGCTTGTTGAATAGCTGCAGGGCAGCCAATCAACAAGTGTTTCACTGATTTGTCCTTAGAAGCCATCACAGCCATGCCTACTAATGGCATGGCTGTGATTGGCCAGTGCATCATGTGACCCAGCCTCTGTTTGAGCCTGGAGTCACAGTGCTGCATGTCACATGCTCTCAGGCTAGTGTAGGGAGAGGATGCTGCTGGTGCTGTGAGGGACAGATTGCAGATCTAATAACATCTCATCCTGCATTACAGAACGATCTGACTGGACTAGGTAGAGTCTACTGCTTAGAGGGACAGATTATTGTTCTAAAATCATCTCCTAGTTCTAGAGGGAGAGGTTCCTGCTGTTGCTGTAAGGGGCAGATTATTGTTCTAAAATCATATCAAACTGCTATAGGGAGAGGTTCCTGCTGCTGCTGTAAGGGACAGATTATTGTTATTTCCCTATCCCCATTTCTTTGTAGGGCACTTGTCCTACTCTTACCCCCACTTTTCTTCCTTTTGTAGCCCTCTAGCACTTTCCAGGACTTTTTTACAGCCAATTTTGTGCCCAAAAGTTCGGGTCCCCATTGATTTCAATGGGGTTCTGGGTCCGTGGTCAAGTTTGGACCGAACCCAAACTTTTCCACGAAAACCCGAACCCGAACATCCAGGTGTCCGCTCAACTCTAGGCCTTACTTTTCCTGTCTGAAAACAGCAGTCCTCACTAAACTCAAAATGGATGGAGGCCTGGGTCTTCCTAATTTCGAACTATACCATAAGCCAGCTGCATTGATGAGATTGTCTGACTGGTTCCTCCATAAATCAAAATAGAGGGCGGCGCAATTGGAACAAGCCCTTTCCTTCTAGACCCAATGGCTCTGCCCTGGATTTCTCCCTCTCTGCAACCATTCTTCCCTTTCTTTCCTAGCCCAACATCTTCTTTCTCTTTGGGACAGATTTATCATACCACGTAAGATGTCTTATTGACCAGACACCTTGGCACCTATTTTCATAAACCCTTCTTTTTGACTGGGACTACAATATGCCTCAAATGTCCTTAACTTGGAAAGACTGGCCTCAACTACATCACTTATATCCTAACTGCAATGTTTTCTAGGCCCTAGCCCATTTTCCCACATGCAGGTTTTTTAATCAACATTGATTTCCCCTGATGCAGCTCACTGGCTTTCTCCATAGACATAGGGTAGAAGTCCAACAGGACCCATACATCACTTCCATAGACCATCTCTTCATCCAAGACAAACCAGCAGAATGCTCTGTTTCTCAGTTACATGGGCTATTGAAAGAGGGGACTGTGACACTCACCCGAGCCAGGCTTTTGAAAGGGCAGGCTAGCCTTTTGCCTACTGACTATGGGCCCTGGCTTTTACTCTTTGTGTGGTGTATGCCTGGGGGGACCCTTGAATTAATGTTACTTTGGATCCAAGTCCATGTCTCTCCAAGACACACAGATTCTGGGACTCTAGGCCTTCGGGTCCCTGCATATGGCCTAACTGCCTCACTACCAATAGCGACTGCTTCACATTGTGAGACTCAAAGCATTTGGTGATGTCATCAACTCAAACCACCTGTCTGGGGTTGCCTGCTTTAATGTGTTCATTGTAAGTAGGTCTAGTGTGCCTCCTAAGGGTCCTTCAGCCATTGTTGTTTGTGCTAATTAACTCAGCTATTGTCTACTAGCACACTACCTTTGTGGGCTGTGATTATACTTGTAATAATATGTCCTTTGTATTCACTGTTGTAGGGGCCGAATAATCTAGGCTCTTAGGCTGGTTTAAATGACTAGTTAATTTTTTCTGGGTACAGTTGTATTGTTAGGGTAATATGATCAGGAGGGGGATGTCCTCCTGGTGTATATATTTTGTGTGAGATTTCAAATAAACAGTTTTTATTCTGGTTCACTCCAAAACTGGTACTGCCTAGTTCTTGGGGTAACTTAGCCAGATTCACTGGTGTCATGTTCCAGAGCCAGCAGCTTCTTGGCAGAGATACCCAGACAGGGTGTCCGAATTCTGTAACAGGGACTTCCAAAGTGGAGATCCCATTTATTACGAAAAAAAAAAGTGTCCTTTTCCGATGAGGACTGGAGAAAATGTTTTACTTTCACAGTTAAACTCTCCACGTCCTCTTATTTTCAGAAGAGCTACAAGAGAATCCCCTTGAGGTAACATATCCAGGCTGATCTACATTTTATGAATCCACCCTCTTCTAGTACATGCTGGAGGTGTATAGAAGATGGGGGTTCCTACTTACATATACTGTATGGTGGGACTACAGACGGATCTCTCCACTCTGGCAGAAAATATTTATCTCATATATCTTGATGTGTATAATTAACATCCAGGCCTCGCCATCAGTTTCCATTCTGCCATTCATAACATTGCAAGCCTTAACTTTTCAGTAATTTTTTCACCCAGCCAAGATGACACCCAGGGCACAATGCAGAATCTTCAATGAGCTAAAGATGAACCCACGACTAACAGCTAAAGACTTGAAGACATCCCCGGTGAAAACAAAATTTGAATTGTTCTGGAAGATTACCCAGTACTATGTATGGTGCAAAAAATATCACAGCTTGCCAACATCAAAAAATCCTCCCTATGGTGAGGTATGGTGAAGCTTGTTTCACTGTCTCAAGGCCTGGACCACTTGCCATCATCAAGGGGAAAATGAATTCCCAAATTTACCAAAATATCCTACAGGATCATGTCAGGATGTCTGTCTGTCAGCTGAAGCTTAGCAGAGGTTGGGAGATGCAGCAGGAATAAATCAACCACAGACTGGCTTCAGAAAAAGAAAATGCGCCTTTTGGAGTTGCCCACTGAGAGCCCAGACCTTAACCCCACAGACATGCTGTGGAACGACCTCCAAAAGAGCTGTTCACACCAGACATTCTAAAAATGTGAGTATAATACCTCAACAGACCAATAAGGGGAAATGCGAGATTAGGGTGTCTCGTCCATAGTGAACAGTAAATTGTGAGTCAGGGTAAAAGGTCCCCAGCCTATACCCCAAGAATTGATTGATGGGATTGGACTATCACAAGACCAGAAATACAACATATAACATCACAGTTAAAATGTATATCACGATTTTTATTATTGATACATTCCATTAAAAAACAAGGACAGTGAACATAAAAAATCCCTAAATTCACCAATCTGCATCACACCCCGTGTCAGTGGGGAGGGAAGAAGAGGGTTGGATGGTGTTAGGACATAGATATCGTGACCTCTACATGTTTCGCGGATTACCGCTTCATCAGGAGGGATATCTACAGTAGTTGAACATACATAATTAATGATCATCAACATACAAATATAACACAATTAACAAAGCATAATAGGTTTGTACAATATCAAGGGGAGATAGAGGTATGGCTTGGCTTACCTGAATGTCCAGTCAAAATGTGCCTGAGCTGAAGCAGTTTTGTAAAGAGGAATGGTCAAAAATTCCTCCTAAATGCTGTGCAGGTCTGATTCAGAGCTACCGAAAGTGCTTGCTTGAAGTCATTGCTACTAAAGGAGGCTCAACCAGCTATTAACCCCAAGGGTTCACCCACTTTTTCCCCCAGCACCGTGGATGTTTAATGAGTGTGTTCCATAAAGAAAATTGAATTGTTGGTGTGTTATCAGCTTAAGCACATTGACCACATTTTTATGCAACGTTCAAAGGGTTTGACATACTTTTTCTTGCCACTGTATATATAAACTTCCTTATTTAGGTTATGTCTCTGCACTCTCTGTTTGCTAAATTATTGTGCTCTCTCCAGCCAAGATCTTGCTCCTTGCATACCTGCTGCTATCCTTATCTTTGCTACCGCTTGTTATCAACCCTTGGCTTGTTGATCAACTGTGTTTCCATCTGATTCCATCCACCTAATTTTTGTTACTGACCTTGTTTACTGACTACACTTCTGCTTGATCTCTACCCTGGCTTGCTCCTCTCCTGGTAGGGCGATTCTGAGGAACACAACCTGGTAGTAACAAGCAAAAAAACCCATCTCCATCACAGGAGCTCTGGTGAATACCGGCTAGTACTTAGTACTCTGGTGAATACCCACAAGTTCCTTAGACCCCTTGTGTTGGGTGAACCTGCATCATCCACTAGGGGGACCTGCTGGTATATTTCCAATATAGTGTGGTGAGTTCCCCTGCGCTACCAATCACAGACCATAGGTGTCACTGTGGAGTAAATGAGTAAAGTGCTAGTACATATAAATAGAGTTGATCGAACCTCTGGAAGTTCGGGTTCTGCTGGTTCGGCCGAACTTTGGGACAAAGTCCGGGTTCGGGTCCGGACAGAACCCCGGACCCCGAACCCCCATTGAAATCAATGGGGACCCCAGTATACATTAGCCGGGAGAAGCCATATCCCTGTTCTTAGAACATCTGCAAACTGTGTGTGAAAACTATCAATTAGATGGGAGAAGCCAGATTACTGTTCTAAGAACAGTGATATTTTAAGTTATTTCCCTATCCCCATTTCTTTGTAAGGCACTTGTCCGACCCTTATCCCCATTTCCCTTCCTTTTGCAGACCTCTAGGACTTTCCAGGACTTTTTTACAGCACTTTTCAGAACTTTTAGTAAAATTACCAGAACCCCGGACCCGAGCCCGGACTTTTTTTGAAAAGTCCGGGTTCAGGTCCGGGTCCCGGACACCCAAAAGTTTGGTATGGACCCGAACTTTACAGTTCCGGTTCGCTCAACTCTACATATAAACAATGAGTAGAAAATGCTGCAATATTGGGCTGTGCTCACACTGTCTCCGTTTTATAATCCCACTGTCTATAACCAAAATAAACTGTGCAATCCAATGTAAAGTGCATGCATAAATATAATAACCAGTCCTTATACAGATCACTTCAGAAGGTTAAAGTAGGGTGACCAGATGTCCCCGGTTTCAGGGGACAGTCCCCGGATTGAGGACACTGTCCCCGGATCAAAACTGTCCCCAGTTTTCTCCCCTGACTGGATTTGAACAGGGGGCCCAAGCCATTTCAAAGACAGTCAGTGCATAATTAAAAAAAAAAAAAAAATCTGAATTACACCCCCCCCCCCCCGCTCTGCGCTCCTACTAGCTTAGGGGGGTATAATTCCTGCTCGCATGTTCTTCTGCCTTGAATCAAGTCCCGGCCAGCCACCCGCCTGCCTGTCTCCTTGCCTTCCCCAGAGGAGTAATCTTCCTCTGCTCAGTTCCGCTCCCCACCCAGTAGTAGCAGGGACCCTTAGAAAGGCTGTGAGGCGGGCAGTGTTGGTGACAGCGGAGAAAGGCAGTTTAGCTCAGCTGATAGTGCCTAGCAGCAGGCATAGAGGGGAAGCCGATCCGATCGTGGGACTGCCAGTGCCTTTAAGGCTTCAACGCCAGTGTGCTTTGGGGGTGTCTGTGAATAGACTCCATTGCACTGTGTCTGTCTCTCTGGCATAATGGATGGAATCATAGCTCACAGGCAGCAGGCATTCTATCATGGTTCTGGCTGGCATTGCACTGCCACAGTGTGTCACATAACATGGCTGCTGGGACAGGGATCTGTGCCTTCCCTTAGTAAAAGCAACCTCCCCCACAGTGAGAAAACGCTGGTTAGGCACACATTTAACCCTTTGATTGCCCTAGATGTTAACTCCTTCCCAGCCAGTGTCATTAGTACAGTGACAGTGTAGATTTTTAGCACTGATCACTTTATTAGTGTCACTTAGTGTCCGATTTGTCCGCCGCAACATCGCAGTCCCCCTATAAGTCGCTGATTGCCCCCATTACTAGTAAAAAATAAAATATGTCCCCGGATTTAATTTTAAAAAGCTGGTCACCTTAGGTTAAAGTGTGAATTCAATTATCGCAACCCACACTAAGGTGCTAGTAGTGCTTAAAGTGCATAATAAAGTAATTCAAATGCAACAGCAAAATATCAGTGCAATAATCGAATCAAAATGTATAAGTTCATAGATGAATTGTTGACTAGTAAGGTGCTTCGGTGAATGTGTTGTGCGTATCAAATCTTCTTATATACGGTGTTAGTGCTTCCTTCACCACCACCGCTGTGCAATCTATGCACTCACCTCCAAATAGAGAAAACAAAGCTCAAAGCCTGATAATCTCCTAGGGGGGTCCATGTCTCTGAACTGACCCTGGCCTGTTAACCACTTCAGCCCCGGAAGGATTTGCCCCGTTCCTGACCAGAGCACTTTTTGCGATTCGGCACTGCGTCACTTTAACTGACAATTGCGCGGTCGTGCGACGTTGTATCCAAACAAAATGTGCGTCCTTTTTTTCCCCACAAATAGAGCTTTCTTTTGGTGGTATTGGATCACCTCTGCGTCATTTCTGATCGCCGCTATAAACAAAAAAAGAGCGACAATTTTGCAAAAAAAAAATATTTCTTACTTTTTGCTAAAATACAAATCCAAAAAAAGCTAATTTATTCATCGGTTTTGGCCGATTTATATTCTTCCTCATATTTTTGGTAAAAAAAAATAGCAATCTGCGTTTTTTGATTGGTTTGCGCAAAAGTTGCCGCGTTTACAAACCATGAGAAGCAATTTCTGGTGCTTTTACAATTTTTTTTTTTTTACTAGTAATGGCGGTGATCTGCAATTTTTATCGGGACTGCGATATTCAAGTGGACATTTCGGACATTTTTGACACTTTTTTGGGACCAATGACATTCATACAGCGATCAGAAATTTAAATCCACTGATTACTGTGTAAATGTCATTGGCAGTGAAGGGGTTAACCTGCAGGGGGAGATCTAGGGGGTAACTGTGTTGCCTAGGCGTGTTCTAACTGTGAGGGGGCTGGCCCATATGAAAGAGAGTGTAACAGACACTCTTGGCTTAGACAGCTGCAGCCAGCAACCCTACTAGGAAGCCATAGTCCAGTCTAAATAATGTGTCCGGGTTTCAGGTGGTCTAAAACCCGGACACATGATTCAAAACCCGAACTGTCTGGGTGAATCCCGGACAGGTGGCAAACCTAACCAGAGATCAAACTGATCCCAGTGACAGGAATCAGTAGATCTCTTACATGCCCACTGACAGAGCGGGGAACCGCCGTGTTTACATCGGCGACTCCCCGTTCTTCCTCTCTGCCAGGCAATTGCAGCTCGCAGGCGAAGATCCAGCCTGCCCGACCTTCAGAGCACGGTGGGCACGAGAGCGTCCCACCCTCTACAGTGTACGCGCGAGCCACCTTTTATAGACAACGATTCAGGGGACAGCGCCACAGAGCAGCTGTAAAAGTACGCAAGCCGGTCGGGAACCAGTTAATTGACCACAATTGTGCCTGCTGCCTGGACCAATCCTTTGGCTAGGTTTTGAGTGGCAGCTAATTAACCCCTTTATGCGGCAGCATGCGGAAGTTAATTAATTAACACTGACACCACTGCCCCTAATGCCCCACTAACTGCCACTGGTCACCAAGGATAGGCTTGTTCACAAGTGCACGTGCCCGAGCCCGCCGGGAAGTGAACCCTGCACTGCGCTAATCACAGGCAGGGAGATATTCCCCCGATGCGTGGCTGCAGTGATCGGGGAATGTCTCCCTGCCTGTGATTAGCGCAGCACCGGGTTCACTTCCCAGCGGGCACGTGCACTTGCGAACACGCCCGAGCCCATCCTTACTGGTCACTAATGCATCAGTTACCAATGGCAATACATTAACCCCCCTCCATGCTGCACACTCCAAATTAAGGACGGGCTCGGGTGTGTTTCCAAGTGCACGTGCCCCCAAGTGAACCCGGCGCTGCGCTAATCACAGGCAGTGAGACATTTCCCTGATCGCTGCAGCCGCGCATCAGGGGAATGTCTCCCTGCCTGTGATTGGCGCAGCGCCGCATTCCCTTCCTGGCTGGCTCGGGCACGTGCACTTGCGAACTAAATTTGTGGAAAATAAAGGAATTACAAAAAAAACAGAGATTTCAGTTTAGCTCAAGGAAATGACAAGGGCACTCAATGCCTGGCAGGATCAACTAGAGTTTTCTGTTCTTGACCTGAAAAAAGGAAAACTAATGCAGCAATCAGAACTACTGGTATTCTGCAATAAAATGCACTTCTGTTCTTGGGTTTGGATATCTTTCAGAGCTGAACTCTAGGATAAGTAAACATTTGTCTAAATCCATTGGTTATGTGTCTTCTTGAATCTCGGAGAGCTTTGTGTCTTTCTTCCAGATCTGTGCAGTAATCCAGTGTGAGACTTCCTGTAATAAAGACCGCTCACTGCTGCTCCCTCTCCTTGTGCAGGGTGATTGGTCTTGGCTCTGCCCCCTCCTGGTAATAAAGACCGCTCACTGCTGCCCCCTCTCCTTGTGCATGGAGACTGGTCTTGGCTCCGCCCCCTCCTGGTAATAAAGACCGCTCGCTGCTGCCCGCTCTCTTTGTGCAGGGTGACTGGTCTTGGCTCTGCCCCCTCCTGGTAATAAAGACCACTCACTGTTACTTCCTCTCCTTGTGCAGGGGGACTGGTCTTGGCTCTGCCCCCTCCTGGTAATAAAGACCGTTTACTGCTGCCCCCTCTCCTTGTGCAGGATGACTGGTCTTGGCTCCACCCCCTCCTGTAATAAAGACCAATCACTGCTGCCCCCTCTCCTTGTGCAGGGGGACTGGTCTTGGCTCCGACCCCTCCTGGTAATAAAGACCGATCACTGCTGCCCCCTCTCCTTGTGCAGGGGGACTGGTCTTGGTTCCGCCCCCTCCTGGTAATAAAGACAGCTCACTGCTGCCCCCTCTCCTTGTGCAGGGAGACTGGTCTTGGCTCTGCCCCCTCCTGGTAATAAAGACTGCTCACTGTTGCCCCCTCTCCTTCTGCAGGGTGACTGGTCTTGGCTTCGCCACCTCCTGGTAATAAAGACTGCTCACTGCTGCCCGCTCTCTTTGTGCAGGGTGACTGGTCTTGGCTCTGCCCCCTCCTGGTAATAAAGATCGCTCACTGCTGCCCCCTCTCCTTGTGCAGGGGGACTGGTCTTGGCTCTACCCCCTCCTGGTAATAAAGGCAGCTCACTGCTGCCCCCTCTCCTTGTGCAGGGGGACTGGTCTTGGCTCCACCCCCTCCTGTAATAAAGACCGATCACTGCTGCCCCCTATTCTTGTGCAGGGTCACTGGTCTTGGCTCCACCCCCTCCTGTAATAAAGACCGATCACTGCTGCCCCCTCTCCTTGTGCAGGGGGACTGGTCTTGGCTTCGCCACCTCCTGGTAATAAAGACCGCTCACTGCTGCCCCCTCTCCTTGTGCAGGGGGACTGGTCTTGGCTTCGCCACCTCCTAGTAATAAAGACCGCTCACTGCTGACCCTCTCCTTGTGCATTGTGACTGGTCTGGGCTCTGCCCTCTCCTGGTAATAAAGACCGCTCACTGCTGCGCACTTTCCTTGTGCAGGGTGACTGGTCTTGGCTCCGCCCCTCCTGGTAATAAATACCGCTCACTGCTGCCCCCTCTCCTTGTGCAGGGTGACTGGACTTGGCTCCGCCCCCTCCTAGTAATAAAGACCGCTCACTATTGCCCCCTCTCCTTGTGCAGGGGGACTGGTCTTGGCTCCGCCCCTCCTGGTAATAAAGACCACTCACTGCTGCCTCCTCTCCTTGTGCAGGTGGACTGGTCTTGGCTCCGCCCCCTCCTGGTAATAAAGACTGCTTTCTGCTGCCCCCTCTCCTTGTGCAGGGGGACTGGTCTTGGCTCCGTTCCTCCTGGTAATAAAGACCGCTTACTGCTGCCCCCTCTCCTTGTGCAGGGTGACTGGTCTGGGTTCTGCCCTCTCTTGGTAATAAAGACCGCTCACTGCTGCGCCCTCTCCTTGTGCAGGGTGACTGGTCTTGGCTCCGCCCCCCTCCTGGTAATAAAGACCGCTCACTGCTGCCCCCTCTCCTTGTGCAGGGTGACTGTTCTTGGCCCACCCCCTCCTGGCAATAAAGACCACTCACTGCTGCTCTCTCTCCTTGTGCAGGTTGACTGGTCTTGGTTCCGCCTCCTCCTGGCAATAAAGACTGCTCACTGCTGCCCCCTCTCCTTGTGCAGGGAGACTGGTCTTGGTTCCGCCCCCTTCTGGTAATAAAGACCACTCACTGCTGCTCTCTCTCCTTGTGCAGGGTGACTGGTCTTGGCTCTGCCCCCTCCTGGTAATAAAGATCGCTCACTGCTGCCCCCTCTCCTTGTGCAGGGGGACTGGTCTTGGCTTCGCCACCTCCTGGTAATAAAGACTGCTCACTGCTGCCCCCTCTCCCTGTGCAGGGGGACTGGTCTTGGCTCCACCCCCTTGTGGTAATAAAGGCAGCTCACTGCTTCCCCCTCTTCTTGTGCAGGGTGACTGGTCTTGGCTCTGACCCCTCCTGGTAATAAAGACCGAACACTGCTGCCCCCTCTCCTTGTGCAGGGGGACTGGTCTTGGCTCTGCCATCTCCTGGTAATAAAGACCGCTCACTGCTACCCCCTCTCCTTGTGCAGGGTGACTGGTCTTGGCTCTCCCCCCTCCTGGTAATAAAGACCTCTCACTGCTGCCCCCTCTCCTTGTACAGGGTGACTGGTCTTGGCTCCGCCCCTCCTGGTAATAAATACCACTCACTGCTGCCCCCTCTCCTTGTGCAGGGGGACTGGTCTTGGCTTCGCCACCTCCTGGTAATAAAGACTGCTCACTGCTGCCCCCTCTCTTTGTGCAGGGGGACTGGTCTTGGCTCCACCCCCTTGTGGTAATAAAGGCAGCTCACTGCTTCCCCCTCTTCTTGTGCAGGGTGACTGGTCTTGGCTCTGACCCCTCCTGGTAATAAAGACCGAACACTGCTGCCCCCTCTCCTTGTGCAGGGTGACTGGTCTTGGCTCTGCCATCTCCTGGTAATAAAGACCGCTCACTGCTACCCCCTCTCCTTGTGCAGGGTGACTGGTCTTGGCTCTCCCCCCTCATGGTAATAAAGACCTCTCACTGCTGCCCCCTCTCCTTGTGCAGGGGGACTGGTCTTGGCTTTGCCAACTCCTGGTAATAAAGACCGCTCACTGCTGCGCCCTCTCCTTGTACAGGGTGACTGGTCTTGGCTCCGCCCCTCCTGGTAGTAAATACCGCTCACTGCTGCCCCCTCTCCTTGTGCAGGGTGACTGGTTTTGGCTCCGCCCCTCCTGGTAATAAAGACCGCTCACTATTGCCCCCTCTCCTTGTGCAGGGTGACTGGTCTTGGCTCCTCCCCCTCCTGGTAATAAAAACTGCTCACTGCTGCCCCTCTCCTTGTGCAGGGTGACTGGTCTTGGCTCCGCCCCCTCCTGGTAATAAAGACAGCTCACTGCTGCCCCCTCTCCTTGTGCAGGGTGACTGATCTTGGCTCCGCCCCCTCCTGGTAATAAAGACTGCTCACTATTGCCCCCTCGCCTTGTGCAGGGGCACTGGTCTTGTCTCCGCCCCTCCTGTCGTTTTCTGGAGAAAGTATGTAGTGGGAGGAGTCACTCTGTCCCTTCCACAGCTCTGCTCTCTGTACAGCACAGTGATGATATCACAACTTAGCTAAAATTTGTGTTTGCAAGGGTATTACTGCACACATAGTGGATTTATATCATTTGTGGCTATCAAGGAATATATTTAAAGCGGAGTTCCACCTTTCCTTAGGTTTATTAAAAGTCAGCAGCTACAAAAAGTGTAGCTGCTGACTTTTAATAAACCAACACTTACCTGTCTCCCGGTCCAGCGATGGAGCCGCATGGAGCCTCACTCCTCTCCCCCTCCCCTCCGCGGCGCCGGCATTGCTACTGTGGGCACCCGGCCGCGGCTTCACGGCCGGGCGCACACTGCGCATGCGCGAGCGGAGCTGCTCATTGTGATTGGTCCGAAGTCTTCTAGGACCTGTCCTGTGTCCCAGAAGACTTCGGGAGGGAGGGGGAAGGAGTCCTTCCACTTCCGATTGCCTAAGGCGACCGGGGCAGAAGTACCCCTAAAAATAGGGTATCCCCACCCCCCTCCTCCCCAAAAGCTCTGTTTCAGCATCTGGAGCTGGAGAGGAGGACTTAAAGCGGAAGTTCCACTTTTGGGTGGAACTCCGCTTTAAAGTTTTTGTGCCCGGAGTTCAGCTTTAAGAAGCTGTGTTCAACACCCAATCACATGCATGCAAATAAATCATGTTGGTGTAATTTCCTGGCACATGATTGGATATTCAAGCAAAACCCAGCTTCACCTTATTTACTAACATTTTAAGAGTGAAGAGTCTCTCCTGCTTTAATGAATGGAGTGTGTCGGTGTCGGGGTGTCGGTGTGATTATTGTGGAGACGTTATGAAGAATCACCGACCAGCGTGCCAGAACACGGAGCCAAGTCTGAGAACGCTACACAATGGAGGAAACGGGGGGGAGGGGAGGATATGAGTGCAGAGCGTGGGAAATGAAACTAAATAATGAAGACGACCTATAGCCGACTTCCAGATAACCGAGCACAGAGGACTCAGCATCCACTATAAAGGAGGAGAATATACTGTGTGTCCCAGCTTTCTGTGATTTTATCTAAATCCGCCAATCACATCACATTAACCAATTCAGCTCCACATCGCCCCCTATAGACCAGAGCCATTCTTACATCTCTGCTATGGGACTACATCGCCCCTTATAGACCAGAGCCATTCTTACATCTCTGCAATGGGACTACACATCGCCCCCTATAAGCCAGGGTCATTCTTACATCTCTGCTATGGGACTATATCGCCCCTATAGACCAGAGCCATTCTTATGTCTCTGCTATGGAACTGCATTGCCCCCTATGGACCAGAGTCATTCTTACATCTATGCTATGGGACTACATCGCCCCCCTATGGACCAGAGTCATTCTTACATCTCTGCTATGGAATTACTTCACCCCCTATAAACCAGAGCCATTCTTACATCTCTGTTATGTGACTACATCACTCCCTATTCACTGAGATCTTCCTCATTACTTCACATAAAGTCATACAGAGAGACTTGTAGGAGACTCAAGACTTTATTAGGGGAGGTTTCTTGCCAAAATTATTTTATTTTTTATGCAATCCATAGACCAAAAACTTACAAAGACAAAAAAAACACTTTTTCTATATTGATCATTGGTATGCTAAAATTCATATTTTTACTGCAATTAAAAATTATTCATTTAATGCTATAAAACTATAGGGCAGTATCCAATCAGGCTCCTTTGGGCTTCCCTGCAACCAACATGCTTTTTAAACATACATTTAGTGCTGTGGGGGGCCTATTACAGAAAAAGAGGCTGTCTGTCCCCAGACACAGTTGACCGGCTGACTAATCCTTGATCAGCAATTCATATCAGTCATTATTTCAGATGCTACCATTTTGTGGGGGGGGGGGGGGATCTTACCAGAAAGACATTGTGGTAGTATACAACGTAAGCCTATTCTTTCACCACTGCAGTCCTGAAATAAATACAGACTCCTGTCACCATTGCCGACTTCTCCCCCCATGAGCACACCTTGGCACCATTAATATCCTTACATCACTGCTGGCCTTACGCTGTAACCAACTGTCATTGATCCTACCATTGCTATCTCATACTGGTACCATTGATGTCGTTTTTTGCAACAGCACTTCTAATTATGCACACCTAATTTGTATCACCAGTATCTCCCATAATATAATTTTTTTTTGCCAGGACC
>BLSH010475836.1:357197-376357 GCA_018402905.1 Glandirana rugosa
CGAACACGGAGTGAGTGATTTACTACGGCCTGGCGTATGGGTATTGTACCCCTCCCATGGAACTGTCCTTCCTGGGAGGACGGTTTCGTGGAAAAGGGGTACAACTACAACTGTTCCATGAAAACTCCCGGGAGAAGTGGTGTCAGGACCGAGTCACCAACACGCCTCAGACACCTGTGCCCCAAATAGTCTTAGACCTTCTGGAAATTTTTATGACGAAGGTGGGGAGTACACTTACTCATTCCCCATATTTCATAGGGATGATCACAACTCGCTTGGGCCTGACATTGCAAGCCCAGGCATGGCTTGAAATCCCACAGGCACCGAACCCGAACGATTTTTGAAATGTCCGGGTCCGGGTCCGTGCCACGGACACCCTAAAGTTCGGTACGGACCCGAACGTTACAGTCCGGGTTCGCTCAACACTAGTAGGGATACTTTATACCCCTTACTCATTCACATGAGGGGTGGAAGCAGTATTTTTAAAGGTCTTCCAGATTCTGATAAACCCCGTGTCCACAGACTCCGCACAACCACTGAGCCAGGACTGTGGTGAAGAGGGCCCTCAAAAGTACCTTGTCAACATCAACATGGGGAAAAGGTGCTTTGGCAGGAGGGTCCTTCCTGTCAAGGTACCCTCCCCATGTTATGGGTATGCGGTCCGGCATCATTTAGTGAGTGAGGCACAAGCAGGACCTTCTAGGCCAGGGTTTCTCAACCAGGGTTCCATGGAACCCTAGGGTTCCTCCAGAAGTTGCTAGGGGTTCCTTCAGCAATGGTCAATTTCTACCTCTCAGATAGATTCCCAATGATACCATTGATCTTTTTAGCTATCTGTAAGGGGGTAATTCTTCCCAATGACCACAAGTGTAAGGAGCATCCTTCCCATTGACCACAAGTGTAAGGAGCATTCTTCCCAATGACCACAAGTGTAAGGAGCATTCTTCCCATTGACCACAAGTGTAAGGAGCATTCTTCCCAATGAACACAAGTGTAAGGGGCATTCTTCCCAATGACCACAAGTGTAAGGAACATTCTTCCCAATGACCACAAGTGTAAGGAGCATTCTTCCCAATGACCACAAGTGTAAGGGGCATTCTTCCCAATGACCACAAGTGTAAGGAACATTCTTCCCAATGACCACAAGTGTAAGGAACATTCTTCCCAATGACCACAAGTGTAAGGAGCATTCTTCCCAAGGACCACAAGTGTAAGGAGCATTCTTCCCCATGGCCACGAGTGTAAGGAGCATTCTTCCCAATGACCACAAGTGTAAGGAGCATTTTTCCCAATGACCACAAGTGTAAGGAACATTCTTCCCAATGACCACAAGTGTAAGGAACATTCTTCCCAATGACCACAAGTGTAAGGAGCATTCTTCCCATTGACCATCACACTAATGTATCATGGGTTGTAGATTTTAAATTTTTAGCAGGGGTTCCCCCGAGACCGGAGAATTATTTCAAGGGTTCCTCAGTGTTGAAATGGTTGAGAAAGGCTTTTCTAGGCCAAATATTCTATGGCATGCTTTTTCTTGTTTTTTTGTGTAAAAATCCCTTAAAATTTATATCATTCTCACAGTGCTTGTCTCTGTACCTTGTGTAGCATGTGGCATGTTTGATGCTGCTACCCCCCTCCCCCTCTCCACTTTGTAAAAAAATGGCAGGTGTCATACCTCAATGGTCATATGAGAAACTGCAGATACCCCTCAATGTACCACACAATGCACTTCAAAGATACTCAGCTCAGTCAGTTTATAATCACAATAAACAAATATTAACTGCAAAAATGATTCTTCCACAGCTTTTGGTGGGCAGTACCACCCAACGAAAATTACCTATTCTCATTAATGGGGCCAACCCACAATCACATGTAATGCACATGTTAGCAACGTGGTGGTCAGTGGCGGCCCGCATGGGCGCCGCCTCCCCTATCCATGCCGCCGTCCCCGTATCCATGCATTCGGCCCCTTCCAGGATGCCGGGCGCATGAATTATCATGGGTGGGGGTGTTTTTTTGAAGTACTGATTAGAGCCAGAGGCTCTAATCGGCTTCAAAATAGGGTAGGCTTGGGGCGCAGAGAGTGCGCCCTCAACTCACCCAGGTATGTTAGAATAGTGAATGAATAGTCACTATCCTTAAGGCCCACACACAATGCAAATTTTGGATGGGAATTTTCGTTCGACGGCCGATCGTCCAAAATTCTTACCATTTGTATGCTCCTTTCGATAGCAGATTTTGATTTTTCGTAAGCAACTCAACGTCCAATTTTCGTATCATTAGTTTTGTTTTCGTACGAAAAAAGTGTACGATCACAACTACACATGGTCAGAAACAAAAAGGTACATACAAAACTATTGAACACATTACATTACTTCTGACATTGAATTCGGTCCTACGAAAATTTTTGTATCGTTAGTACGCTCTTCACTTTTGACATGAGACAAGTATCCAACAAAAAATGGACGTTCGAGGCTTAACGCTGATCGTCCTCCTGGCCAATCAGGAAGCAGATCTAAGACACATCACCCAATTGGCTGAAAGGACAGGCAATCCTATTGGATGCCTAGCACCTTGGAGGAGGAGACGCAAGGAAGGTGCCAGGATGGAGGAGAGGGCAGAGCAGGACAGAGCAGGAGTCGAGGAGCAGAAGACCTGTCACCCACCACATTGATGGGGTAAGTGCCAGACTGACCGGCAGACAGCGGGGGGGGGGTGTGCTGGTGCCACTTGGCGGGGGGGGTTGCTTTCTGCCCCCCCAAAAAAAACCCACCAGCCGCCACTGGTGGTGGTGTAGGTTTTTAGGGGTCAAAACAGGTGGTAGGGAAGCAGCATAACACAACTGCCATCTGAAAAGCGAGGCTCCATGGATTACTCTTCGGAGGGCTGTTGTTAATGTAAATGAACCCTTAGAACAGCCTTTCTCAACCTTTTCAACACAGAGGAACCCTTAAAGTAAGTTTCCGATCTCGGGGAACCCCTGCAAAAAATAACTTTATCTACAACTCGTGATACATTAGTGTGATGGTCACTGGGAAGAATTACCCCCTTACAGATAGCTAAATAGATCAATGGTGTCAGTGGTAACTTATCTGAGAGGCAGCAATTTCTCATTGTTCAAGGAACCCCTAGCAACCTCTGGAGGAACCCTGGTTGAGAAACCCTGCCTTAGAACTAGAGATCAGACAAGCCCAGTGATACTGTTCAGTCTCTCCCATGCAGTTTGCTTTTTCATATTAACCACTTGCCGACCACCGACCGGCATCTGACGGCGACAAAGTGGCTGGATATCACAAACCACCGTCATATGAGGGCGGCTGCAAGATCCCGCCTGAGGCGCGCTCACTGTGTTCAGGGGGGGGCAGGGAGTGGGTAGGGCGGACTCGATCGCCGCCAGCTACCCACGATGCCCTGGCTCCCCCGCAGTGAGAGAACGGAGGTCCGTGTATGTAAACACGGATCTCCGTTCTGACAGAGGGGGAAGGGCGATGATCACAGGCTTCCTGTATATGGAAGCCATGATCACTCCGCCCCCCCCAGCCAGCCCAGCCCCCATACAGTTAGAACACACTGAGGGAACACAATTAACCCTCCCTTAGAGCACCCCCTCCAGGTTAACCCCTTCACTGCCAATGGCATTTACACAGTAATCAGTGCATTTTCATAGCACTGATCGCTGTATAAATGCCAATGGCCCTAAAAAGTGTCAAAATGGTCCGACATGTCCGCTGCAATATCGCAGTACCGCTAAAAATCATAGATCGCTGCCATTACTAGTAAAATATAAAAAAAATAAAAACCCCATAAATTAATTCTCATCGTCCATAAGCGCGGCAACTTTTGCGCAAACCAATCAATAAAACCCGATTGCGATTTTTTTTTACCAAAAATATGAGGAAGAATATAAATCGGCCAAAACCGATGGAAAAAAATGATTTTTTATATATTTTTTTTTTGGATTTGTATTTTAGCAAAAAGTAAGAAATTCGTTTTTTTTTTGCGAAATTATCGCATTTCTTTTGTTTATAGCGGTGATCAGAAATGACGCAGAGGGGATCAAATACCACCAAAAGAAAGCTCTATTTGTGGGGAAAAAAAAGTTTTGTTTGGGTACAACGTCGCACAACCGCGCAATTGTCAGTTAAAGCGACGCAGTGCCGAATCGCAAAAAGTGCTCTGGTCCTAAAGTGTGAAATCCTTCCGGGGCTGAAGTGGTTAAACAGATAATCCTCTCCATAGGAAGTACAAATGTTAGTTATTATATCACAATGGTCATAGTAAAAAATGCAGATTGTTCTCAATGTATTGAACAAGGCATTTCACGGAATGTCTTCCAACACAGAGGGATTATGTTCTTTTATAATCAAAGATAAACGTTTCATACAATACATGATTGCTGGAACTTTGGTAATGCAAGAAGGCATTGTTCTCAGGTGGTAATTATCAAGGAGCCCTCCTGGGACCAGAGAGCAAATACGCCCGGCTGTGCTGTTCAGTCATTCTCATACGGCTTATTTTCCCTCTAAACAAAAAATGGCAGTTGTATCACAATGTTCATATGAGAATGTGCAGATACTCCTCAGTATACCCACCAATACACTTCAAAGACACTCACCTAGATTATAATCTCTGAAATACAAAGATGAACATTTCATACAATACATGAGCACTGGAACTGCTATCGCTGCAAGGCATTGTTCTCAGGTGATAATTATCAGGATGTCCTCTTGGGGCTGAGAGCCGACAAGCCGGGCTGTACTTTTCCATCACATCATACAAGCTGTTATCACTCTAATCAAACATTGGAAAAAAAAGTCAAAGCGGTTCTTCAAGCATGGTCCTATGTTCTCCAGCCCCCAGTGGCGTACCAAGAGGGTAGCGGTCCACCCCCGGTGCCACTCATTGGCGGGGTTTCAGGAGATCATAGCTTGAGTCATAAAGGAATCTGAAGTGACTGCCGGTGCTGGACAGTATCACCGGCTTTATCAGGCTGACAGGTAAGTGGGGCTGGCTGGCTAGACTCTCTCTCTCTCTCACATATACGCTGAGGGCACAGGGCAGATCAGCACTGTCCTTTCTCAACCTTTTCAACACCAAGGAACCCTTGAAATAATTCTCCGGTCTCGGGGGAACCCCTGCTAAAAAATAAAAAATCTACAACTCATGATACATTGGTGTGATGGTCAATGGGAAGAATGCTCCTTACACTTGTGGTCATTGGGAAGAATGTTCCTTACACTTGTGGTCATTGGGAATAATGCTCCTTACACTTGTGGTCATTGGGAATAATGCTCCTTACACTTGTGGTCATTGGGAAGAATGCTCCTTACACTTGTGGTCATTGGGAAGAATGCTCCTTACACTTGTGGTCATTGGGAAGAATGCTTCTTACACTTGTGGTCATTGGGAAGAATGTTCCTTACACTTGTGGTCATTGGGAAGAATGTTCCTTACACTTGTGGTCATTGGGAAGAATGCTCCTCACACTTGTGGTCATTGGGAAGAATGTTCCTTACACTTGTGGTCATTGGGAAGAATGCTTCTTACACTTGTGGTCATTGGAAAGAATGTTCCTTACACTTGTGGTCATTGGGAAGAATGTTCCTTACACTTGTGGTCATTGAGAAGAATGTTCCTTACACGTGTGGTCATTGGGAAGAATGTTCCTTACACTTGTGGTCATTGAGAAGAATGTTCCTTACACTTGTGGTCATTGGGAAGAATGTTCCTTACACGTGTGGTCATTGGGAAGAATGTTCCTTACACTTGTGGTCATTGGGAAGTATGTTCCTTACATTTGTGGTCATTGGGAAGAATGTTCCTTACCCTTGTGGTCATTGGGAAGAATGTTCCTTACACTTGTGGTCAATGGGAAGAATGTTCCTTACACTTGTGGTCAGTGGGAAGAATGCTCCTTACCCTTGTGGTCATTGGGAAGAATGTTCCTTACACTTGTGGTCATTGGGAAGAATGTTCCTTACACTTGTGGTCTTTGAGAAGAATGTTCCTTACACTTGTGGTCATTGGAAAGAATGTTCCTTACACTTGTGGTCATTGGGAAGAATGTTCCTTACACTTGTGGTCATTGGGAAGAATGTTCCTTACACTTGTGGTCATTGGGAAGAATGTTCCTTACACCTGTGGTCATTGGGAAGAATGCTCCTTACACTTGTGGTCATTGGGAAGAATGTTCCTTACACTTGTGGTCATTGAGAAGAATGTGCCTTACACTTGTGGTCATTGGAAAGAATGTTCCTTACACTTGTGGTCATTGGAAAGAATGTTCCTTACACTTGTGGTCATTGGAAAGAATGTTCCTTACATTTGTGGTCATTGAGAAGAATGTTCCTTACACTTGTGGTCATTGGAAAGAATGTTCCTTATACTTGTTGTCATTGGGAAGTATGTTCCTTACATTTGTGGTCAGTGGGAAGAATGCTCCTTACACTTGTGGTCTTTGGGAAGAATGTTCCTTACACTTGTGGTCATTGGAAAGAATGTTCCTTACACTTGTGGTCTTTGGGAAGAATTTTCCTTACACTTGTGGTCATTGGGAAGAATGTTCCTTACCCTTTTTGTCATTGGGAAGAATGTTCCTTACACTTGTGGTCATTGGGAAGAATGTTCCTTACACTTGTGGTCATTGGGAAGAATGCTCCTTACACTTGTGGTCTTTGGGAAGAATTACCCCCTTACAGATAGCTAAAAAGATCAATGATGTAATTGGGAATTTATCTGAGAGGTAGAGATTGACCATTGCTCAAGGAACCCCTGGCAACCTATAGAGGAACCCCAGGGTTCCACGGAACCCTGGTTGAGAATCCCTGGTCCAGAGGGTCAGGAGTCATGCAGCCTCATAGGACAATCAGGGGAGAATGAAAACTCTTCCTACAAGGTTTAACCAGTGTTCGGCCAGACACTGATAGAAGTCACAAGATTGCTATATACTGCTGATGAGAAAAGGTGTTTAGCAGTTTATATTTAGTAAAATAATTGTATTAACATGTTCTGTGTACTGTTGGAGACCAGATATAATGACTGGATGCTCCTGGATTTAGTAACACTTAAAAAAACAGAGAAACTACAAGGCGCCATAGTTGACACTGCTTCCATCCTACCGCAACCAGTGGCTGCGTTCTAACTAGCCTTTATCTTCTTTCCACCAGGCCACTGCATATAAACAGCCGGGCGGGTTCTTCCTCCTCCTGGGTGGACATTCCTGAACGTCCCTCAGAAGGAGCGGGATTGCGGGGCCGTGTGCCCACACAGTCGCGCCATCCCTATCCGTTCGTCTCCTATGGCAGGAGGGCTCTGTGATTGGCCCTCCTGATCACATGATAGCTGTGTACAATCACAGCCATCATGTAATGTAAACAGTGAGCTGTTGCCCAGCAATCGGCTCTCCTTCTCCTCACACAGAGCCTAAAGAGAAAGAGAGTGGATCTGTGCTGTGTGCCGGGATCAGTGTGTATGAACTTTTTTTACAGCTTTTTACACACTGATCACCCAGCTAGTGAACCCAAAATAGTGTTGTGTCCTGTCACAGTGTTCCCACACAAAAAAACTGCCACACGTCTGTCCCACATCTGTCCCAATACAATTATCTGTCCCAGTGAACATCTGCACACATCTGTCTGTGATCACCTGTGCACATCTGTCCCAGTGATCATCTGCCACATCTGTCCGTGATCATCTGCCACATCTGACGCAGTTAACATCTGCGCACATCTGTCCATGATCATCTGCAACATCTGTCCGTGATCATCTGTGCACATCTGTCTGTGATCATCTGTGCACATCTGTCCGTGATCATCTGCAACATCTGTCCGTGATCATCTGTGCACATCTGTCCATGATCATCTGCCACAACTGTCCCAGTTAACATCTGCGCACATCTGTCTATGATCATCTGCCACATCTATCCGTGAACATCTGTGCACATTGTCCATGATCATCTGCCACATTTTTCCGTGATCATCTGCCACATCTGTCTGTGATCATCTGTGCCCATCTGTCCGTGATCATCTGCCACATCTGTCCATGATCATCTGTGGACATCTGTTCATGATCATCTGTGGACATCTGTCCGTGATCATCTGCCACATCTATCCATGATCATCTGCACACATCTGTCCATGATCATTTGTGCACATCTGTCCATGATCATCTGCCACATCTGCCCCTGATCATTTGTGCACATCTGTCCATGATCATCTGCCACATCTGTCCCTGATCATCTGCACACATCTGTTTGTGATCATCTGTGGACATCTGTCTGTGATCATCTGTGCACATCTGTCCATGATCATCTGCCACATCTGTCCATGATCATTTGTGCACATCTGTCCATGATCATCTGCCACATCTGTCCCTTATCATCTGCACACATCTGTTTGTGATCATCTGTGGACATCTGTCTGTGATCATATGTGCACATCTGTCCATGATCATCTGCCACATCTGTCCCAGTGATCATCTGCCACATTTGTCCATGATCATCTGCCACATCTGTCCGTGATCATCTGTGCCCATCTGTCCGTGATCATCTGCCACATCTATCCATGATCATCTGCACACATCTGTCCATGATCATTTGTGCACATCTGTCTGTGATCATCTGTCACTTCTGTCCCAGTGATCATCTGCGCACATCTGTCTGTGATAATCTGCCACATCTGTCCATGATCATCTGCCCCATCTGTCTGTGATCATCTGCACACATCTGTCTGTGATCATATGCACACATCTGTCCATGATCATCTGTGGACATCTGTCCATAATCACCTGCCATATCTGTCCATGATCATCTGCCACATCTGTCTGTGATCATCTGTCACTTCTGTCTCTGTGATCATCTGCGCACATCTGTCCATGATCATCTGCCACATCTGTTCATGATCAACTACCACATCTGTCTGTGATCATCTGCCACATCTGTCTGTGATCATCTGCACACATCTGATCATGATCATCTGCCCCATCTGTCTGTGATCATCTGCACACATCTGCCCATGATCATCTGCGTTTATCTGTCCAAGCGAACATCTGCACACATCTGTCCCAGTGAACATCTGCCATGCCTGCCCCAGTAAACATCTGCCACATCTGTCCCAGTGAACATCTGCCACATCTGTCCCAGTGCACACCTGTACACATCTGTCCATGATCATCTAATGCACCTGTCCCAGTGCACATATGCACACATCTGTCTGTGATCATCTGTCACATCTGTCCCAGTGAACATCTGCTACATCTGTCCGAGTACACACCTGTGCACATCTGTCTGTGATCATCTGCCACATCTGTCCCAGCACACACCTGTGCACATCTGTCCATGATCATCTGCCACATTTGTCCCAGTGCACATCTGCACACATTTGTCCGTGATCATCTGCCACATTGGTCATAGTGATCAACATCTGTCACATGGCTAAAAAAATATTCAGCCACAATGAGGCTTTCCATATACTTTCCAGAGTATGTCGGACAAGACTAGTGGGGAACTCTCTCCATCAGACTCGGATAGCAAGTATGAGCCAGTAGAAATGAGTGGCTCTGTATTGGAAACTGAGGAGGACAGAATCCTAACAAAGATGCTCAGGAGCCTTCAAAAATGTGATAGGTAGGCAAGAAATTAAATTTGTAATTTATGCTTTTAGTGCTAGTTCACACCAGATGTAGTTCTGTGCGCTTTTTTTCTGCACTAAAAATGCATGCAGTGTTTTCCATGTATTCCAATGGCTCTAGTTCACACCAGTGCAGTCAGTTTCCTGCCAGTTTCCGGTGCAGAAAAAATGTAGAGGATGCTGCATTTTTTTCTGCACAGAACTGTACTGGAACATAGCAAAATGTATCAAAAATGCACTGGAACTGCGTGTGGTGTGAATTGTAAGCAAAAACTGATCTGTAACGTATCTGGAGTACATTTTTGTGGTGTGAACTGACCCTTAGAATGCCTGACGTTGCTACTTGAATGTTGGGCCTTTGTATGTGACCAGTAAAAGCCTCCCACATGTGGTATCACCATACTCAGGAGGAGTAGCAGAATGTATTTTGGGGTGTCATTTTTGCTATGTACATACTATGCTTTTAGAAATATCTTTGTGTAAAAAAATATGTTTTCATTTTCTTTCCACATTTTCCATAAACTTGGGGAAAAAAATGACATGTTCAAAATACTCCATATGCCTTATAGAATGTATGTTGGGGTGTTTGCTTTCCAAAATGAGGTAATTTTGTGGGTAATTCCACTGTCCTGGTGCTGCAGTGCCTTCAAAAATGTGATAGGTACTCAGGAAACTAACTGTGTAATTTATGCTTCTAGAACACCTGACGGTGCTACTTGGATGTTGGGCCTCTGTATGTGGCCTGGTTGTGGAAAAGTTTCACACATGTGGTATTGCCATACTCAGGAGGAGTAGCAGAATGTATTGTGGGGTGTAATTGCAAGTTTACCTATGCCATGTGTGAGAAATAACTTGTGCAAAAAATTGCAACTTCAAAAAACTGACTATGCCTCTTACTAAATACCTTGGACTGTCATCTTTAGAAAAAGAGGTAATTTGGGGGGTATTTGTACTGTCTTGAAATTTCAGGGCTTCAAGCAATGAGGTAGGCCATCAGTACATCAGGATTGATCAATTTTCAGTGATACATAGCTTAGACTCTATAACTTCACATAAACCAATCATCATACACTTATCAGGATTTCTTTTACCAAAGACATGTAGCAAAATACATTCTGGCCTACATTTATGATGAAATTAGATTTTTTTGGATTTCTTTTAAAACAGAAAGTAGAAAATATTGTTTTTTTTTTTTTCAAAATGATAAACATTTTGAACCAAAGGATAGAAATTAATTTGGGTACAGTGTAGTATGCCTGAGTAATTGTCATTCAAAGTGTAAGGGCACGGAAAGCTGAAAATTGGTCTGGGAAGGAAGGGGGTGAAAGTACCCAGTATTGAGGTGGTTAAAGGCATCAATCTGTAAGGCTTAAGCCAGCCATAGGTAGATTGAAATTTTCATTTATCTATGGGCAGGCTGGTTGTCCTGAAGTAGATTCATTGATCGACTTTAGTAAAATAAGCCTGTCTGTGTTTTCCCTGATTACTGCCAGCTATTGGTGTACCAACGGTGGTGCGGGGGTGTCCTCTTAGAGGTGTCAGGCCAACACCACTTATTCACTAGGGGTGTCTGGGCTGGCACATGGCTTCTGATGACAAACTTCAGGTCGGTCGGCACCATTTTTGCAGAGGAGGAGGAGGGGCCTGGCTGCCAGGGGGGAGCAGATTCTTCCAGGTTCTGGGACGCAGTGCGCGGAGGTGCCACACGGGATGTCAGCACGTCGATGAGTGGTGCACCGCCTGCATGGGTGCGGATTTACTTTAAGGAAAACAGTGTGCAGAAGGACCCTCTATGTTTGCCTTAAAGTAAATTATATTACAGAGACCACCCAATTGCTCATTATTTAAGCAGAAGGCTATCAATGTGGAGGGAAGTATGAAGCCAACCTACCTGCCAGGATCTGCCAGTCACATCCAGCCCAGCCACAGCCTGCCAGCCCATCCAGAACCCTCCAGCCACAGCCAGCCACAGACACAGCCTGCCAGCCCATTCAGGGCCTGCCAGCCACAGCCAACCCAGCCACAGCCTGCCAGCCCAGCCAAGGCCTGCCAGCCACAGCCAGCTCAGCCAAGGCCTGCCAGTCACAGCCTGCCTGCCCAGCTAAGGCCTGCCAGCCACAGCCAGCTCAGCCAGGGCCTGCCAGCCACAGCCATCCCAGCCACAGCCAGCCCAGCCAAGGCCTGCCAGCCACAGCCAGCTCAGCCAGGGCCTGCCAGCCACAGCCAGCCCAGCCCAGCCAAAACCAGCCAGCCCAGCCAAGTCCTGCCAGCTACAGCCAGTTCAGCCAGGGCCTGCCAGCCACAGCCAGCCTAGTCACAGCCTGCAAGTACAGCCACAGCCTACGAGCCACAGCCACAGCCTACCAGCCACAGCCAACCCAGCCGCCGCCAGCCAGCCCAGCCACATATGTATATGAAACTAGTATATGAAACCAGGAGGCTGCACTCTTCTAAACATGCTTTTATTATGGGATACATTGATGTTGTGGCAGGCTTATGCAATGTGTGATCTTATACTATAACTAGATCCCCATTATTTCTGCCTCTTCTTTTTTTTATACCCATGAAATTTTGTAGTTAATCATATATGCAAAAAGGTATCCCACTCAACTAGCTACATACTAAACGTTATCAATTAAAAGGAATCTATGGGGGAAAAATAGGGCCAGATATCCCACTCTAACTAACCCTATGGACTTGTAGAAGAAGAAGTAAAAAGAACAGTCAGCTGAGGCAATGTCTGGATCCAACATCTACCGCAGTAGGAGAAAGTGCTGAAGGCATTCAGCCTGGTGAATCCAAGAGGGAAATACCAGAAGTACAGTGCCTTAAAAAAGTATTCATACCCCTTGAAATTCCCCACATTTTGTCATGTTACAACCAAAAATGTAAATGTATTTTATTGGAATTTTATGTGATAGACCGACACAAAATAACACATAATTGTGGAAGCAAAATGGTAAATGGTTTTCAAAGATTTTTGCAAATAAATATGTGAAAAGCGTGGGGTGCATTTGTATAGCGCCAAACCCCCCCACCCTCCGGAGTCAATGCTTTGTAGAACTGCCTTTCTCTGAAATTACAGCTGCGAGTCTTTTTGGGGGATGTCAATACCAGCTTTGCCCATCTAGAGGACATTTCTGCCCATTCTTCTTTGCAGAATATCTCAAGCTCTGCCAGATTGGATGGAGGGCGTCTGTGATCAGCAATTTTCAAGTCTTGCCACAGATTCTCAATTGGATTTAGGCCTGGACTTTGACTGAGACATTCTAATACATGAATATGCTTTGATCTAAACCATTCCATGGTTTAGGGTCGTTGTCCTGCTGGAAGGTAAACCTCCGCCCCCGTCTCAAGTCTTTTGCAGACTTTAACAGGTTTTCTCCTAAGACTGGCCTTTATTTGACTCCGTCCATCTTCCCAACAACTTTGACCAGCTTCCCTGTCTCTGCTGAAGAAAAGCATCCACACAACATGATGCTGCCACCACCATGTTTCACGGTGGGGATGGTGTTAGTTTTTTTCTGCCACACATAACGTTTAGGTTTTAGGCCAAAAAGTTCAATTTTGGTCTCATCTGACCATAGCACCTTCTTCCACATGTTTTGTGTCCCCCACATGGCTTCTCACAAGCTGCAAATGGGACTTTTTATGGATTTCTTTCAAAAATGGTTTTCTTCTTGCCAACTCTTCCATAAAGGCCAGATTTGTGGAGAGCACGACTAATAGTTGTCCTGTGGACAGATTCTCCCACCTGAGCTGTGGATCTCTGCAGCGCCTTCAGAGTTACCATGGACCTCTTGGCTGCTTCTCTGATTACTGCTCTCCTTGCCTGGATGGTCAGTTTAGGTGGACGGCCATGTCTTGGTAGGTTTGCAGTTGTGCCATGCTCTTTCCATTTTCAGAAGATGGATTGAACAGCTCTCCCTAAAAAGTTCAAAGCTTGGGATATTTTTTTAGAACCTAACCCTGCTTTAAACTTCTCCACAACTTTATCCCTAGCCTGTCTGGTGTTGTCCTTGGCCTTCATGATGCTGTTTGTTCACTAAGGTCCTCTAGCAAACATCTAAGGGCTGCACAGAACAGCTGTATTTATATTGAGATAAAATGACACAAAGGTGGACTCTATTTACTAATTATGTGACCTCTGAAGGCAATTGATTCCATTAGATTTAAGTTACGGGTATCAGAGTAAAGGGGTCTGAATACAAATCTATGCTGCATTTTTAAGATATTTATTTGTAAAACATTTTGAAAACCATTTATCATTTTCCTTTCACTTTACAATTATATGTAATTTTTTGTTGGTCTATCACATAAAACCCCAATAAAATACATTTACGTTTTTGGTTGTAACATGACAAAATGTGGAAAATGTCAAGGGGTATGAATACTTTTTCAATGCACTGTATCTTCTCAAAAAAAAGGCAAGCATTGGAGAAGATCAACTTATCTTCAAGCAGTGATGAGAGTGATGTAGAGGAATGAAATGCCAGCAGAAGCCTCCACCAGGAAGACTCTGATGCAGAAGAAGAGGAGACAGATAAACCATCAGTTTATTCTGATGTTGCTGCTTGGCCAGTTCCAGTTCCAGATGAGTTAAGAGTGGACCTTATTAACCACATCAGTACCGGGCATAAAAACCCCCTTCCTGTCCAGGTCATTTTTTAGCTTTCAGCCCTATCACATTTTGAATGACAATTACTCAGTCATACAACACGGTACCCATATGAAATTTGCGTCCTTTTTTTCACACAAATAGAGCTTTCTTTTGGTGGTATTTAATCACTAGGGGGGGGTTTATTTTTTGTGGTATAAATAAAAAAAGATTGAAAATTTTGTGAAAAAATGCCTTTTTCTTTGTTTCTGTCATAAAATTTTGCAAATTAGTAATTTTTCTTTGTAAATTTTGGCCAGAATTTATACTGCTACCTATCTTTGGTAAAAATAACCCAAATAAGTGTATATTATTTGGTTCTTGTGTAAGTTATAGAGTCTACAAGCTATGGTGCCAATCACTGAAAATTGATCACACCTGATATATTGACGGCCGATCTCATTTCTTGAAACCCTAACAAGCCAGGAAAGTACAAATGCCCCCCAAATGACCCCTTTTTGGAAAGTAGTTATTCCAAGGTATTTAGTAAGAGGCATGGTGAATTTTTTGAAGTTGTAATTTTTTCCCACAATTCTTTGCAAAACGAAGATTTTTTTTTCTTTTTTTCTTTTTTCACAAAATGGTCATTGTAACAGGTTATTTCTCACACCCAGCATATGCATATCACAAATTGCACCCCAAAACACATTCTACTACTCCTCCTGAGTATGGCGATATCACATGCCTGAGATTTTTCACTGATGGGTGACTGGCGGTGCACACTGATGGGTGCCGGGTGTCTGGTGGTGGTCACTGATGGGTGACGGGTGACTGGTGAAGGTCACTGATGGGTGATGGGTGACTGGCGGTGGTCACTGATAGGTGATAGGTGACTGGCGGTGGTCACTGATGGGTGCTGGGTGTCTGGTGGTGGTCACTGATGGGTGACGGGTGACTGGTGGTGGTCACTGATGGGTGACTGGTGGTGGTCCCTGATGGGTGCCGCGTGTCTAGCGGTGGTTACTGATGGATGATGGTTGTCTGGAGGTGGTCACTGATGGGTGACCGGGGTTATTTCTCACACCCAGCATATGCATATCACAAATTACACCCCAAAACACATTCTACTACTCCTCCTGAGTATGGCGATACCACATGCCTGAGATTTTTTCACAGTCTGGCCACATACAGAGGCCCAACATGCAGGGAGTGCCGTCAGGTATTCTAGGGACATAAATCACACATCTAATGTCATGACGACCTATCACATTTCTGAAGGCCCTGGAGCACCAGGACAATGGAAATGCCCACAAAATGACCCCATTTTGGAAATCAAACACCCCAACATATAATCTATGAGGCATAATGAGTCTTTTGAATGGTTCGTTTTTTTCCAGTAGTTTTTGAAAATTTGTGGGAAAAAAATGAAACGCATTTTTTTTAAACAAAGTTGTCCATTTATAAGATATTTCCAACACATAGCATGTACATAGCAAAAATGACACCCCAAAATACATTCTGCTATTCCTCCTGAGTATGGCGATACCACATGTGTGAGACTTTTACAGGTTATGTTTACTCATGGGTGTGACGGTCGCTGACAGGTGATTGGCGGTGGTCACTGATGGGTGACAGGTCTCTGGTGGTGGTCACTGATGGGTGACGGGTGTCTGGTGGTGGTCACTGATGGGTGACAGGTGACTGGTGCTGGTCACCGATGGGTGACTGGTGGTGGTCACTGATGGGTGACGGGTGACTGGTGGAGGTTACTGATGGGTGATGGGTGACTGGCGGTGGTCACTGATAGGTGATGGGTGACTGGCGGTGGTCACTGATGGGTGCTGGGTGTCTGGTGGTGGTCACTGATGGGTGACGGGTGACTGGTGGTGGTCACTGATGGGTGATTGGTGGTGGTCACTGATGGGTGCCGCGTGTCTAGCGGTGGTCACTGATGGGTGACGGTTGTCTGGAGGTGGTCACTGATGGGTGACCGGTGTCTGGTAGTGATCACTAATGCATGACGGGTGACTGGCGGTGGTCACAGATGCGTGGTGGGGGACAGGTGACTGGCGGTGGTCAGTGATGGGTGACGGGTGACTGGCGGTGGTCAGTGATGGGTGACAGGTGACTGGCGATGGTCACTGATGGGTGACAGGCCACGGTCACTGATGGGTGACAGGTGCACTTTATGATGGCAGTATGATGACAGGTGCACCGTATGATGGGTGACCGGTGTCTGGTGGTGATCACTAATGCATGACGGGTGACTGGCGGTGGTCACAGATGCGTGGTGGGGGACAGGTGACTGGCGGTGGTCACTGATGGGTGACTGGCGGTGGTCACTGATGGGTGACTGGCGGTGGTCAGTGATGGGTGACGGGTGACTGGCGGTGATCAGTGATGGGTGACTGGCGGTGGTCACTGATGGGTAACAGGCCACGGTCACTGACGGGTGACATGCCACGGTCACTGATGGGTGCCAGGTGCACTTTATGATGGCATTATGATGACAGGTGCACTTTATGATGACGGGTGCACTTTATGATGACAGGTACAATTTATGGGGTGACTGTTGGGTGACTGGTGCATTGGGGGGGCAGGGGGGATGTGACAGTGTTTGTTTTTACTTTACAGAGGGGTAACTCACTGATCCCAGCTCTTCTCTCCTCACACTGGACTCACTGTGTGAGGAGAGAAGAGCTGGTAGCAGTGAGTTACCGCTCTGTTTACATTGGATGTGATCGGCTGTGAAGTAGATCACAGCCGATCACAAGGTAACAGCCGCCGACCGGCGGCTGATACCAGTGACGGTGACAGGCAGTGTTCCCCATGGTAAACAGCCGTAACCAATGGCTGTTCACCCCCGTCGGTGAAGCGGTGTGTCCTGGGGACACGCCGACATCGACAGAGTCAGGATGCACGTGCCTGATCATGCGCAATCCCGGCTTAAAGGGGCGACGGCATATGACGTCCGCCCAGAACCATAGCCGTTCATTTGACGGTGGACAGATGGCAAGTGGTTAAGAGGGGAAGTGAACCCTTCCAAAATAGAGATTGGCCTTTAAGTGCTGTTGAAAGACCAGGAGAGAAATCAAAAGAGAAAAGTTAACAGCTCACCACTGAATAGTTTATAAGGTTCTGCCAAATGCTGAGAATATTCTTACAACGTGGATGGTGTACTCACCATCAAAAGAGCGTTTCTTTTGTTTTTGCTGCAGACTTTTGGTTAAAAAGTAACCGTAACATACAGTTTTGTTACTGGATTTCAGGTGTGGTGGAAGCTGAATCATAGTTACAGTTAGTCAGGTTGAAAAAAGACACAAGTCCATCCAGTTCAACCAAAAAAAAATCACAATCCTTCACCCACAGTTGATCCAGAGGAAGGCAAAAAAACCCCAGCAAAGCCAATGATCCAATTTGCTATAGCGGGGGAATAAAATTCCTTTCTCATCCCCCCAACGGGCAATCGGATTCTCCCTGGATCAACTTTACCTATAAATGTTAGTACCCAGTTATATTATTTACATCAAGGAAATAATACAGGCATTTTTTAAAGCAATCAACTGTGCTGGCCAAAACCACCTCTGGAGGGAGTCTATTCCACATTTCCACAGCTCTTACTGTGAAGAAACCTTTCCATATTTGTAGATTAAATATTTTTTTCCTCTAGACGTGAAGAGTGCCCCCTTGTCCTTTGTGATGACCTTAAAGTGAATAACTCAACACCAAGATCACTATACAGTTGTGCTCATAAGTTTACATACCCTGGCAGAATTTATGATTTCTTGGCCATTTTTCAGAGAATATGAATGAGAACACAAAAACATTTCTTTCACTCATGGTTGGTGTTTGGCTGAAGCCATTTATTATCAGTCAACTTGGTTTACTCTTTTTATATAATAATGACAACAGAAACTACCCAAATGACCCTGATCAAAAGTTCACATACCCCAGTTTTTAATACCTTGTATTGCCCCCTTTAACATCCATGACAGCTTGAAGTCTTTTGTGGTATTTGTGGATGAGACTCTTTATCTTCTCAGATGGTAAAGCTGCCCATTCCTCTTGGCAAAAAAGCCTCCGGTTCCTGGTAATTCTTGGGCTGTCTTGCATGAACTGCATGTATGGGATCTCCCCAGAGTGGCTCAATGATATTGAGGTCAGGAGACTGAGATGTCCACTCCAGAACCTTCACTTTATTTTTCTGTAGCCAATTGCAGGTCAACTTGGCCTTGTGTTTTGGATCATCGTCATGTTGGAATGTCCAAGTACTTCCCATGAGCAGCTTCCTGGCTGATGAATGCAAATGTTCCTTCAGTATTTTTTGATAACTGCATTCATCTTGCCATCAATTTTGACCAAATTTTCTGTGCCTTTGTAGCTCACACATCCCCAAAACATCAGCGATCCACATCTCTGTGTTTCACAGGCCTTGTTGAGCCCTCTCCAAATGTAGCGTTTATGGTTGTGGCCAAAAAGCTCAATTTTGGTCTCATCACTAGTGTTGAGCGAACCCGGACTGTAACGTTCGGGTCCGTACCGAACTTTTGGGTGTCCGTGGCACGGACCCGGACCCGGACATTTCAAAAATCGTTCGGGTTCGGTCCGGGGTTCTGCTATTTTACTCCACGTGTTGAGAAGCTGCAGGGCAGCCAATCAACAAGCGTTTCACTGGTTTGCCCTTAGAAGCCATCACAGCCATGCCTACTAATGGCATGGCTGTGATTGGCCGGTGCATCATGTGACCCAGCCTCTTTATAAGCTGGAGTCACAGTGCTGCAGTCACATGCTCCTTGGGTTAGTGTAGGGAAAGGTAGCTGACGGCGTGAGGGACAGATTTTAGCCATTTTAAGACCTGATCCTGCATCCTGAGATAGATTACTTTACTACTGCTGTCTGTGCTGTTGCTCTGAGGACAGATAGCAGAAATTAGAGAT
>BLSH010475836.1:381355-393468 GCA_018402905.1 Glandirana rugosa
CTCAGTGGTCTTCTTTCGGTAATGATGCGTTTACGGTGTTTCATAGGGCGAATGTTATGCGGTTTGTCGTGCCTCTGTTCGGAGTTTGGAAGACCGTGTTTCAGTAAACCTCACTACTCATCTCAACTCGCTTGGAGACCTTCAAGCCCAAGACGACCAGGCAGGCTTGAAGCCCTGTTTCAGGCCCAGGCCCAGGCCTGCCTTGGGCTTGCTAGCGTGCCTGTTGCTTGGGGTAACTTTAGTTACCCCTGGGCTTGAAAATACGTGTTTTTACCGACATTGTTTCAGGACCTTTCGGGATCTCCCGACGTTTTCCTTCATTTTACCCCCATTCCCATCCCGTTCACGGGATGTTTTTTTACTCCTGTCCCTTTATTGACATTTATAAATTTTTTTTTATTTTTGTATTTTTTTCGTTTTTACCTCCACTTACACCCGTGCGATCGTTCGGGTTCCGTCCGGACCCGGACCCGGACTTTGTCCCGAAGTTCGGACGGACCAGCAGAACCCGAACTTCCAGAGGTTCGCTCAACTCTACTCATCACTCCAAATGACTTTGTGCCAGAAGGTTTGAGGCTTGTCTCCGTGCTGTTTGGCGTATTGTAAGCGGGATACTTTGTGGCATTTGCGTAGTAATGGCTTTCTTCTGGTGACTCAACCATGCAGCCCATCTTTCTTCAAGTGCCTCCTTATTGTGCATCTTGAAACAGCCACACCACATGTTTTCAGAGAGTCCTGTATTTCACCTGAAGTTATTTGTGGGTTTTTCTTTGCATCCCGAACAATTTTCCTGGCAGTTGTGGCTAAAATAGTAGTTGGTCTACCTGACTGTGGTTTGGTTTCAACTTCTTGATTAGAGTTTGAACACTGCTGATTGGCATTCTCAATTCCTTGGATATCTTTTTATATCCCTTTCCTGTTTTATACAGTTAAACTACCTTTTGTCGCAGATCCTTTGACAATTCTTTTGCTTTCCCCATGACTCAAAATCCATAAACGTCAGTGCAGCACTGAATGAAAGATGCAAGGGTCTGTCAGGAGTCCAGAAACTCATTGACCTTTTATACACACACACTACTTACAAGCAAACAGATTACAGGTGAGGATGGTTACCTTTAATAGCCATTCAAACCCCTTTGTGTCAACTTGTGTGCATGTTATCAGGCCAAAATCACCAGGGTATGTAAACTTTTGATCAGGGTCTTTGGGTAGTTTCTGTTGTCATTCTGATGTAAAAAGAGTAAACACCATTGATTGATAATAAATGGATTCAGCCAAACACTAACCATGAGTGAAAAAATTGTTTTTGTGTTATCATTCATATTCTCTGAAGAATGGCCAATAAATCATAAATTCTGCAAGGGTATGTAAACTTATGAGCACAACTGTATGGACATCTTATGTATTTGTACATGTTGATCATATCCCCCTTAATCTCCTCTTCTCAAGAGAGAATAAATTCAGCTCCTCTAATCTTTCCTCATAGTTGAACTCCTCCATGTCTCTTATTAGTTTGGTTGCCCTTCTCTGCACTTTCTCCATTCCCCAGATATCCTTTTTGAGAACTGGTGCCCAAAACTAAACTGCATATTCCAGATGAGGTTTTACTAATGATTTGTACAGGGCCAAAATGATGTGTCTATCTCTGGAGTCCATAACTCTCTTAATACAAGAATCCAAAGGTGTCTACGATCATGAAGCTTCTGAGCAGCACTTTACATGCTTGGAGAAATGGAAGACCTTGAGAACAGGACTGAGGCTACAAAAAAGCTTTGATCATGTCCACCAAACAACAGTGGAAAAAGAGAAAAAAGAAATGGAGGGATATTTTGCATCATCTTGGATGTAACCTTGTTTTTGCTTTACCAGAACCTTCCTTTTCATGGTCATAGAGAGACCATGTAATCAGCAAACCTGGAATAGGTAGCATTGCTCTCAAATTATGATCCAGTTTTAAAAGAACATTTCATAAGGCTGAAACATCCAATTTCATCTGGGGAGAGGATGACTTCTTATTTCAAAATTCAGAATTAATTAATTTGTCTTCTGGGGAATTGGCATGTAACCAGCAAAAGCATGTCTTATCTGTTGCCTACCTTTGCTGCATGTGTCCAGTTAGAGGCCAAGCCTTCCTCACCTGTGTGCTTTAGTAGGCCCTCCTCAGCTGGTCTCCTCCCTAGACCTTAATTGGTAACAGGATATAATACCAGGCAGTGCAAGGCCGCATTGCTGATCAACGTTTGTCCATGTTTGGCTTGTGTGTAATTGTCTCCTTTGGTTGCTCTTACTCTTATCTGTGTACTGATCCTTGGCTTGTCTGACTATCCCTTCCTGCCTGATACCTCGATCTTCGACTTGTCTTCGGTTTCTCCTGTCTTCTGGTTGTCCTGACCCTTCGCTATTCTTCTTACTATTCTTACTGTTCCTCTGCTGCTACTTCCCCTCTGACACCTTTAACCAGCCCAAGTGTGAGCTAGGGGACTCCGGGGGCCGTGACCTAGATCCAGTTGCAGCCAAATCCATCCTCACCACTAGAGGCTCTGGTGAACACCCACTGGCTCTTAGACTCCGCGCTCTGGGGAAACCGATGCACTAGCTCCCTGAGTTTCAGTGTCCTTGCTGTAGTGGGACCCTCTCCCCATATCAGCTGGTACTACTTAGCAGCAGTCAGCCATAGGTCCACAACCTTGTGATGCTCTACACTACCTTGATGCGATTCACACTCCAGTGGTACGCACCAGACCCCATTAGAGTTGTGACAGGAATTTGTGAAAGAGAAAATAGTGGCTAACATCAAGGAAGCAAAGTACTTTGGAATTCTTTTTGACAGCACCCATGATGTGTCTCACACTGACCAGATGTCTGAAATGATCAGATATGTCCATTTTAAAGGGGGCAATGTTGAAGTAAAGGAATCATTCTTGGGCTTCTTTTCTATTGCTTGAAAGACTGCTGCTGAGCTCACAGAAATTATCGGGCTGCATTTGGAGGAAGATGGACTGGATATAAGTCTTTGTCGTGGTCAAGGTCATGATAATGCTGCAACTATGGCAGGGATCCATGGTGGGGTTCAGGCAAAGATTAAAGAGATTAATCCCAAGGCTTTGTTTATCCCTTGTGCAAACCTTTTGTTGAACATTTGTGGGGTGCATTCATTTGGAATTGTTACTTTCTGTGTGACTTTTTTTGGAACATTGGAGAAAATGTATTCCTTTTTTCAGTTTCTACACATCAATGGGAATTGCTGATGGACAGGGGTGTAACTACAGGGGTTGCAATTGCAACTGGGCCCCATGCTCCAGGGGGCCCGTGTGCCCCCCTTGTACACCTGGATGGGAGGGATGGCATTTAGAGGAACCAATCTACTCCATTTTTCTCCTAATGGAGGAGATTGGTTCCTCTTTATGCTGCCCCCGCCACCCCTCCTATTCAGTTTACTTGTCTTCTGCTGTTCCCAGGGTCCCTGTGTGCTTCCCTGGTCCCCCCCATAGAGCTGCTGTCTTCCCCCCTCCTGTAGAAGATTTGTCATGATGGAGAAATGGGAATGGGTCGGTAAATTTGTCATTTACTGGCTCCTTCCTTTTCTGAATGGACAGAGCCAGTGATTGGTACCAATTGGTTCATTCATAACTGTTTTTACTATACTTCCATTACTGAATGAATGGGAGGCTCGGTGCACAGCTATTCCTGTCCATTCATTCTGTGCAGCTGAGGTTACAGAGATGGAGATTGAGGGCTGAGGTTTGTATAGACCCTTGATATCTCATCAAAGCCCCCCAACAGAGCTCCTACATTTTTTTTTTAATAATAAAAATTAAATTGTAAAATAAATAAAATGAAATAGAAAAAAATGTAATCAAAATAAAATTAAAAACTACTGGCACCAGTGAGGGAACTATCAGGATTGTAAAGGTTGCAATTGCGACCTGGTCCTGGCATTTCACCACCATGGGGAGGCCTGAAGATGGCAGAAAGGGGGCCCGCTGCAGAACTTGTGAAAGGGTCCCACTGTGGTACCGTAATAAAGAGACCCGCGATGGGAGTAAAGGGCCCCAGGACCAGTGGGAAGAGGGAAGGGCCCTGGGGGCCCTTCATAATTTCTTGCACCGGGGCCCTGAAGGTTCTAGTTACGCCTCTGCTGATGGAGAATTTAGGTGTGACAGTGAAAAGATTTTCCCAAACAAGATGGAGCGCTCATTAAGATGCTTTGAAGCCAGTGGGGGCAAATTTTGAAAAACTGACTTCAGCCCTTGAAAACCTGAGCGATCCCAAAGAAAATGTGGACACAAGAGGATCCACACAGATGTTGTTGCCTGCCATTTGTGATTTTACTTTTTTGCATTCTCTTCCTTTCTGGTGTGACGTTCTGTAAGAAGTTCATATCACATAGACGTGTTTGCAAATAGTAAGACTCACAAGTGCATTGTGAAGCTACAAGCTCTGAAAGCGTTTCTTGCAGATCAGTCTATTGAAATTGTGAAAGAGGCCATCCGTTATGCAACTACCATGTTTGAGGAAATGGACATTTCTGTGGAGAGAAGAGGGAGAGTAAAGCCCGGAAAACAATGCCAGGACAGAAGGCAGAGGATGCTGGTCACACATTGCCAGAGGAAAGGAAAAGGGCTATGTTTGAGTGCCTTGATCGGTTTCACCACGAGTTGAAAATTCGTACTAAGGCAATGGAAAAATCCTTTCAATGTTTGCTGATATTCAACCGAACACTCTGGTTCCGTTCTTTGAAATTATACTCCAAAATTGACTGAGGTTTTTGACAAATTCTCTAATGAAGACATCTATGTGGAGATTGAATGCCTTCAGAGGGCATTTGGAAGCTGCCAAGATCAACGTTGAAGAGGTAAAGAAATGGACAGTTTTGCAGTCCCTGCAGTTCATTGTTAAAAAGGATTTTTGTGTCTCTTCATCCATACCCCTGGTGTAATTCTCATATGTTTTTGTTCTGATAGGGGAGTACAGCCAGCCCTTGTGTGGGGGGCCCGGAGCCCCCATTAGTGGGCTCATTAGTGACAAATGACAATTGTGTCTCTTTTCCTCCAGCAGGTGAACATTGCTCTCCTTCCCTCTCCCTTGCTACAAGCTTTTATCTGATAAGAAAGAGACAGTCGCCCCCCCCCCCCATTCCCCCTCCCTGTGTGGGCCCCCCTCCTTTCAGCACTACTCCTATGCTGGTGTTATCAAATAAACAAAAAACAAACCAAAAATTCCAAAACAAACCAAATATTCCAAAAAAAAAAAAAAAAAAAAAGGGAGGGGGGGGGGGGGAGAGAAGAAGATGAGCAGGCAAGAATAGAAGTGGGAAAGGAGAAGGGAGGAGGGGAGAGGTAGAGATATATAAGGGGCCAGGCCCCGCCTCCCCTTCGGCCCACACCCTCACTGTAGAGCTCACTTTACATAATTCCTAAGGGGATCAACCCAGCAGTTCTCTGTATTCATCGGAATAGACAAACTCATGCCAGTAGTGCCATTTCTTAAGGAAGCGCTCCCTGGTACCCCTCTCTGTAGACATCAAGTCTTCCATTCTGTTTACCTCTGCAACCTTCCCCAGCCACATAGCGATTGAAGGGGCCTGCGTCTGTTTCCAGAGATGAGGGATACAGCTCCTGGCTGCAGTGACCAGGGTTGGTAGGATCGACTTCCTATACGACTTGTTAGGGAAGTTATGGTGATGGATCAGGAACAACGCAGGATCCATGGTCAACTCATGGTCCGTGAATTTTTGGGAGATTTTCAGGACCTGAGTCCAGTATGGCTGCAGCAGCCTGCAGGACCAAAAAACGTGGAGTAGCGAGCCCGGTTCTTCCCCACACCTCCAGCAGGTATCCGGACACTGTGGATACATTTGGTGAAGCCTCGTTGGTGTGTGATTCCAGCGTGTCAAAATTTTAAAATTAGCCTCTTGGTGAGACGAACAGCAAGAAGTTTTATGGGCAAAGAGGAGAACTCTGTCCGCCTTTCTATCAGAGAGGTCAATGCCCAACTCCTCCTCCCATTTCACCAAAAATGGTAGTTTGAAAGCTCTTGGGGGAGCCAACAAAAGGTTGTAAGTCTGGGAGACTGTGTGGCGTGTAGGTGATTTATCATCACATAGCAGTTCAAAGGGAGTAAGTTGTCTGCCAAAGAGCGCCGGAGAGGGTAGGGACCTTAGAAAGTGCGTCAGTTGGACTTTTTGCCACAACGAGAGCCTAGACAGTCTTTGTTCTTCCATTATGCTCTGTCTGGTGATCCATGCCCCGTTGAGGATAAAGTGTCTGGCCTGGGACATATTTGTCTCTTTAAGAGCGGAAACTATGGATTCGTGCCACCCCGGGTCAAATTCGGGATTGCCCACTATGGGGGTAAGTGGTGAGGGGCACGGAGCGATCTCTGAGGAGCGAAATAGTTTTGAACATTGATACCAAGTTTCTCCCACCGTGGGATGGTCCATTGCACCCGCTGTCCTACCATGGGTACACCACGGTAATGTGTCCAACGGGAGGTTGGTAAGCGCCTGTTCGATCCCCACCCACTGTTTGAGGGCTCCGTGTTTGCACCAGTCGAGTGCCCTGGCGAGGTGGAAAGCCACCATGTATAGACGCACGTCTGGTAGCGCAATGCCTCCCACCAGTTTCGGCAAGCGTAAGAGTGATTGGGCGACCCTAGGTGGCTTCTGCTGCCATAAAAATTCCCCAAAGGTCCTGGTAATAGACTAGAGGAAAGAGCCAGGGATATGGATCGGAAGCGCCTGTAACACGTACAGGATCCTGGGCATTACATTCATCTTAAGTATGCTGCATCTTCCGAACCAAGAGAACAGGCCCATTGCCCAGTACCTGATTAAGTGGAAGGGGTTCGGCCCAGAGGAGAACTCCTGGGAACCTGAAGAAAACATCCACGCCCCCGGACTTATCCAGGCCTTCAAGAGAAATCGCCAGAGTGGTGATACCCGGTAAGGCATCCGGAGGCTGCCCCTTGGGGGGGGGGGGGCAATGTTAGGAAAAGAAACAATTTCTGGCCAAATCCTGGCATTTCCGCGGTGGTGCGCACATTTGTGCGCATTCGCGCGCTCCCGTGCGCGCCCGTGCGCGCGCACGCGCCGGCAACGGCGCCAAATGGGCCTATTTAAACCTGGAGACTCCTGAGAACAAGTGCTGCTCGTTCTACAGCGTTCCCGACCTGTAAGCCTCGGCTCCTGATACCTGTTCCCGTGTTGTTCTGCCTCCTGTTGACCCGGCTTGTCCTGACCTGCTGTCTGCTACCTGCACCGACCCCGGCTACCCACGACCATCCGATTGTCTGCTCCCTTGTACCTCTGCTGCCCGCCCGTTAACGAACCTTGCTTGGACTCTGACTACTCTTTTGCCTGATCCTTTGTACCTTCCTGCCTGCCTGCTGCTGACCCAGCTTGAACGACAATCCTTCTACCTGCACGTCTCCTGGAGCATCGCTACACCATCGGTGACCCTCCAGCCCTCGTGCCATCCCGCACTCTTGGGCCTCTGTCTCCACTACCAGGGGTCCTTGAATCGGGTGCGCAAGAGCGGTTGTTCCCTGCACAAGACAGACTCCACCGTCAGGTACGTGACACACTGGCCAGATGTGTGAAGTGATCAGATATGTCCATATTAAAGGGGGCAATGTTGAAGTAAAAGAATCATTCTTGGGCTTCTTTTCTATTGCTTGAAAGACTGCTGCTGAGCTCACAGAAAATATTGTGCAGCATCTGGAGGAAGATGGACTGGACATAAGTCTTTGTCGTGGTCAAGGTCATGATAATGCTGCAACTATGGCAGGGATCCATGGTGGGGTTCAGGCAAAGATAAAAGAGATTAATCCCAAGGCTTTGTTTATCCCTTGTGCAAACCTTTCTTTGAACCTTTGTGGGGTGCATTCATTTGGAAGTGTTACCTCCTGTGTGACTTTTTTTGGAACATTGGAGAGAGTGTATTCTTTCTTTTCAGTTTCTACACATCAATGGGAATTGCTGATGGACAGGGGCGTAACTACATGGGTTGCAATTGTAACCGGGCCCCATGGTCCAGGGGGCCCGTGTGCCTCCCTTGTCAACCTGGATAGGAGGGATGGCAGGGGCGGCATTTAGAGAGCCCATTCTCCTCCATTTTCCTCCTAATGCAGTAGATTATTTCCTCTATATGCTGCCCCCCGCCGCCCCTCCTATCCAGTTTACTTGTCTTCTGCTGTTCCCAGGGTCTCTGTGTGCTTCCCTGGTCCCCCCCACAGAGCTTCTCTCTTCCCCTCCTCCTCTCTCCTGCCAGCTGCTGTAGAAGATGAGTCATGATGGAGAGATGGGAACAGGTCGGTAAATTGGCATTTACCGGCTCCTTCCTTTTCTGAATGGATAGAGACAGTGATTGGTACCAATTGGTTCATTCATAACTGAAGCATCCAGTTTACTTGCCTTCTTCTTTTCCCAGGGTCCCTGTGTGCTTCCCTGGTCCCCCACACAGAGCTGCTGTCATCCCCCTCCTCTCTCCTGCCAGCTGCTGTAGAAGATGAGTCATGATGGAGAGATGGGAACAGGTTGGTAAATTTGTCATTTACCGGCTCCTTCCTTTTCTGAATGGACAGAGCCAGTGATTGGTACCAATTGGTTCATTCATAACTGGAGCATAGTAAACTGTTTTTACTATACTTCCATTTCTGAATGAATGGGAGGATCGGTGCACAACTATTCCTGTCCATTCATTCTGTGCAGCTGAGGTTACAGAGATGGAGATTGAGGGCTGAGGTTTGTATAGACCCCTGATACCTCATCAAAGCCCCCCAACAGAGCTCCTACATTTTTTTAAAAAAATAATAAAAATAAAATTGTAAAAGAAATGAAATGAAATAGAAAAAAAATTAAATCAAAATAAAATTAAAAACTACTGACACCAGTGAGGGAACTATCAGGATTGTAAAGGTTGCAATTGCGAACGGGTCCTGGCATTTCACCACCATGGGGAGGCCTGAAGATGGCAGAAAAGGGGCCCTCTGCAGAACTTGTGAAAGGGTCCCGCTGTGGTACCGTAATAAAGAGACCCGCTATAGGAGTAAAGGGCCCCAGGACCAGTGGGAAGAGGGAAGGGCCCTGGCCAGGGGTCAGGGGGGCCCTTCATAATTTCTTGCACCGGGGCACTGAAGGTTATAGTTACGCCTCTGCTGATGGAGAATTTAGGTGTGACAGTGAAAAGATTTTCCCAAACAAGATGGAGCGCTCATTATGATGCTTTGAAGCCAGTGGGGGCAAATTTTGAAAAACAAATGTGGACACAAGAGGATCCGCACAGATGTTGCTGCCTGCCATTTGTGATTTTACTTTTTTGCGTTCGCTTTCTTTCTGGTGTGACGTTCTGGAAGAAGTTAATATCACATAGACGTATTTGCAAAGACTCACAAGTGCATTGTGAAGCTACAAGCTCTGAAAGCGTTTCTTGCAGATCAGTCTATTGAAATTGTGAAAGAGGCCATCCCTTATGCAACTACAATGTTTGAGGAAATGGACATTTCTATGGAGAGAAGAGGGAGAGTAAAGCCCGGAAAACAATGCCAGGACAGAAGGCAAAGGATGCTGGTCACACATTGCCAGAGGAAAGGAAAAGGGCTATGCTTGAGTGCCTTGATGGGTTTCACCAGGAGTTGAAAATTCGTACTAAGGCAATTGAAAAAAATACTTTCAATGTCTGCTGTTATTCAACCGAACACTCTGGTTCCGTTCTTCGAAATTATACTCCAAAATTGACTGAGGTTTTTGACAAATTCTCCAATGAAGACATCTGTGTGGAGATTGAATGCCTTCAGAGGCATTTGGAAGCTGCCAAGATCAACGTTGAAGAGGTAAAGAAATGGACAGTTTTGCAGTCCCTGCAGTTCATTGTTAAATAGGATTTTTGTGTCTCTTCATCCATACCCCTGGTGTAATTCTCATATGTTTTTGTTCTGATAGGGGAGTACAGCCAGCCCTTGTGTGGGGGGCCCGGAGCACACGGGGTGGGGGGGTTAGTGACAAGTGACAATTGTGTCTCTTTTCCTCCAGCAGATGAACATTGCTCTCCTTCCCTCTCCCTTGCTGCCAGCTTTTATCTGATAAGAAAGAGATAGTCGCCCCCACTAATCACCCTCCCTGTGTGGGCCCCTCTCCTCTCAGCACTGGAGTTTGTTATCTCTCTAACTTAGGCTCCATGCACACTGGCTTAAAAAAAATCGTTGCTTCTACAGGAGTTTAGTGTTTTGCTTGTAGAAGCAGCTCAATGTTATCCTATGTGTCCATGCACATTAGGACGATTACAGGCAGATTTTAAGCTCAACGTTTAAGAGACAGAAAAAAACACCTCTGGTTCTCCTAAACTCGTCTAAACTTTGTACAAAAAAAGTTCTATAGGAGCTTTTTCTGCCAAGTGAATTGGAGTTTTTTTAAGCCCAGTGTGCATGGAGTTTAACTTTTTTTTCTCTCCCTCTGTCCCTCGGATCCCGGAGCCTGGATATTTTTTTCATCTCATTTTCATTTTTATTTTTTAACTCAGTTTTATCTTTTACATTTAGCAGGAATTCTGTGAGTTATGTTGTATTTTTGTCTGCTAATAGTTTTATTGTATTTTTAGGGAAATATAGCTTTAATACTTTCGTGGGGAGGGCCCTGTCAGATAATCTGTATGGGGCCCCGCAATTTCTATCAGCAGCCCTGACCAGGATTGTCAACCTGGCAGGTTGACAAGCTCCAGGACAATTATTTTACATGGAGGAAACTGTTTTGGCAGTTTTCTCCAACCTTTGTTAGATCCAGTTGAAAGCCTGGAGTTTGGAGATTTCTGGGAGGGAAGAAATCTCCAATCCTGGGACCAGGTCTTGAAAGCAGCCTGGACGTTGATTGTCCAGGTGTGCGTGGGCCTAATAGGAGAGTGAGGATCAAGGTTCTGAGCTCACACACTGAGAGACAGCTCCGCCTGAGAGATTGGAGGTCTGGGGTAGGACAGGAGAGGTCCAGGGTGAGACGGCTCCAGAGAGGGAGGCAGTCGGTCTCCAGGGGTCTAAGGCCGCAGGAGGCAGTCTGGTCATCCACGTCTGCAAGGAGACAGATGTGACCCTCTCGCTTACCAGCCAGGAGGGCTGAATACAGTAATAAGCCAGGAGGGCTAGGATGTCGTTATAGCCAGGAGGGCTACTGATCATTTATGAGCCAGGAGGCCGAAGATTTACATTTGTACAGTGATGGTGAAACCCCCTGTGAGGAAAACGCTTTGATTGTTGTTTCTCTTGAACTTTATTTTAATAAACATGGGCTGCCATGCCCTCGAACTGCAAATGCATCTACCACAGGAGCTAAGCACCCCCATGCCACACGTGGTGGACTAAGCAGGCATAAGTCGGTGGAATCCAGTTCCCTGCTCCAAAGTAAGTTCATGTTAGGAACGGTTGGTTGTGTGCGGAAGTGCAACCAAGCGAACAGCATTGCGGAGGAGTGCTTTGAACACAATCCAGATCCCTGCAATTGAAGTAAGTTCATCTGTGATACGGACTGTGTGTGTTAGTGCATGAGACTGCACATTCTGGGTGAACCTGCAAGAGAGAAGCAACGTGCTTTAAAAGAGACAGTGCTCAAATTCTTTTGCGGAACTGTAAAGTTATGAGTATGGGGTGATCAAAGCTCCTAAAAGAAGCAAGGCTTGCTGAAATGAGAGACAGAGCTCTGTGGCTAGAGGGGTTGTTACTAGTGTTGAGCGAACCCGGACTGTAACGTTCGGGTCCGTACCGAACTTTCGGGTGTCCGTGGCACGGACCCGGACCCGGACATTTCAAAAATCGTTCGGGTTCGGTCCGGGGTTCTGCTATTTTACTCCACGTGTTGAGAAGCTGCAGGGCAGCCAATCAACAAGCGTTTCACTGGTTTGCCCTTAGAAGCCATCACAGCCATGCCTACTAATGGCATGGCTGTGATTGGCCGGTGCATCATGTGACCCAGCCTCTTTATAAGCTGGAGTCACAGTGCTGCAGTCACATGCTCCTTGGGTTAGTATAGGGAAAGGTAGCTGACGGCGTGAGGGACAGATTTTAGCCATTTTAAGACCTGATCCTGCATCCTGAGATAGATTACTTTACTACTGCTGTCTGTGCTGTTGCTC
>BLSH010475836.1:395007-406291 GCA_018402905.1 Glandirana rugosa
TGGTGGCTAAGAGTCCGTAGGGTCGGTAGAAACATCCCTGTCACTCGAAGTAGACACTGCCGTGAAACGACCCCCAATAGTACTCTTTGGTGAGAGCTCCTGTGGTGACCAGTGTTAGTAATCGGCCGTCTGAAACCTAATGAACTAGGGAGAGCGACCGAACTAATGGGGTACTGTTCCCCGTGACCTATTGTCGTACACGGGTAAGCGATACTGCGTACGTCGAGTCGTCGGAGGAACGGAGTACGATACCGTGGAATTATCGACCGGATGAACGTGTTCGTAACAATTCCCGTTTTCGTCGGTTCCAGAAAGAAGAACGGTTCGTTGTCCGTGCGATCGTTCGGGTTCCGTCCGGACCCGGACTTTGTCCCGAAGTTCGGACGGACCAGCAGAACCCGAACTTCCAGGTGTTCGCTCAACTCTAGTTGTTACCGCTTGAACTAGCCCCATACATGCCTGAACAGAGTTTGCCAAGAAGAAAGACCTTGGCTGCTTTTGCCCTTAACAATGCTTGTGCAAGTAGGCCAGCTATTAAGGTGCCATAGCATGAGGCAAGGAGGCTGCTGAGCTGCATGCGTCATAGCGAATGGGCACATGCTGTTATCCAGTGCCCCTTGTCATGGGGTAATCAAGCCAGCGAGAGGGATCAAGTAATCCAAAGTCTGCCGGCTAATGATTGTGACCAGTGGTGTCCTCGAGAGTGGTTTCTCATGATAACCCCCAGCAAAGTGCCGTCACAGATGAAGCTCACTGTCCCTACAAAGATGGCTGGGATGCCTGAGAATCGGTGGTGTCTAGGAGGGTTGCGGTTGCCCCCATCAACGTTAGTGCAAAGAGTGCACCAGCAAAAGTGGTTGCCCGTGACAACGAAGAGGTGATTTGTGTCACCAATTTCTTACAACCTATGTTATCTAAGGATACTATTGCGGACTATCTTTTTGAATATTGGGCTTCCTGTGAAGAGTGGTCTAGAAGCCGCTGGGCTGAATTGGTACAGTTGCTTCTCACTGAGGAATATCAGGAAGGCTACAGTGGGATGGGTTCAAACCGAGGTGACTATGATAGCTATAAAGATGCAATCTTGGATAGAGAGCATTGGAAACATTCCAGAGAGAGGAGCTACACTGAAAAGCAGCGGCGGCTGGTGAAGTTTTAGGATGGGGCGCCAGGCCTCGCCCTTCCTTTTTGACCCCTCCTATGTCTAATAAGTCCCACCCTTATAGAATCCATCCACTCCGTCCCCTGTATTCCACATATTGTGTCAGGAGTACACAGCTCAGCATCACAGGACACAGTATACAGCTCAGCATTACAGGACACACTATACAGCTCAGCATCACAGGACACAGTATACAGCTCAGCATCACAGGACACAGTATACAGATCAGCATCACAGGACACAGTATACAGCTCAGCATCACAGGACACAGTATACAGCTCAGCATCACAAGGCACAGTATACAGCTCAGCATCACAGGACACAGTATACAGCTCAGCATCACAGGACACAGTATACAGCATCACAGGTGGGGTATATAACAGCCAGTATCACAGGTGGGGTAAATTGCAGCCAATATCACAGGTGGGGGTAAATGTCAGCCAATATCACAGGTGGGGTAAATTGCAGCCAGTATGACAGGTGGGGTAAATTGTAGCCAATATCACAGGTGGTAATAAATTGCAGCCGTATCACAGGTGGGGTAAATTGCAGCCGATATCACAGGTGGGGGTAAATTGCAGCCGATATCACAGGTGGGAGTACATTGCAGCCAATATCACAGGTGGGGTAAATTGCAGCCAATAACACAGGTGGGGTAAATTGCAGCCAATAACACAGGTGGGGGTAAATTGCAGCCAATAACACAGGTGGGGGTAAATTGCAGCCAATAACACAGGTGGAAGTACATTGCAGCTAATATCACAGGTGGGGTACTTTTCAGCCAATGTCACAGGTGGGGGTACTTTGCAGCCAGTAACACAGGTGGGGGTACATTGCAGCCAATAACACAGGTGGGGGTACTTTGCTGCCAATATCACAGGTGGGGTACTTTGCAGCCAGTAACACAAGTGGGCTACTTTGCAGAGACCCCCCCCCAAATTTGGGACAAGTACCGCACTTACTCCATCTAATAGGCAGGCAGGCAGGAGTGTGCAGAGAATGGCTTGCGGACAGCGGGCTGGAGCCTGGAGTGGATGCTCTGTGGCGTGGGAGTCGGCGGGACTGAAACCCGGCGGAGTGCTGCATGTCCGCCCACAGCATCCAATGCCAGTCAGTCACTGGCTCAGGCAGCCAATCAGACTATGTGTGTGTGCCTGTTCAGCGCACACTCAAAGTCTTTAATGACTGAGCAGTCGGCTCACTACTTGCGGTCAGCAGGCAGCGAGGAGCTGAGAAAAAAAAAAAAACAGAAAAGTCAATATACCGGCGCCTCCTGTAGGGGGCCGGGCTGAATTTTTTTTTCTAGTCAGCGGCAGGTGGGGGGCACCCAAGCGCCCCTTATGAATCAGCTGCCGCTGCTGAAAAGGTTTGTGCGGTCACCAATGGCAACAGAAAGTCTGTTTGGCCTGCAATGTTGCCTTCCTGCAACCAGAAGGGGGCATTGGCTTGTGAGAGCACAACTGAGGAGGGACGACGCCCACAGTCTCCTACACCTGTCATCTGGAAGGGTAATAATGTCTGTAAAGCAATGATGTCTGGAACCACTGATTTCATGTTAAAAGAGACTGTACAGAGGGGAGTCAGGGGTTGAAGTCCAAATTGCACCTGGGTTGATGACTAAATGTGATGTATCTACACCCTGTTCCAAATTATTATGCAAATTCTATTTCAGTGTCACAAAGATTAAATGTTTTGTTTTTCAGTTTAACTCATGGATGGCATTGTGTGTCAGGGCTTTTTTGATCACTGAAAACAAATCTCGGACACCTATGATAATTAGATTGCCAGGTGAGCCCAATTAAAGGAAAACTACTAAAGGAGGGTGTTCCACATTATTAAGCAGAGCACCATTTTCAAGCAATATGGAGAAGAAAAAGGATCTCTCTGCTGCCGAAAAGAGTGAAATAGTTCAATGCCTTGGACGGGGTATGAAAACATTCGATATTTCACGAAAACTTAAGCGTGATCATCGCACTATTAAGAGATTTGTGGCTGATTCAGAGCACAGATGGGTTCATGCAGATAAAGGCACATTGAGGAAGATTTCTGCCAGAACCATGCATCGGATCAAGAGAGCAGCTGCTAAAACACCATTACATAGCAGCAAACGGATATTTGAAGCTGCTGGTGCCTCTGGAGTCCCACGGACATCAAGGTGTAGAGTCTTCCAGAGTCTTGCAACTGTGCATAAACCTTCCATTCGGCCACCACTAACCAATGCTCACAAGCAGAAACGGCTGCATTGGGCAGAAAAATACATGAAGACTAATTTTCAAACAGTCCTGTTCACTGATGAGTGCTGTGCAACCCTGGATGGTCCAGATGGATGGAGTAGTGGATGGTTAGTGGACGGCCACCCTGTTCCAACAAGGCTGCGACGTCAGCAAGGTAGTGGTGAAGTCATGTTTTGGGCCGGAATCATGGGAAGAGAGCTGGTTGGCCCCTTTAGGGTCCCTGAAGTTGTAAAGATGACCTCTGCAAAGTATGTGGAGTTCCTGACTGACCACTTCCTTCCCTGGTACAGAAGGAAGAACTATGCTTTCCATATTAAAATCATCTTCATGCATGACAATGCACCATCTCATGCTGCAAAGGATACCTCTGCATCAATGGCTGCTATGGGGATAAAAGGAGAGAAAGTCATGGTGTGGCCTCCATCCTCCTCTGGCCTCAGTCCTATTGAGAACCTTTGGAGCATCCTCAAGCAAAAGATCTATGAGGGTGGGAGGCAGTTTACATCCAAACAGCAGCTCTTGGAGGCGATTCTGACATCTTGCCAACAAATTCAAGCAGAAACTCTCCAAAAACTCACAAGTTCCATGGATGCAAGACTTGTGAAGCTGCTATCAAATAAGGGGTCCTATGTTAAAATGTTTTAAAAGCTAAAATGTTGTTCAAAGTTTGATTGAAATAGCTTTTGATTTCAGTAAATGTGCTGAAAACACAACAAATGACAATTTTCAGTTCTTTACAACCTATAAAGTGTTTAGAAACTTACTGTGCGTAATAATTTGGAACGGCGCATTGTAAGTTTTTTATTTTGAAAAAAAATCCTGTTATCATTTAGAGGTTCGAATAAAATTGGAATTGTACTCTTAATAGTTGATAACATGAGAATTATGCTGACTGTTGTTTACATCAATTATTTAGGCAAATGAGAAAAATAACATTGGCATAATAATTTGGAACAGGGTGTAATGTCAATGTTGATGCTGATGAAAAGTGTAATGGTGTAAAGAACAGCCCAGGTTCATACATGCAAAAGTAAATGAGAAAAGAGGTGGTGCCGCGCAAAGGATAGTACTTAAATACATTGTAATGTGTTAACAATGTGAAAGTGTTGACAGTGATTATAAGAATAAAAATGCATATAGCTGCTGCCACCACGCTAGTGCCTGTGAATACGAGAACAGAAAGTATGAATAAAGTATGATGTCCTGGCTCCGCCTTACGCGTTTCATCATCAGGCATCATCGGAGTTCGCCTCCGATGACGTCTGATGACGAAACATATAAGACGGAGGCAGGATGTCATATCCGGTTAAGCACAGTGGAACACAGAGAGCAGTGAAGATCCTGGCATGATTTCTCTGACTTCTCAGAGGACCAATGCTTAGAAGATAGCGAGACCCATGGCTGAGCTAGCAACACTCCCAGGTGAGGGACGGAACAACCAGACAACGGAGTCTTAAAGTGACATGTACAGGCTCCTGGGTGACACAGTCCGAAAGTACACATATGGTGTCACCACTTCATTTCAGCTTAGATGGATTCGTTTTTTTATGTATCTCCCTTCATTGAAGACTTATTTGGCACCTATGGTAGCATTGTGTGAATGAATACTCATTTTGAGTGTAATTTGCACATGCTTTTGTAATTTTTGCACAAGCCTGATTTGATTGAATCAGCGTTTTTTTGTACATATCAGGATTAATGGTATTTTCTATTTTGCACTTTTGCACAGTATTAGCAATTTTGCACACAACTAGTAGCTTGATGAATTTAATATCACTCGTTTGATTTATTTTTAATCTTTATAATTTATGTTTACATCACAGCGCCAGAGCCATACAAAACTTACACTTTATTCATTCTTACAGAGCAAAAGCTGTGATCAAAATATGGGCCGTTGCCCATAGCAACTGATGGTAAGACAACACAGTTGTCCCTAGAAATCTCCCGGGAACATCCTATATTGGAGCAGGTGGTTGCCCTGGACAACTGTGATGTCACTTTGGTGGGGCAGAGTGGAACTATACCTTTTACTGGCAATGTATTAGTGCAATCTGCTAGTAGTACTGAAAGTGTGGCGGCATATAATGAGTTATTGTAACTTAGGGAAAATGCAAAACTGTGTGAAGTTTGTGAAGCGCCACCTGAGCAAGATGGTGGAGGTGATGTATTGCAACCTTTTGTGGGTAATCAGCTGGTGCCAAAGTCTGAAATGTTTCACACTGACTTTTGCAATGAGCCTGAAGCTAAGCCCATCTGCTTGCTTGTGTCTCCCTGGGCAGATGGGTCAGTGCTGAGGAGTACCGGTGAATGGAGCACACATACAATGGATTGGGATAGTTGGAGTGAAAGTCTAATCTCCCTGATAGATAAGGCTTTTTTTCACAAAAATAAGGTGGACACTGTCTCTGCTGTGCCAGCAGGGAGAACTTCAGAACAGCCTATAGCTGAAGGTGTGGTGGCTGATGCAGAGGTTAACCCTCAAGAAAAAGAAGGACCAGATAAGGCCGAACATACCGCAGAGATTTTGTCATTGACGCCCAAAGTAATGTTGATATGGAGTGTCAAAATGACGTTGTCACTGTTAATGTGCTGGAGCAGGTCATTAATGCTGAGCCTGAGAAGTTGGGTATAAATCCAGCATCTGGCAGCGCTTGGGTAGATCACCAGGCTGTGGTTACCTCCATCTGGGAGGAGCTTCTGTTGAAATTTCTCAAGTCATATCAAATGAGTCTCTCTGCATTCCCAGTGTCATGGAAGTCCCCAGGGTGGACTTGGGTTTGGAATCAAGGGTCTGGTTTGTAGCACAAGCACTCAAGGAGATGGTTGCACTTTGGGATGGACAGACTTTCTGTACTGGTCTGTCTCCTACAAAGTCTAATGGTCTGGTACTGTGGAGTACCACTAGGTGGAGCACTGAATGGCAGGCGGTACAGAACAAAGGGAAACAGGACAGAAATGGTTTATTGCTGAATTTCTTACTAGTGTTAAAATTTGCCTCTGGGTATGATGCTAGATTACTTCCCTTAACCACTTTAAGACCGGGCCTCTTTTTGGAGTTCGGTGGTTACGAGTTAAAATCAGGTTTTTTTGCTATAAAATTATTTAGAACCCCCAAACATTATATTTTTTTTTCTAACGCCATAGAGAATAAAATGGCAGCCATTGCAAAACTTTATGTCACACCGTATTTGCGCAGCGGTCTTACAAGCGCAATTTTTTTTGAAAAAATTCAGTTTTTTGAGTTAAAAAATAAGACAACAGTACAGTTAGGTCAATTTTTTCCATATTGTGAAAGATAATGTTATGCCGAGTAAAATGATACCCAACATGTCACGCTTCAAAATTGCGTCCGCTCGCGGAATGGCGACAGACTTTGCAACATAAAAATCTCTATTGGCGACGGAGGTCTAGGGCTAGAATTATTGCTCTCACTCTAACGATCGCAGCGATACCTCAAATGTGTGGTTTGAACACCGTTTTCATATGTGGGCGGGACTTAAGTATGCGTTCGCTTCTGTTTGCGAGCTCGCAAGGACGGTGCGCTTTAAATTTTTATTTTTTTGATTAATTATTTATTTTACTTTTTAATTATATATCCTAAATATAAGATCCGGGGGTCAAAAAGACCTCACATCTCATAGTTACACTAAAATGCATTAAAAAAAAAAATGTCCCCTTTAAGACCATTGGGCGGAAGCGACTTTTGACGTAGCTTCCGTCCAGCCATGTTATGGAGCCGGGTGAACGGCTTCAGCCGCTCACTTGGCTCAAGAACACTGGGACGGACCCGATCATCTCCGCCGTAGATGACCGGAAAGCGGCGGGAGGGGGGGGCACCACTCCTGACGCTGATAAAAGTGATCTTGCGGCGAATCCGCCTCTAAGACCACTTTTATCAGGAGCAGAATTGCCTGCTGAAAAAATAGATACCGGGGTTATGGTAGCTATCTGCTACCATAACAACGGTATTCTACTTCAAACTGCCACCGTATTATGACGGCGGGCGGTCCAGAAGTGGTTAAGAGTGGTATATGGGAGATGCTTTAGAGAAATGGAAGAAGGTGTGATAAATGTCAGAGGTTTCAACTCCTAACAGTCAGGTGGAAAAAATTTCTACTGCTATGGTCCACGGTGGTGCTGGTAATTTGTTGGTGTCTGTGGAGGGCACGTTTGCTGCACCAGGGGACAAACCACATGAGATGGAAGAGCCGAGCGTGGACCAGAAAACAGCAGAGATCCTGACCGGAGCTCAGACGGATGTGATTCAGGAGACTGGGGTTCATGATGAACCTAGTAATGTGTTAATGGTACATGAGGATGTGGAGTCCAAAGGTACATGTAAACCTGGAAAGCTGAAGCATAACAAAAACTGGGTTTACGGAAGTGCAGAACCCCATTAGGGGTCAGGCTAGGGTGTGCATGGAAACACACCCGGAAGAAAGAGTGGGCCCACGCAGTTGTCAGCTGGCGCAGAGGTGCCCCACTCAAGGGTGTGGCTTGGTGTGTCCCGCCCCCTAAGGGTTCAGAACAGAGGGGGGATATGTGAGGTAGTCCCCTGTCACGGGTTGTATCCCACAGGATTGTCAACCTGGCCGGTTGACAAGCTCCAGGACGATTATCTTACATGGAGGAAACTGTTTTGGCAGTTTTATCTAACCTTTGCTAGATCCAGTTGGGAGCCTGGAGGTTTCTCAGTGATCTGGGAGGGAGGAAATCACCAATCCTTGGACCAGGTCTTGAAAGCGGCCTGGATGTTCATTGTCCAAGTGTGCATGCGCCTAATAGGAGAGTCAGGACCAGGGTTCTGGGTTCAGACACTAGGAGACAGCTCCGCCCGGGAGATTGGAGGTCTGGGGTAGTACAGGAGAGGTCCAGGGTAAGACGGCTCCAGAGACGGAGACAGGCGGTCTCCAGGGGTCTAAGGCTGCAGGAGGCAGTCTGGTCGTCCACATCTGCAAGGAGACAGGTGTGACCCGCGATCCCGCATTAGCGGATCGCTTACCAGCCAGGAGGGCTGAATACAGTTAAAAGCCAGGAGGGCTACTGATCGGTTTATAAGCCAGGAGGCCGAAGATTTACATTTTTACAGTGATGGTGAAATCCGCTGCGAGGGAAACCCTTTGATTGTTGTTTTTCTTGAACTTTCTTTTAATAATCATGGGCTGCCATGCCCACAAACAGAGATCCTAACTATTGCAAATGCATCTACCACGGGAGCTAAGCACCCCCATGCCACAATATACACACATATATATATATATATATATATATATATATATATATATATATATTCATTCATAAATGTGAATATGCTTAATGTTCATCTCAAGGTTATAGTCACGTAAGGCAAATGTTTCCATTTTCTTCTAAAATGTTTTATACTTTAGTAATTACTGATCTATAACTCACCATGCTCATTGATTTTCATGAGTGACCCTTTTTCCAATTGTGGTGCCTCTCTACATGTCATACTTTGTAAAAAAAATGTAAAAACTTTAATAAAAATACAATTATGAAAAAAAAAGGTACCATAACCATGACTGCAGCTGCTGTCAGGATGCTTTAAATGTGCATTGGATGGTAAGTGGTTAAATAAATCAACTGAGAGATCAACTCAGCCTCGCCTTCTGAAGAAAAGCTGTAATTAATTCAACTGCTAGTTCTAGTTCCAGAGACTTTCATTTCTCTTCTCTTCTGCTGTCGCGATGGCGTTTGCTTTTTTTTTTTTTTTTCCATAACGATGGCGTTTGCTGATCTGAGAGCTGAGCTGGAATGTTGCATCTGTCTGAAGAGTTATGCAGATCCTGTAATGCTGAGATGTGGACACAACGTCTGCCGGGTCTGTATTGATCGTGCAATGGATACACAGGAGGGGTCTGGAGGATATTCCTGTCCTGAATGCAGAGAGAGGTTTCAGTATCGTCCTGCACTGCACAGGAACATAAAACTACGTAACATAGTGGAGAATTTCCTACCTGCTCAGCCAGATCAGAAGGAGTCCGGGGTCTTCTGTACTCACTGTGTGCATTCTGCTGTACCTGCTGTTAGATTCTGTCTACACTGTGAGGTTTCTCTCTGTGATAAACACCTAAGAGTGCACAACAAGTCCCCAGAACACATCTTATATGACCCCTCCTTGTCTACGGAGAGCAGGAAATGCTCAGTTCATAAGAAAATCCTGGAGTATTACTGCACTGAGGATGATACCTGTGTCTGTGTGTATTGTGTGATTGGAGAACACAAAGGACATAAGATGGATTCACTGGATGGGGCTTCTAAGAAGAAGAAGGAGAAACTGAGGAATGTTCTGCAGAAACTTCTGACAAAAAGAGAGGAGACAGAGAAAAGAGTCCAGAGTCTGCAGGATCACCGGAGGAAAGTAGAAAAAAAAGCAGCTGGTGACACAGAGAGAGTCACTGCCCTGTTTAGAGATCTCAGGAGACATCAGGAAGACCTGGAGAAGAGAATCCTGAGGGACATCTCCAGGAGGGCAGAGCGGATCTCCATCTCCATCCGGGATCTGGAAATAAAGAAGGAGGAGCTGTCCAGGAAGTTGCGTCACATTGAGGAGCTGTGTAACGTGACGGATCCACTGACTGTCTTACAGGAATCAGACACAGGTGACTTGTGTGATACTGAGGATGGAGATAATGAGGACAGAGAGAGACATGAGAAGCTCCTCCATGATGGAGGGGGTCTGGATGTGGCGGGGGTCTTACACGCAGGTTTATCTGATATAATAACAGAGGTAAATGTATCCTTCTATATACAGGGAGCTGCAGACATATTACTGGATGTAAGCACAGCTCATCGTGATCTACAGATATCAGGTGACCAAAAAACTGTATCCAAGTCATATAAAACACGGATGACCTGTGGATCAGAGAGCTTTCAGGATTATACTCAGGTGTTGAGCAGTCAGAGTTTCTCCTCAGGCAGACATTACTGGGAAGTGGATGTTGGGGGATCAGATGGATGGAGAGTCGGGATGTGTTACCCCAGTATAGAGATGAGAGGATTGCAGTCAGGGATTGGAAATAATAATAAGTCCTGGGGATTGGACAGATATAATAATCACTATTCGGTGATACATAACAACGATGAGATCCCCTTGCCCATCAATATCTCCAGTAACAGAGTCAGGATATATCTGGATTATGAGGTCGGGCTGATCACCTTCTATGATCTGTGTGACCCGATCCGACTCCTCCACACCTTCATCACCACCTTCACTGAGCCCCTCCATGCTGGGATAGGTGTATGGGGAGGACGTATTAAGATCTGTGTAGGGAAAAGTTCTGAGATGTGAGAACTCTGCCAAGAAATGGGTGATATCACAGTGGCAGGTGATGGGATTGGTTCATTGATCAGCCAATGCTTAGAGGAAGTGGTGACTCCTAGTATGAGGGCTGAGTATGCAGGCCTCCTTATGAAAAATGCTAGTTACCTGGCTGTATGTAATATAAGAATTTTAAACTGGTAGTGAAGACAAAATAAAAAATGACAGATATGATGGCGTCTGTCACTGACATGAACACAGCAGTCTTTGTTTATCAGAGTCCCCCTGCAACTTCACTCTTTTACCTGTTGGTTCTGTTGCCATGTCTCAATGCCCTTTAACAGACCAATCTGTCCAGCAAAAGTGGCAGTTAGAGGATTTGGACAAAACATTTACAACTTATATGGGTGCTTACAATGGTCAGCTTTTATTCATTTATGTAAAACCTTTATCTCAAAAGGAAACAAACATGTTGGTGTAACGGCTTAAAAAGTGTTGTCTGGAGTTCAGATATCATTTGTTAGTCACTTATGTAAAGTCCATCTAAATCTACCAGTCCATCCAACACCCCCCTCTCCAGACAATGCTGCTGCCCAAGGGGGTCTCCAC
>BLSH010475837.1:0-10125 GCA_018402905.1 Glandirana rugosa
TCTGGAGTTCAGATATCATTTGTTAGTCACTTATGTAAAGTCCATCTAAATCTACCAGTCCATCCAACACCCCCCTCTCCAGACAATGCTGCTGCCCAAGGGGGTCTCCACTGCTCCTCCATAGAGGAGCCACCCCTTGACAGGAAGTGTGTTACTGGCAGGATCACCAGGGGAAATAAAGGATATTACACACATCTAAGGATTGATAAGCTCCAATATATATCAATTTTGGTTTTAAGTTTTAATTCTACTTTGCCTCAGAACAAGCATGCTGTAAATAAGAATCAGAAAAGTGTCAGAATTCCTTATCTCTATAGTTTTTCCGGGTCACAGACTGAGACAGTATTGAAAGCAAAGCATCAGCATAACAGCCAGGGCACTGGCATTCTCGAAAGGAAAGTTCAGCATTGGCAGCCCCCATGATTCTCTCATGACAGATGCCCTTTAAATATAATGAATGTAATTCACAATCTTAACTGCCAGGTATGTCTGCATTCCAGGGACAGTCCCGGGATTTAGATGTTTGTCCCTAGAAATGTTCCTAATTTTAGTATTAATTAATACAGATTTTTCAATTATGATTTTTATTTTATGTTGAAAATAATCGGCGACGGTTATTTTATTCCTCATTTTCCTGTATCTATAAATGTCAGCAGTTTTCAGTCCTGGAAATACATATCTCATTCATACAGGACAGAATTCTGGGAAATCCCTGGCAGAAAACATGATCATGTATGAGTCTGCCCATTCTCCTGTTATATGATAATAGCAGACCATTAGCTGGGACTGTCCCTGGATTGTCTTATGTTATCTCAGCTTTATCACATAATGCAGATACAAAAGTCTACATTGAAATGTAAAGTGATGTTTTATTATATTATGGTGGAGGGTGATGGATGTGTAATATAGAGTTATAGGGGCTCTACTGGCCTATGGGAATGAGGGTCAAATTTGGTTCTGTGAATCCTGCAGGTTATGATTTCTCCTGTTGTCTATAGTACCTTTAGTCCTAGCCTTTGTGTTGGAATTATAGACTCTTTGTCTCCAGTACATTTAGTCATAGCCTTTGTGTTGGATTTATAGACTCTTTGTCTCTAGTATGTTTAGTCCTAGCCTTTGTGTTGGATTTATAGACTCTTTGTCTCTAGTATGTTTAGTCCTAGCCTTTGTGTTGGATTTATAGACTCTTTGTCTCTAGTATGTTTAATCCTTGCCTATGTGTTGGAATTTATAGACTCTTTGTCTCCAGTATGTTGAGTCCCAGCCTTTGCGTTGGATTTATAGAATTTTTGTTTCTAGTACATTTAGTCCTAGCCTTTGTGTTGGATTTATAGACTTTTTGTTTCTAGTACGTTTAGTCCTAGCCTTTGTGTTGGATGTATAGACTCGTTGTCTCTAGTACGTTTAGTCCTAGCCTTTGTGTTGGATTTATAGACTCTTTGTCTCTAGTGTGTTTAGTCCTAGCCTTTATGTTGGATTTATAGACTCTTTGTCTCTAGTATGTTTAATCCTTGCCTATGTGTTGGAATTTATAGACTCTTTGTCTCCAGTATGTTTAGTCCCAGCCTTTGTGTTGGATTTATAGACTCTTTGTCTCCAGTATGTTTAGTCCTAGCCTTTGCGTTGGATTTATAGACTTTTTTCTAGTACGTTTAGTCCTAGCCTTTGTGTTGGATTTATAGACTCTTTGTCTCTAGTATGTTTAGTCCTAGCCTTTGTGTTGGATTTATAGACTCTTTGTCTCTAGTATGTTTAGTCCTAGCCTTTGTGTTGGATTTATAGACTCTTTGTCTCTAGTATGTTTAATCCTTGCCTATGTGTTGGAATTTATAGACTCTTTGTCTCCAGTATGTTGAGTCCCAGCCTTTGCGTTGGATTTATAGAATTTTTGTTTCTAGTACATTTAGTCCTAGCCTTTGTGTTGGATTTATAGACTTTTTGTTTCTAGTACGTTTAGTCCTAGCCTTTGTGTTGGATGTATAGACTCGTTGTCTCTAGTACGTTTAGTCCTAGCCTTTGTGTTGGATTTATAGACTCTTTGTCTCTAGTGTGTTTAGTCCTAGCCTTTATGTTGGATTTATAGACTCTTTGTCTCTAGTATGTTTAATCCTTGCCTATGTGTTGGAATTTATAGACTCTTTGTCTCCAGTATGTTTAGTCCCAGCCTTTGTGTTGGATTTATAGACTCTTTGTCTCCAGTATGTTTAGTCCTAGCCTTTGCGTTGGATTTATAGACTTTTTTCTAGTACGTTTAGTCCTAGCCTTTGTGTTGGATTTATAGACTCTTTGTCTCTAGTATGTTTAGTCCTAGCCTTTGTGTTGGATTTATAGACTCTTTGTCTCTAGTATGTTTAGTCCTAGCCTTTGTGTTGGATTTATAGACTCTGTCTCTAGTGTGTTTAGTCCTAGCCTTAGTGTTAGAGTTATAGACTCTTTGTCTCTAGTATGTTTAGTCCTAGCCATTGTGTTGGATTTATAGACTCTTTGTCTCTAGTATGTTTAGTCCTAGCCTTTGTGTTGGATTTATAGACTCACAAGGCTTTTCCCTCATTTTATGAGAGACATGTATCTGCCATCTTGCCTTCTTCTGCCATGTTACATGTATTTTACGAAAGATATATCTATATACTTGCTCCTTCTTTGTATAACTCATCATATGACGAGATTTTCTAAATTCCTTCAATTTTTAGGATAAAGTTATATTTTTGGACATTAATAGACATTGATAAAAAAAATATGTCATTGTATGCTAAAACTGCAGACAAGAGATGGTTAATTGTTTAGTATATGACATAAATGTACATTATATCTCTGATTGGTCATTTCATATATAATGTATTCTGTGTCCTCCCAATCTGGGATGTATCTCATTACCTATGCTGATTCACCTGTCTTATAATCCTATGACTTCAATGTAACCATCAGAACATTGTGCCTATTGTATTGTTGTCACACGTTTTAAATAAAGCTTTGATCACACATAACAAGGAGTCCTATGTTCCTGGAAGAAGGGTGGGGGTGGTATTGTCAGGACACTTTGCTCATTAAAATTGTCCTTCTGCTGGTCAATGTTACTCTGCTGTGTCATCTGGGGTCTCCTAATTCTTGTAGTAATATAACAGCCTGTACTGTGTGACTCTAATACATTTCAGCCAATTCTCCCTCATTAAAAATTGTCCTGCTGCTGAGCGATTTTATTTTGCTGTATCATCTGCTGTTTTTAAATTATTAACAAGAGCTTGATAGAGATCAGCCAGCAGTAGGATCATTTTGAATCAGGGACATCCACCATATCTATCCTCTTGTCAAAGTGGTCCTATTACCTCTTGATGAAAAAACACATGTCACGCTAAAGATACAGCATCTCACAAAAGTGAGTACACCCCTCACATTTATTTTATTCTATCTTTTCATGTGACAACACTGAAGAAATGACACTTTGCTACAATGTAAAGTAGTGAGTGTACAGCTTGTATAACAGTGTAAATTTGCTGTCCCCTCAAAATAACTCAACACATAGCCATTAATGTCTAAACCACTGGCAACAAAAGTGAGTACACCCCTAAGTGAAAATGTCCAAATTGGGCACAATTAGCCATTTTCACTCCCCGGTGTCATGTGACTCGTTAGTGTTAAAAGGTCTCAGGTGTGAATGGGGAGCAGGTGTGTTAAATTTGGTGTTATCGCTCTCACTCTCTCATACTGGTCACTGGAAGTTCAACATGGCACCTCATGGCAAATAACTCTCTGAGGATCTGAAAAAAAGAATATTTGCTCTTCATAAAGATGGCCTAGGCTATAAGAAGATTGCCAAGACCCTGAAACTGAGCTGCAGCATGGTGGCTAAGACCATACAGCGGTTTAACAGGACAGGTTCCACTCAGAACAGCGCCTCACCATGGTCAACCAAAGAGCTTGAGTGCAGTGCTCAGCGTCATATCCAGAGGTTGTCTTTGGGAAATAGACGCATGAGTGCTGCCAGCATTGCTGCAGAGGTTGAAGAGGTGGGGGGTCAGCCTGTCAGTGCTCAGACCATACACCGCACCCTGCATCAAATTGGTCTGCATGGCTGTCATCCCAGAAGGAAGCCTCTTCTAAAGATGATGCACAAGAAAGCCTGCAGACAAGTAGACTAAGGACATGGATTACTGGAACCATGCCTGTTGTCCGATGAGACCAATATGAACTTATTTGGTTCAGATGGTGTCAAGTGTGTGTGGCGGCAACCAGGTGAGGAGTACAAAGACAAGTGTGTCATGCCTACAGTCAAGCATGGTGGTGGGAGTGTCATGGTCTGGGGCTGCATGAGTGCTGCTGGCACTGGGGAGCTACAGTTCATTGAGGGAACCATGAATGCCAACATGTACTGTGACATACTGAAGCAGAGCATGATCCCTCCCTTTAGAGAATGGGCCACAGGGCAGTATTCCAACATGATAACGACCTTCAAACACACCTACTAGACGACCGCTGCCTTGCTAAAGAAGCTGAGGGTAAAGGTGATGGACTGGCGAATAGACATGTGCAGTTAGTTTAATTTTGAAATAGTTTTTTAACAAATCTTTTGAAATTTGTAAATTCGGACGAGTATGAATCTCCGAAATTCGAATTTTCAAATTTTTCCGAATTTTCGTTTTTTCAAATTCAAAAATTCTGTAATTCGAAAATCCGAAAATTCAAAAATCCGAAATTTGAACATTTGGAAATTCGGAAATTCGAAAATCGGAAAATCCAAAAATTTGAAAATTCGAAAATCCGCAATTCGATAATTCGGAAATTCAAAAATCCAGAAATCGGAAAATTGGAAGATTTGAAAATCCGAAATTCAAAAATTCAGAAATTCGAAAATTGGAAAATTCAAAATGTTTGAAAATTCGAAAATCTGCAATTCGATAATTCAGAAATTCAAAAATCCGGAAATTGGAAGATTTGAAACTTGGAAATTCGAAAATCGGAAATCAGAAAATTTGAAAACCTGATAATTTTAAAATCTGAAATGATTAACTAATAATAACAACTTAACTATTACTAAATATTAAATTATAGGTATTGGAAATTCCTTTAAAATTTGGCTGTTAGTGAAAAATTGGTATTTGCATTAACTAACAGCCACATTTTAAAAGAAATTCCAATACCTATAATTTAATAGTTATTTTTTAGTTAGTTATTATTTAGAATTTTGGGATTTTCTTTCTTATTTTCAAATTACCGAATTTTTGAATTTTTGGATTTTAGAATTTTCTACTTACGATTTTCCGAATTTAGAATTTTGGCATTTTCGATTTACCAAGTTCAAAAATTTCCGAATTTTCGAGTTACGAGTTCGAAGATTTCCGAATTTCCGAAAAAACAAAACAAAAACTAACAAAATGTTCAGCCATGCACATGTCTACTGGCCAAGCATGTCTCCAGACCTAAACCCTATTGAGCATCTGTGAGGCATTCTCAAACGGAAGGTGGAGGAGCGCAAGGTCTCTAACATCCACCAGCTCTGTGATGTCGTCATGGAGGAGGGGAAGAGGACTCCAGTGCCAAACTGTGAAGCTCTGGTGAACTCCATGCCCAAGAGGGTTAAGGCAGTGCTGGAAAATAATGGTGGCCACGCAAAATATTGACACTTTGGGCCCAATTTGGACATTTTCACTTAAGGGTGTACTCACTTTTGTTGCCAGCGGTTTAGACATTAATGGCTGTGTGTTGAGTTATTTTGAGGGGACAGCAAATTTACACTGTTATACAAGCTGTACACTCACTACTTTACATTGTAGCAAAGTGTCATTTCTTCAGTGTTGTCACATGAAAAGATAGAATAAAATATTTACAAAAACGTGAGGGGGTGTACTTACTTTTGTGAGATACTGTACCTAAAAAAAAAAAAACTTTAAGATGAAATTAATCAGATCCAGGTTGGTTTCTATGCATACCAACATAATTGTAAAAGAAATGATTCCACGGCAAATATGAGCTGCCAGTGTACTCTGTCACTGGGACTGCCCTTGTGCTTTAAGGGGTTTTGTTTATTCAACATTACCCTAGAAATCACATAAAAGGCCTTCTCCCCCCCATTGTATGGTGTTTAAAAAAAATCTAATTGGTACATATCACCTATGGCAGTGCCCAGTTTTTATATTAACCTTATAATGTCCAAAATGTATCCTCCATAGAAATCAATGGGATTCGTGGTTTAGGCTCACTGAATTTTATACTGGATTACCGGAACGCTCAACAAATTGAACCCAAGCAGGTTTGCTCATTCCAAGTTGCAAAGCATTCCTTTAAAAATTGTTCTTTGTTTCAGGGAGCTGATATTTTAGAGTTTTAATTTTTTTTGGAGTATATATCGTTTTTTTAATTATATGTTGATAGCAGTAGCGGACCATAATGCAGGGCCACGGGACGCCACCCCCTATCCACGCATTCGGCCTCCTAATCTATATTCAGAATGCTGGACGCATAGATTCCAACGTTTCGTTTTGTTTTTTTGAAACACGTGATTAGAGCCTGAGGCTCTGATAGGCTTCAAAAAAAGGGTGGGCTCAGGGCCCACCCAGTTGTGGGACACCCAGTTGTGTGGCAATAGCAAATGAATATGAAAGATTGTCCTGACCAACCGGCCTGAGGGGGTGGGGGTGTGGGTGACCTGACCAACCAAGGGGTGGCCGTGGGTGAATTGTCTGCCACCCCCCTAAAAAAAAAACACCAGCTGCCACTGGTTGATAGGGATTTTTTTTTAATCTCTAGGTGCTGAAAGCACAACATCAACTTGTTACTGATCAAATGAAAAGATTGGAGATCACTCTCTCTATCTGATCCTCCATCAAAGGAGCAAAGAAAAGGATGTTAATTGCCCAGCAGACTGTACATTGTAGATTCCAGCACTGCAGGTCAGAGAGAGAGGGATATCTGTGATCATTTATTTTAGTCCCCAACAAGTGAATGCCCTGCCACTGGATTGTTTGAAAAATAAGAACAAAATCAATGTTTACCTAAACCACCTCACATTATATCTCTCACATTCACTCCATATCTCAATAGATGAAATAAAAGTTAGGCGTACAACGGTTAGGACTATTATTCATGATTTAAACTGTCCTGCTGCTGGCCAATTTTACACAGTAATCAAGAAGACTTGGGTTCCTTCACCTGCATTAAGTTGTGGGACAGGGGTTCCCTCATCCTCCAGAGCCTGCAAAAGGACCCTAGAATATGTGGTAATAAAGTAATTGTAAAGGCAGAAGGTGCATTCTATGCACTGAGATAAAAACGTCTTCTGTGTGTAGCAGCCCTCTTAACACTTACCTGAGGCACCTCTCTGTCCAGCGATATCCACGAGTGCCTCAGCCATCTGGGACTCTCCTCCTGATTGGCTGAGACACAGCAGTGGTGCCATTGGCTGCCGTTGCTGTCAATCAAAGTCAGCCAGGAGAGAGGGGAGCGGGACCGAATGGGGGTTCTGTGTCTGAATGGACACAGGGAGCTGTGACTCGGCTCGGGTGCCCCATAGCAAGCTTCTGCCTATGGGGGCACTCAACAGGAGGGAGGGGCCAGGAGAGCCGAAGAGAGACCAGAGAAAAGGAGGATCTGGGCTGCTCTGTGAAAATCCACTGCACAGGGCAGGTACGTTTTTAGAGAAAAAAAAATGAGACTTTACAATTACTTTAAGGAGAGGGATCATTGCTGGTTGGAAAACCTCCTTGATCCATGCTAGAGGGGAAAGTCAAAGAGCTCATTCTGCCCTCATAGAATGAGAAGAGGATGAAACATATAGAGGATGTGCTACAGAGGAACCGGTGTCACTTATTTCCAGAGGCTGGCAGTCTCATGGACGAGGTGTCTCTGAGCCTCCTGTCAGTGAAAGGATGAGCAGTGCTGGGGCTGGATGCCAAGGCAATGCCTTTAAAATATTTTTCATTCCTCATCACCCAGGACTGTCTGCTTCCAGCAATTATTGATAGTAAGGATGGGCTTGGGCTTGTTCGGAAACCAAACGTGCCCGAGCACGCCGGGAAGTGAACCCTGCACTGCGTTAGTCACAGGCAGTGAGACATTTCCCTGATGCGTGGCTGCAGTGATCGGGGAATATCTCACTCCCTGTGATTAACGCAGTGCAGGGTTCACTTCCTGGCGGGCTCAGGCACGTTCAGTTCTGAAAAAGCCTGAGCCCATCCTTAATTGATAGTTGCTGCATCACATGGTGGCTGATTATCTGGGAGCCGGAGAATAAAAACTCATCTCCCTCTCTGATTGCCCCCCCCCCCGATGAGCACTATTTATTTTCTGTGCAAAGTGTCAGTAATCTGCCTCCCATTAATACATCAAAAATACATTTTCACACTCTGTTCTTATTTACAATTAAATAAATTGTTCTACCAAATAGTAGATAGCCGTGTTGCTGCCCTGTATGTTATTTCCATCCTGAGTTTGATTTTTTATTTCCTGAGGTTAAATGATTGCTCAATCTTCCAAAAAATGATAGCCTCTCCAAACAGGAATTTTAGCTGTGGTGCAAACCTGTACACGCTTTGGTAGATCATTGATTCTTCCTGTCACTGTGTATCTGCTTGCCCGTATGAGGTGCCAACAGACAGAGATACACTGACAGGTCTTCAGGAGTCCTGCATGGCACCCGGGATCGGCTGATGCTTTGCAGACTCCTAGTAAATAAAAAATAATAAGGCTGCTTTCACGCTGATCCCTTTTTCTTCCGATGTTGCATTAAAAAAAAAACGAAAGAAAGACTTGTGATCCGCTGGGCATCCGCTGCATTTTTTTAAAGCCCTGCTTTCTGCATTTTTGGTGTGGTTAAAAAAAAAAAAAACACCAAAAATGCACCTCTGCATTGAAATAAATGGAAATCACAGCAAAAAAGAATCAGAAATGCACCTGCATTGCGGTTTTGGTGCAGTTTTTGAGTTCCGTGTATTTTAAAAAATGCACCAAAAACACAGTAAAAACACATGAGTTTTTGCTGCTTTTTTTGCTATGGATCAGTGTGAAATAACTTTAATGCACACGTTTTTACCTGCAAAAAGATGTTCAATCATTTTTTTTGTGAAAAAGGTGAACTTATTCATTAGACCTGATTCACACTTATGCATTTTTAGTTCCTTTTGCATTTTGCAGATTTGCAATACAGAACGTGTTCCATAGGAATGAACTGTAGTGCAAATCTGCAAAATGTGAAAAACACTAAAAATGCATAGGTTTGAATCAGGCCTTAATCCGCAGCCTGTCCAGAATGGCTTTTTAGCTGTGGTGCAAACCTGTAAGCTATTTCCATCATCGGTGTGCAACAAAAGACTCTATTTTTTAAAATGCTACCTGTCTGCTTAATCACTTGCTGACCAGCCACTGTGTATATACGGCAGCAGGTTGGCTCTCCTGCGCAAACCTCCGTACCCGTACGGTGGTCCGTGCATGTGACACTGTGGGTACGTGCATGCTGTGGGATCAGTGATCAGGAACAGCAATCTCTTTGTTGTCCCAGGCAGCCCAACCCCCACACAGTTTGAACACGCCAAAGGAACACAATTAACCCTTTTATTGCCCCCCTAGTGTTAACCCCTTCTCTGCCAGTGTCATTTATACATTGATTACTGCATTTTTTTTTTTTTTTCCTTTAAAATGTTTTTATTTGGTAATAAAGTAACAGCTTTAAAGGTTTACATATGCATTCCGGCAAGAAGATAATCATTACAAATCATATCTCAATGCATGGTAACAACCGGCATGAAAATGATAACATGAAGGGTAACAAGAGTAGTAAAGAACAACAAGGAACATCCTCAGTGGGTTTACTGGTGGAGTTTTAATCAGATATTGTGTGCCGTGTGCTTATGGGTGTGTTAGTGGTTGTAAGCAGCGCATATCTAAGGGGTATTCGGGTTTGGGTGGTTGGTCTGTGTTGAGTAGTGTTTAAGTAGATTGTTCTTGGTGGTCGGTTTGTAGCCCATTGGGTGTTATGTTCTTTGATTTGGGTCTTGAGGCATATTTGAGGTGGGGCGGGTCCCGAACACAGAGTAGGGGACTTCTGGGTGGGGGAACCTACGGCATAGTGTTTGGGGATGTCGTTTTCACAGACTGTTTCTTTTGGAGTGGTTGTGTTGTCCGTATAACATGGTAAGG
>BLSH010475837.1:17084-29548 GCA_018402905.1 Glandirana rugosa
AAAACGATTGATGTTCTCTGACTATGTTGAGGATCTTACCCCTTTTTGGCACTGTGGGGTGGTGTTAGTGCGAGGTCTAGGGGGTCTCTGTTACTCTAAGTTCCCCCAGTATTATAAGGACTTTACAAAGCAAGCGTTTATGCGCTTAGTGTTTGGGGATAGTCTTGTAGATGACGTAGGCGAGGGGGGTGTGCTCGAGGGTCGGGTTTGGGCGTGTTGTCGATGTGCCGAGGGGTTGTTCGGCGGCGTGGTTGTGGAGGTGGTGGCTTGATAGGTGTTGGTGACTTGTAAGTCCTAGACTTTTGCCATCGCCTTCTATATTTCCCTTGAATCTCATTGTCTCTGGGGGATCTGGAGCGTGATTGTGGTGGGGTGTCACGGTTTTTCCCCATTCTAGGAGTTGTATCAGTCTCTTGTAGTTAGCAAAAAAAAAAAAGAAGAGAGCTCACCTCTGGGTCCTGTGCCTGTTGTATTAGGCCTCCATTATGCAGGGGAGGTCAGGCCTGCGTTTTGCTTTGTTTGTTTTTTTTGTTTTTTTTTGGGTCGGGGGGGTCCACCTGCTGTAGTAGGGCTTGAGGTTGGGTTCCCCTGGGTGATTTATGTCGTCGGCTGATTTGTGGGGGTGGATGTTGAAGCGTCCGTCCGGGATGGATCCTGGCGCTTGTAGGCCGCAAAGCCGCGGCCTCGATTTTCGGCCCGGCGGGTACCGGGCACCGATCGGCCTAATATTAGGCTTGGATTGAAGCTCGGGGTATGGGGGATGTGATTGGGGTGGAATGAGCTCTCACCCTTTCCCCTGGACCGCGGATTCCTCCCGATTCTTTTTGTGGACACGGAGCTCTGTGAATGAGCGTCCGCTCTAGCCAACGTCCGGACACGCCCCCCTCGCGATTTCTTTTACCACAAATATGAGGATGCATATAAATCGGCCAAAACTGGTGAATAAATTTGTTTTTTTATATATTTTTTTTTATATGTATTATAGCAAAAAGTAAAAAATATTGTTTTGTTTTTTTAAATTGTCGCTCTTTTTTTATAGCGGTGATCAGAAATGACGCAGAGGTGATCAAATACCACCAAAAGAAAGATCTATTTGTGGGAATAAAAGGACGCCAATTTTGTTTGGAAAGTGGAAAATCCTTCTGGGGCTGAAGTGGGTAACCACTTAAAGACTAAACCTTTTCTGATATTTGTGGCTTACAAGTAAAAATCGTGATCTTTATTATAAGTAACAAAATTGTGATAAAGCCCTGTGTACCATCAACAATTACCACTCTTCATGTGCAGCTGGGCTCCAGTATTTCATGGTGACTGAAAACCCACCAGAGCAATGAATAGTCACTGTGGGGAAAACACATGTAGGCAGAAAGTGGCTGCAAAGAGGCAGCAGAAGATAAGCAGCACTGCAATACTTTGTTCACCTTTTTTTGTATTTTATTTAAAATGTCACTTCATTTAGCTGTGCAGTTGGGTGGTAAAAATGTGGAGTAGAGACATGTTTTTGCCACCCTTAAGACCCATTAGGCAGCAGATGAGGGTGTTTTACATGCCACAGTCACGATGCATTAGGCATAATAAGGAGTCTCACCCTATACCAGGTTTTTAGTGTCACTCTTTCTGGCCAGCCTATAACCCTGGTTACATTGGAGTTATTGACTGGCTGCTCTGCTGTGAGTAAGTTAGGGTTAGGAGGGCGCAAATTACTTTCCTTAATGCCGGGCACTGACAACCCAACACTACGCTAAAAATCTGGCTCCTCGCTTTTTTACATGGCTCCATAGATTTAAAGCAAATTTGTCAAGCCCTGTGATAAGGTGTTCTTGGTTGGTGAAACAAAAACAGATCTCATAGAAAGCTAATAAAAGCAGTCAGTTGCCATCATTCCCATCAAAGAAACTAACACCCTAAACCAGGGTGGACATAGGTGGGGTGGGTGGGATTCCGGCCGACCAGGTATGCACTGAGACCACCTCCAAATGATGAATTGGGCCTGACAGAAACTTTGTTCAAAAAAGGATAATCACTATGATCAGAACCTCTTTTAATATGTCAGAGAATATCTAAAACAGATGGCAGTTTAAAGTCAGCGGTGATTCATCTAACATCCATCCGGGAAGTCTTTATTAGTGCCGGTTCACATTTGTGTGATAACAGACATCGCATGTAATATTAGAAGGTTGGTAGTGCGCTGCCAACTGAGTGTAGGTATTACTAAAAATGTGGAGTCTATACTGCGCTGCTGCTACCACCTAAAGTGTTTCACACCAAATAGTATAGGGAGTAAAAAATTGTGGAAGCGCTGCTGTATGTGCATAAGGACATGAATATAAAAAATACTAAAAACAGGTGTGGGCAATAGTAGAAACAAATACCAATGTGCTGAAACAAAAGATAATAATAGCAGTGTGTGGTGTCTTAGCTGTATGCGTAAGGCACCAATAAAAGCACACTAATTAAAACAATATTAGTCAAACAAAAGAATAAATAAATACAAGTTCTTTCTTTAACCATTTCCACACTGCCTACCGCATATTTACGGAGGCAGTGTGGACGCTGGCCGCGAATCGCCGTAAAAAGGCGGCGATCTGCGAATGGCCGCTAGGGGGCGCGTGCATCCGCCGCACTCCTGAGGAGTGTGCCCGCAGCTCGGGCAGACCCGATGTCCGCCAGCGAGCCACGATGAGCGGCCACAGGCAAAGAACGGGGAACCGCCGATGTAAACACGGCGGTTCCCCATTGTGACAGTGCGGGCATGGGAGATCTACTAATCCCTGTCACTGGGATCACTTAGATCTCTCATGCCCATGGTAGCCCAACCCCCCCACAGTAAGAACACACCCAGGGAACACAGTTAACCCCTAGATCTCCCCCTGCAGGTTAACGCTTTCACTGCCAATGACATTTATGCAGTAATCAGTGGACATTTAAATTTCTGATCGCTGAATAAATGTCATTGGTCCCAAAAAAGTGTCAAAAATGTCCGACATGTCCGCTGCAATATCGCAGTACCGCTAAAACTCGCAGATCGCCGCCATTACTAGTAAAAAATAAAAAAAAATAAAAACCCCAGAAATGAATTCTCACCATCCGTAAACGCGGCCATTTTTGCGCAAACCAATCAATAAACGCAGATTGCGACGTTTTTTACCACAAATATGAGGAAGAATATTAATCGGCCAAAACCGGTGAAAAAAAATGTCTTTTTATATTTTTTTTTGGATTAGAATTTTAGCAAAAAGTAAGAAATTTGGGGTTTTTTTGCAAAATGGTCGCTCTTCTTTTGTTTATAGCGGTGATCAGAAATGACGCAGAGGTGATCAAATACCACCAAAAGAAAGCTCTATTTGTGGGAAAAAAAGGACGCAAATTTTGTTTGGGTACAACATCACACGACCACGCAATTGTCAGTTAAAGCGACGCGGCACCGAATCGCAAAAAGTTCTCTGGTCCTAAACTGGGAAATTCTTCCGGAGGTGAAGTGGTTAAAGTGCGTGACAATGTAATTTCATAGTGTGTCCACAAACGTGCAAAAAATACTGGAAGTAGTAAAGTGCTACTGCCAGTAGGCAATCTTTCATAAGTCCCAGTGTGCAGTAGCAAATAACACAATAGGTAGATTAAAAGTATCTGGACTAGTGCTTCTCATGTGGTAGGTATATTAGTTAGCAGGTTCATGCACAAAATGGGTTGACAAGCGTGCTCCCTTCACCAGTGGGCTCTCACCTCCAGGGTAGAACCCATTGGGTCAAATCACATATCATCAGTATACAGTGGTTCATGCAGTGATGAATAATATCCTCCACCAGGTGGACTGGAGGCTCACCTCAAACTACAGCCCCAATGGGCCAATTCAAGCCCAGCACAGCAGATAAATATCCAATTTCCTTTCAAATTTAAAGCCAGGGCACAGTTCTGCAGGATGAGGAGGATGAGGATGATGAGGAGGAGGAGGAACCATGTTCACAGCAGGGTGGCACCCAACGCAGCTCGTGGGCATCACTGGATCATGGCTGGGGGGGATACGGAGGACACAGATGATACACCTCCCACAGAGGACAGCTTGTCTTTGCCTCTGGGCAGCCTGGCACACATGAGCGACTACATGCTGCAGTGCCTGCTCAACGACAGCCGAGTTGCCCACATTGTAACTTCTTCTGATTACTGGGTGGCCACCCTGCTGGATCCCCGTTACAAGGACAACGTGCCGTCCTTATTTCCCTCACTGGAGCGTGAGAGGAAGATGCTCAACTACAAGCGCACACTGGTAGACGCGCTGCTGAGGGCATTCCCAAATGACACCGGGGGCTCAGTGGAAGCACAAGACAAAGGCAGAGGAGGAGGAGGAAGAGGCCGCCAACGCAGCTGTGGCACCACCAGCACCTCAGAAGGCAGGGTTAGCATAGCCAAAATGTGGCAAAGCTTTGTCAGCAGCCCGCCACAACAAACAGCACCACCAGCTGATAGGCAAGGTCTTAGCAGGAGGCAGCATTTCAGCAACATGGTGGAACAGTATGTGTGCACATGCCTACACGTACTGACCGAAGGGTCTGCCCCATTCAACTTCTGGGTCTCCAAATTGGGCACATGGCCTGAGCTTTCCCTTTTTGCCTTGGAGGTGCTGGCCTGCCCTGCAGCCAGTGTATTGTCTGAATGTGTGTTTAGCACGGCAGGGGGCGTTATCACAGACAAGCGCAGTCGCCTGTCCACAGCCAACGTGGACAAGCTAACCTTTATTAAAGTGAATCAGGCATGGATCCCACAAGACTTGTCTGTACCTTGTGCAGAATAGACATTTAGACCGGCCTCACACAGCCATTGGTATCCTTTTTTTTTTTTTTGAATATGTCTCAATATTTTGGGGGCTACCCTAATTCTAAAAAAAAAAACAAACAAACAAAAAACAGTGTTGGCTACCTCCTCCACTGCCACTTCCACCTATACTGCCACGGTCCCCGCCTCCTCAACCTCCAGGCTCCTACTCCACATCCACCTCCTCCTCCAATTTTTTTTTTTTATGTCATTTTAAGTAATTTCCCTATCCACATTTGTTTGCAGAGCACTTGTCCTACTCTTACCCCCATTTTGCTTCCTTTTGCAGCCTTCTAGCCCTTTCCATGACTTTTTTACAGCCATTTTTGTGCCCAAAAGTTCGGGTCACCATTGACTTCAATGGGGTTCGGTGTCCGGGGTCAAGTTCGGATCGAGTTCGTGCCGAACCCGAACATTTTCACGAGGTTCAGCCGAACCCGATAAACTCGAACATCCAGGTGTCCACTCAACTCTAATCCTGACTAAATCTCCAACTGCATTTGCAGAAATGCAGCCCAAAATTTGCAAGGAACCTCTACCATGCTTCACTGTTGCCTGCAGACACTCATTATTGTAGCACTCTCCAGTCCTTCGATTAACAAATTGCCTCCTGCTACAGCCAAATAATTCAAATATTGACTCATCAGTACAGAGCACCCACTGCCATTTTCTGCACCCCAATTCCTATGTTTTCATGCATAGTTGAGTCACTTATTTCCACATTGGAGGTATGGATTTTTGGCCACAATTTTTCTATAAAGACCACTTCTGGCCAGACTTCTCCAGACAGTAAATGGGTGTACCTCGGTCCCATTGGTTTCCAAAAGTTCTGTGCTGATGGCACTGCTGGACATCTTCCAATGTTGAAAGAAAGTGAGTATGATGTGTCTTTCATCTGCTGCATTAAGTTTCCTTGGCTGACCTCTGCGTCTATGGTCCTCAACTTTGCCTGTTTCTTTGTGCTTCTTCAAAACAGCTTGAACAGCACTTCTTGAAACCTCAGTCTGCTTTGAAGTCTTTGCCTGTGAGAGACCTTGCAGATGCAGTAAAACAACATTTTGTTTTGTTGCAGTGCTTAGTCTTGCCATGGAGTATGACCTGTGACACAAACATGTCTTCCACAATCTCACCTTAGTAGCAGAGTTTGGCTGTTCTTCACCCAGTTTTAAGCCTCCTACACAGCTGTTTCTGTTTCAGTTAATGACTGTGTTTCAACCTACATATGAAATTAATGATCATCACCAGTACCTGCTTGGTATGATTGGTTAATCATACACCTGACTCGAATCTTACAAAATCCTTGACTTTGTGCAAGTGTACAAAGTGTGCAAGTGTAAGAATTTATGCTGGGTTGAAGCCAAAGGGAAGTCACATCAAAGATCAATTAGATTTTCATTTTTCTTCTGTTCACTTACTTTGCATCTTGTAAACTGATAATAAAAAACAACTTTTCAAAGCATTCTTACTTTACAGCATTTCTTCACAGCTGCTTAAAAATTTGTGCAATACTGTACATTTTGTGGATGTCTTGGGAGACATTTCTGAGCAGCTGCTGGGTGTCTTTCATTTTATTTATAGAGCGTAGGTGTATAAAGTTATATCCACACAGTGAATATGTGTCATTGCATTTTAGGAAGTGAATGTGTTAGATTCTTCAAAAAGTAAGTTTCAAGATCAATAGGAGTAGGCTATAAATTATTGAAATTCAATTTGGAAGAAAATATATTTTTGACTTTAGATACAGTTTTAAAAAAAACGTTCTTTCTGACTGTAACAGAAAGGCACAGCAAGAAGGACCTAAGATGCTTTAGTCTCTCCTCATTCTTACTGAACAGTGATTTTGTGACCCCTCTGGAGAGATTTCCCTTCATTTCCCCTACTAACAAAAGGTAAGAGGAAGTTTCTTTGGTGGTAACCACAAATAAGTACTTGGTATTTTCCCACTTTATCTAAAGAAAAAAAAAGTTGGCTGGGCATTAAAGCAATTCACATTAGAAATGTGAAATTTCAGTAGGTACTGTATGTGTTCATGACATGTTTGTACTATGTTTACATATACATAGAGCCGGCCCTACCATGGGTCCCAGTGGGTCCATTGGACCCAGGCAGCACTTTGAGAGGGGCAGCAAATTGAACCACGACCGCCTCTCCTTCTCTTCTATTTACCCAGCAAATTGACTACCAAGATTATTTTTCCAGCAGTTTTGTGTGTCATGATGACAACTGCCCCCCCGGGCCACTCCGCCTGCCCCTATACTACCCTAGTCCCACCCTATACTGCCGTAGCCTGTCTATGTACTACCCTAGCCTGTCTATATACTACCCCCAGCCTGTCTATATACTACCCCAGCCTGTCTTTATACTACCCCAGCCTGTCCATATACTACCCTAGCTTGCCCCTATACTATCCTAGCCTGTCTATATATTACCCCAGCCTGTCCATAAACTACTCCAGCCTGTCCATATACTACCCTAGCCTGTCCATATACACTACCCTAGTCTGTCCATATACTACCCTAGCCTGTCCATATACTACCCTAGCCTGTCCATATACTACCCTAGCCTGCCCATTTAATTCCCTAGCCTGCCCATTTGCTACCCTAGCCTGTCCATATACTACCCTAGCCTGTCCATATAATACCCTAGCCTGCCCCTTGGAATTGAACATATTGGTATGTCATATAATTTTGCATATAGACAAGGTGCTGTTGCATGTAAATCTGACTTCCTGATAAATTTAATTTTAGTTTTAATTATCGTGATATAAAATAATGGACGTGGGGGCCTTTTAGTGGGTGTGATTTTTTTTTTTTTGGGGTGGGGAGGGGCAGAATTTCATTCTTGAACCCAGGCAGCACAATGTCTTGGGCCACCCCTGAATATACAGTACAATTTATCCTTAGCACTTACCTTACACTTTTGACATGCAGCTGTCACCCAAATTTCCCCTGCCTACACCCAAATTTAACAGTCAGGCTGCAAAACACAATGCTGATATGGCATGCTAAACGAGCATCAATTTCTTACACCTGAAATATGACTTGTTTTAATCCAAATGCTAAACACTTGTGCACTTAACCACTTCACCCCCAGCATTGCAAATAGGCGGTGGCTGGTTTTAAGTGGCTGTACTGGGATATAGCCTGCAGCTGCAGGCTATATCCCGGTACAGTTTTTTAGAGCGGACGGTCGGCTATCCTGGGATAACGACCGATCCGGCTCGGGAGCTGCTCGATCGTTATCCCCGGGAGCGGGAGGGTACATCCCCCCCTCCCGCCGCCTTCCGCCGTTCTTCTCCGGCCTCCCGTCCCACCGGGAGACCGGAGCTACCATCTGGCGCATACGGCGGCTCAGAGGAGACCTGATAGAAGCCGGAATCGGCTCTGATCGGGTCTCCTTCGGCAAATTCCGGAAAGCGACGTCAAAGCGTCACTTTCGGTTTACTCGGCGGCTAACGGCGCCAATTTAAAAAATATGACAGTATTCAGAATCGCCGTTTTTGGCGATCTGAATACTGTGAAGTGCAAAGGAAGGATGGGGGGTCTTTTAGGCCCCACAGCCCTCCATAAAGTGTACCTGTCACCATATATTACTATCACAAGGGATGTTTACAGTCTTTGTGATAGCAATAAAAGTGATCCGAATTTTGTTTTTTAAGGAACAGTGTTAAAAATAAATACATAAATACAATTTTAAAAAGTCGAGCCCGCACATGAAAACGGTGTTCAAACCACACATGTGAGGTATTGCCGCGATCGCCAGAGTGTGAGCAATAATTCTAACAAAAGACCTCCTCTGCACCCCTAACCTGGTTACCGTTAAAATGTTTTAAATCGTCGCCTATGGAGATTTTTAAGTACCGGACTTTGTCACCATTCCGCGAGTGCGCGCAATTTTCAACCTTAACATATATGGTATCTATTTACTCGGTGTAACATCCTTTTTCACAATATACAAAAAATTGGGCTAACTTTGCTGTTGTTTTATTTTTTAACTCAAAAAATTGAACTTGAAACTTGAAAGACCGCTACGCAAATACCGTGTGACAAAAAGTATTGCAACAATCGCCATTTTATTCGCTAGGGTGTTTGAAAAAAAAAATATATGATGTTTGGGGGTTCTAAGTAATTTTCTAGCAAAAAAAAATGTTTTTAACTTGTAACCAACAAATGTAAAAAAGGGCCCCGGCTGGTAAGTGGTTAATAAAGTGTAATTGGTTGCATGAAAAATTACATGAAGCACAGATTTTTGGGGGGTAATTTTTTTTTGGGGGGGGGAGGGGGGGCTAAGAAATATACATAAATTGCAATATTTAAAAAATGTATGGAAATTGTAATATAAAATATAAATATGCAACTCAACAAAAAGTCAACATAAAAATACTGTGGGGTTGATTTACTAAAGGCAAACGGATCCAAGAGCTCAGTAAATGAGCAGAAGCTGGCTTTCATCATCCAATCATGTGCAAGCAAAAAAAGCTGTTTTTTTTTTTGTTTTCCTTGCATGTGATTGGGTATTCTTTGCAAATTGAAAACGTTACTGAATTTACTAAGCTCTGAAGCAACTGCACTTTTCAAAGTGCGCAGTCTAGTTGCCATAGGTAAATCAGCCCCAATATGTCTTGTAAAGTTATTTCTGTGCATAAAAGATATACAGTACATCTGAATTGATTACCAAGACCAACCAGGTTGCATTGTGGCATGTGGTGTCTCCTGGTAGCTAAGTACTATATTTCATGGTACTCATGGAGGACTCACAAGAATTAAGAGAGGCTCTTTCAATGTTATCACCATGGTCTATAGGCACAGGATGGAGCTTGCTATTAATAATTTAGTTTAATGCAGTGTGGGATTTGTAAGCAGGTTTAAGCACTGAACTACCTACGATATATAATCTCCCTTATTTAAATACATTTTTTTACAACAATTGATTAACATCTTTAATATCCTTATAGGCACTGCAACTTCCATTTCCACCAGTATCAATAAAATAAAAATGCACATTATGCTTCATGACAAATATCATATGTGAAACATTTCAATGAACTTTTCAATGCTTGGTGCCAGTACAGTACAGGCTTGTTTTCTGATCTTCTGCTGACAGCAAGATATCTGTTCTCAGAGTTTCCTGCAATTCATTTGCAGAGAAAAGTGAAGAATTGCAGGAAGCTCTGAAAATTAGGAGTATTTTGTTGTTTTTCACATTTCACAGATTTGATTCACCAAATAAAATATTAGATGGTCATGTTCAATATGTAGCTATGCAGCTTTATGTTTTATGCTTATTTTCTAAAATTATGTTTCTCTTGAGATATACACTACTGTGCAAACGTTTTAGGGCAGGAGTGACAAATGCTGTAAATAAAGAATGCTTTCACAAATAGAATTTTAACAGTTTATTGTTATCAATTAACAAAATGGAACGTAAATGAACAGAAGTAAAATCCAAATCAAATCAATTTTTGGTGTGACAACACTTTGCCTTCAAAATAGCATAAATTCTTCTAGGTACATTTGCACACAGTTTTTGAAGGTACTCGGCAGGTAGGTTGCTCCAAACATCTTGGAGAACTAACCACACACATTCTGTGGCTCTAGGCTGCCTCAAATCCTTCTGTCTCTTCATGTAATCCCAGACAGACTCAATGATGTTGAGATCTCTGTGGGGGGCCAAACCATCACTTCCAGAACTCCTTGTTCTTCTTTACACTGAAGTTAGTTCTTAATGGCATTGGCTGTATGTTTTAGGTGGTTGTCCTTCTGCAGAATACATTTTCCATGATGATATGACATGATGGATAATTATCTGCCTGTATTTCTTAGCATTGAGGACACCATTGATCCTGACAAAATCTCCAACTCCATTTGCAGAAATGCAGCCCCAAACCTGAAAGGAACCTCCACCATGCTTCACTGTTGCCTGCAGACACTCATTATTGTACTGCTCTCCAGCCCTTTAGCGAACAAACTGCCTCCTACTACAGCCAAATAATTCAAAGTTTGACTCATCAGCCCAGAGGACCCGCTGCCATTTTTTTGCATCCCGGCTCCTATGTTTTCATGCATAGTTTAGTTGCTTAGTCTTGTTTCCACGTTGGAAGTATGGCTTTTTGGCTGCAATTCTTCCATGAAGACCACTTCTGGCCAGACTTCTCCAGACACTAGATGGGTGTACCTGGGTCCCACTGGTTTCCAACAGGTCTGTGCAGATGGCACTGCTGGAAATCTTCCAATGTCGAAGGAAAGTAAGCATGGTGTGTCTTTCATCTGCTGCATTATGTTTCCTTGGCCGACCTCTACATCTATGTTCCTCAACGCTGCACGTTCCTTTGTGCTTCTCCAAAAAAGCTTGAACAGAACATCCTGAAACATCAGTCTGTTTTGAAATCTTTGCCTGGGAGAATTGCTGTGCTCAGTCCTGCCATGGTGTATGATCTGTGAGATGAAATTGTCTTCCACGACCTCACCCTAGTAGCAGTTTGGCTGTTCCTCAGTCTTAAGCCTTCTACACAGCTGTTACTGTTTCACTTAATAACTGTGTTTCAACCTACATATATTGATGATCTTTAGCACCTGCTTAGTATAATCAAACACCTTACTCTAATCCTATGAAATCCCTGACTTTGTGCAAGTGTGCAAAGTGTTAACACTATAAATTCTGGATAAACCCTCTGCACGCTGATATATATCCTTGTCTGTTTGCCCCAGGTTGGCATTGTGTCCACAGTAGTATTTGTGTTTGCAGAGCAGGACTGGCCATAGAGGGATTACTTTGACACAGTTGGTCAGCTTAAATGTGTATTACCATATATGTGAACTAAAAATCCCTGGTTTGCATTGCAAAGGTTGTTAGAAAGGGTAGATTGCAGTGTGCAGAGGGTTTATCCAGAATTTCTAGTGTTAACATGTGATAACACTAGAGTTGAGCGAACCTCTGGAAGTTCGGGTTCTGCTGGTTCGGCCGAACTTCGGGACAAAGTCCGGGTTCGGGTCCGGACAGAACCCGAACGTTCGCATGGACCCCGAACCCCATTGAAATCAATGGGGACCCGAACTTTTAGGCACAAAAATGGCTGTAACAAAGTCCTGGAAAGCCCTAGAGGTCTGCAAAAGGAAGGAAAATTGGGGTAAGAGTAGGGCAATTGCCCTACAAAGAAATGGGGATAGGGAAACAATTTAAAATAAATTTTAAGCTAAAATCACATAAAAAAATCAAAAATGGAGGTGGATGTGGAGTTGGAGGTTGAGGAGGCGGTGAAAGTGGCGGTGGAGGAGGAGGAGGTAGGCAACACTGTTTTTTTTATTTTTGGAATTTTTCGGGTTTTTTTTAAAACCAGCAATGTAGATGCACTTTTTAATTTTGTGCAAGAAACAATAATCTGTCCCTTTAAGCAACAATATGAACCTCTCCCTATAGGACTAGGAGATGGTTTTAGATTCTAAAATCATCTCCAAGTTGTACAGGGAAAGCCTCCAGCTGTTGCTTTAAGGGAAACATCAGTGTTCTAAAATCATCTTCAAATTGTGTGGGAAACCCCTATATCAGCCGCAGGGAGCCATATTAGTGTTTTAAAATCATCATCAAATTGTATGGAAAAAGGCTATCTAAGCCGGAGAGAAGCCATATTAGTGTTTTAAAATCATCATTAAATTGTA
>BLSH010475837.1:51876-77976 GCA_018402905.1 Glandirana rugosa
TTGTCGTCCTTGGACTGGGATATCCTCATCCGCTACTAAAATCTTGTTATTAGACAGGGAATGTCGTTGTCTTCCTTGGGCCTACTCCTATAGGGTCAGGTTCCTGCTGTTGCTGTAAGGGACAGATTATTGTTCTAAAATCATCGCCTACTCCTATAGGGTTAGGTTCCTACTGTTGCTGTAAGGGACAGATTATTGTTCTAAAATCATTGCCTACTCCTATAGGGTCAGGTTCCTGCTGTTGCTGTAAGGAACAGATTACTGTTCGAAAATCATCACCTACACTGCCACGGTCACGGCCTAGTCAACCTCTAGGATCCTACTCCACCCCCCTTCCCATTTTTATTTTTTTTATTTGATTTTAAGTTATTTTCCCTATCCCCATTTTTTTGTAGGGCACTTGTCCTACTCTTACCCCCATTTTACTTACTTTTGCAGCCCTCTAACACTTGCCAGGACTTTTTTACAGCCATTTTTGTGCCGAAAAGTTCAGGTCCCCATTGACTTCAATGGGGTTTGGGTTCCGGGGTCAAGTTCGGGTCCAGTTCGGTACTGAACCCAAACTTTTTCGCGAAGTTTGTCCGAACCCGCCGAACCCGAACGTCCAGTTGTCCGCTCAACTCTAGTTGTTGCCACTGAGCCCCAAGCCCGGCCTGGTGGTGTGCAACAATGGGCGAAATCTCGTAGCAGCTCTGGGCCTAGCCGGTTTGACGCACATCCCTTGCCTTGTGCATGTGCTGAATTTGGTGGTACAGAAATTTCTAAAAAACTACCCAGATATGTCAAAGCTGCTGCAGAAAGTGCGAGCCGCGCACTTTCGGCGTTCTCACCCTGCTGCTGCTCGCCTGTCTGTGCTGCAGCGGAACTTCGGACTTCCCGCTCACCACCTTCTATGCGACGTGCCCACAAGGTGGAACTCCACCTTGCACATGCTGGAGAGACTATGCGAGCAGCAGCAGGGAATAGTGGAATTTCAGCTGCAGCACGCATGGGTCAGTTGCTCTGCGGAACAGCACCACTTCACCACCAACGAATGGGCCTCCATGCGAGACCTGTGTACCGTATTGCAGTGTTTCGAGTACTCCACCAACATGGCCAGTGCCGGTGACACTGTTCTCAGCGTTACTATCCCACTTCTATGTCTCCTTGAAAAAACACTTCGGACGATGATTGAAGAGGATGTGGCACAGGAGGATGAGGAGGAGAAGAAAGAGGGGTCTTTCCTACGGTTATCAGGCCAGTCATTCGGAGGGTGGGTTCCTGCATCAGCATAGGCCAGGTAAAAAATATTCAAGCCAGGGCACAGTTCTGGAGGATGAGGAGAATGAGGAAGATGATGATGATGATGAGGAGGAGGAACCGTATTCACAGCAGGGTGGCACCCAACGAAGCTCCCGGGCATCACTGGAGCACGGCTGGGGGGATACGGAGGACACAGATGATACACCTTCCACAGTAGACAGCTTGTCTTTGCCTCTGGGCAGCCTGGCACACATGGCCGACTACATGCTGCAGTGCCTGCGCAACGACAGCCGCGTTGCCCACATTGTAACTTGTTCTGATTACTGGGTGGCCACCCTGCTGGACCCCCGTTACAAGGACAATTTTCCATCCTTAATTCCCTCACTGGAGCGTGAGAGGAAGATGCATGACTACAAGCGCACACTGGTAGACGCGCCGCTGAGGGCATTCCCAAATGACACAGGGGGCTCAGTGGAAGCACAAGGCGATGGCAGAGGAGGAGGAGGAAGAGGACCCCAACGCAGCTGTGGCACCGCCAGCACCTCAGAAGGCAGGGTTAGTATGGCCGAAATGTGGCAAAGCTTTGTCAGCAGCCCGCCACAACAAACAGCACCACCAGCTGATAGGCAAGGTCTTAGCAGAAGGCAGCATTTCAGCAACATGGTGGAACAGTATGTGTGCACATGCCTACATGTACTGACTGATGGGTCTGCCCCATTCAACTTGTGGGTCTCCAAATTGGGCACATGGCCTGAGCTTGCCCTTTATGCCTTGGAGGTGCTGGCCTGCCCTGCAGCCATTATATTGTCTGAACGTGTGTTTAGCACGGCAGGGGGCGTTATCACAGACAAGCGCAGCCGCCTGTCCACAGCCAATGTGGACAAGCTAACATTTATTAAAATGAACCAGGCATGGATCCCACAAGACTTGTCTGTACCTTGTGCAGAATAGACATTTAGACCGGCCTCACACAGCCATTGGTATACTTGTTTTTTTGAATATGCCTCAATATTTTGGGGGCTACCCCAATTAGAAAAAAAAAACAACCAACAACAAAAAGTGTTGGCTACCTCCTCCTCCTCCTCCACCACCGCAACTTCCACGGGGACATGACCTCAAACTAACTGGGGGGAAGTTCAAAACTAATCTTAGAAAGTATTATTTTACTAAAAGGGTGGTTGATGATTGGAATAAACTACCAACAGAGGTTGTGAGACAGTCAACAGTAAATGGCTTCAAACATGCTTGGGATAAACATAAATCCATAGTCAGACAACAAGGTTAATGTAAAAAAAAAATATAAAAAAAAAAATATATATAAAAAAAATAAATAAATAAATAAAAAGGGGCAGACTCGATGGACTACTCGGTCTTTTTCTTCCGTCACTTTTCTATTTTTCTATGTTTCTATGTTTCCACCTACACTGCCACGGTCACGGCCTAGTCAACCTCTAGGCTCCTACTCCACATCCACCTCCCCTTCCCATGTTTATTTTTTTTTATTTGATTTTAAATTATTTTCGCTATCCCCATTTTCTTGTAGGGCACTTGTCTTACTCTTACCCCCGTTTTACTTCCTTTTGCAGCCCTCTAGCACTTACCAGGACTTTTTTACAGCCATTTTTGTGCCAAAAAGTTTGGTTCCCCATTGACTTCAATGGGGTTCAGGGTCCGGGGTCAAGTTTGGGTCAAGTTCGGTACCAAACCCGAACTTTTTTGCGAAGTTAGGCCGAACCCAAACATCCAGGTGTCCGCTCGACTCTAGACCCAACCCTATGTGGGAGATATCGGCCTATTTCTCTACTCAATGTAGACATTAAACTCTATGCTAAAGTATAGGCCAATAGACTCCTTCCATCAGTCCCGAAATGGGTTTCACCTGAGCAGACAGGATTTATCCCCCATAGAGAGGGAAGGCATAACTCCCTACGCGTCCTTTCTCTAATCCACTATGTTCGTTGACACTCCCAGCCCACCCTTCTCCTTTCAACAGACCCAGAAAAAGCATTTGATAGGGTGGACAGGGAGTACCTTAAGACGACCCTAACGTTTTTCGGATTGGGCCCGAAGATGTTTCATCGCATATTTTCGCTTTATACTCACCCTTCAGCGCAAATTAGCATTAATGGCCTCCTCAGCGACCCTTTCACACTTCACAATGGGACCAGGCAGGGGTGCCCACTTTCCCCACTTCTGTTTGCCATTTCACTGGAGCCATTCCTGGCCATTATCAGATTAAATGGTAGTATCCGGGGAATCAGGATAGGATCTAGTACGCACAAGTATGCGGCCTATGCCGATGATATACTTTTCCTAGTCCAACAACGAGGGTATCTCTACCGAATCTAATGTCAGCTTTTTACTCCTTTCAAACTCCTTTCAAACCCTGTCAAATTTTAAAATAAATCAGACATTTTAAACATTAATCTCCCTCCACAAGAAGCCAAGCAGCTGCAGCCCCTCTTTCCCTTCCAGAGGCAACCTAAACGGCTCAAATATCTAGGGATTTTTCTCACCCCCCATATAAGGACCCTTTTTTGCCATAATTTTGTACCCCTATTAAATAGCATAAGAACAGATTTGAGATGCTGGTCTTCCCTGGCCCACTCTTGGTTAGGCAAAAAAGATGCAAATTTTATTATCTACTCAAGTAGCATCACATGTACTAATTTTGAGGGAGTTACTTTAATCAGATTTTATTGGTGGTTCACATCACAATTCACCAATTATTTATTTAATTAATCACACCTTTTTATCCTATTGTGTTTATGTTTATTTTTATATTCCCACCAACAACAATATTCTGATAGGAGATCATAACCCACATAATTATAGCACCCACTTTGGTATTACAATACTACTCTCATCTGATACCTCCTGCAGTAACCTAATTTTTTAGATTACCAGCATTCTGGAAAATTTATGAGCAGATAACATATTTGAAATTTCTTGAGGGGCAGCACCATACCCACCATAATTATATCATATAGGGCTACCAATATCCAGACTTTTTCTCCAAATGGGAGAGGGACTTCCAATCTCAGGTCACAGACCCCCAAAAGGATAAAATCCTTAAACTAATGCATGTATCCTCAATATCCTCCAGAATGTCGGAAGTAACCTGTAAACTGCTCACCAGATGGCACTATACTCCGAGTAAGCTACACTCCATGTTCCCCGCCAGATCCCCGATATGCTGGAGGAACTGCGGGAACACAGCTACTCACGCACACATCTGGTGGCATTGCCTGGCTATTCACCCTTTCTGGTCCGACGTCCTGGAAATCACAAACTCGATCACCAGCCCTCCAGTCTCTAATGACCCTTGGGAGGTCCTCTTCCACTGCACGAATGAACCGACTGGTTCATATAAGAGATCCATCACTCCACATCTACTTAACTCAGCGAAGGCCTTAATCCCGGCTTTGTGGGGACAACAGACTACCCCGTCAATAAAAACTTGGTTGCAGAAAGTGGGTGAGATCTGCCTCATGGAGGAAATTACCCTCTCGGCCAGAGGTGACATTAAGAGACACTCCACGATTTGGGCCTCCTGGAGAGAATTTACCACCACCTCTAAATTCAAGGACATTTTATGCTCTTCCTCAACAGATACCCCATCAGACCCAAACCAGGCCGCAGAGGACTAACTGTGTCTTCCCGCTCATTAATACAATTTAAAATAAAAATAAAATTGCAGCGCTTGTAAATGAAGCTGTCAGAAATTCAAAATGATACTCAGTATACACAACTCAATGTTCACATGCGTTGAAGACTCTCTATGAGGAGAGTGAAAAGAAGTCCCAATATACCAAGAGACAGTCCGTGCGTTTTAAGGGGGGAAATAAATCACCTCGGTGTGCACACTGTCCTTACCAACTACGTATAACCCTCTGCATGAGGACAGTTCCCCACATTAGTCCTGTAGTTAGGTGTGTGCTGCTGTCAGCGAGATCCCTGCGCACTGTTGTTTTTCTCCTCAGTATGATTCTCATCCGTCACTGAAAAAATATAAAAATGTTCATAGTATAATTCCTTACAACAATGGCTGCCTATACTCCTAATGGGATTGCACTTACATGCTATATTATGTGGTATTTCCTATATTGGCCGTCTGCCACCTCCTCAGTCTCCTAGGATGGGTCTCCTTCACTGTATGTGTGCAGTCAGCTGTGCGGTATCGCTCCAATAAATGTAGTAGATTGTCCGTCAGTCATGAAAAGATATGGGCTCACATAGTGTAAAACTGATAGTACAATTTATTGTTTAAAAAGCATATAAATCACAATAGCTCTCCCTTACCCCTGCGATTCCTACCCTGGACACAATTTCAAAAACTCCCGTTCGACATCAAATCGAATCCCATAATAGGGCCAACCCTAGATGCCTTCCATTCAGTGAATAAAGCTAAATCACTTACCTCCAGCCCAGGCCCACTAACGCCGATCGCCTCAAACCCTGACTTCACACTTGGGCTAGAAAGGGGTAGGATTCCGCTGAGAGACGAAAAAACGCCACTTCTGGCACTACACTGCATTGACAATAACCGCATCGCTTCCCTCGAATCCATCAACACACGACTTTCTCAGGATACTCCTCTGTCTTTTTGGACTTACCGCCAGATCCACAACTACCCCACCACACTAGACAAACATGACCTCCACAGACCTCTAACCCCTTTTGAAAATATCTGTCTTTCAGGCGATCCGGTAGCCAGAACTACTTCGCTGACGTACTCCCTACTACTAGGTGTCAGTACCCCATCTACCTCCAGCACAAGACAACATTGGGAAAACTCCCTACAAACAAATTTCTCAGATGAACAATGGTCGAGAGCAAATATTTTTACTCATAAATGCTCTATTAGTACACGCACACAGGAGATGTCCTACAAATTATTGACTCATTGGTACACCACTCCTACCAAGCTGAAAAAGTGGTACCCCCAATCCTCAGATTTGTGCTGGCGCTGTGGGCGGGACACGGGCTCACTCACAGGCATTTGGTGGTCCTGTGAAGCCATCATCCCATTCTGGAACAAAGTGAAGGACATAACAAAGCACATCACATAGACCAACATAGATCTCACGCTGGCCTGTTGCCTACTCCACATCACATCTGGATCTATGAGACGCTACAAGCGCTCCATAACAAGACATCTCCTCAACGCTGCCAAGCTGTTGATTCCCAGATACTGGAAATTTACTTACACCCCGACAGTCGCAGAGTGGCTACGGGAAGTAGATACGATTTACCGTATGGAAGAATTAGTAGCCATAGCAAAAGACACAGCGGAAAGATTCCACACGCAATGGTCTCCCTGGATCATATACTGCTACTCTACTCAATTCACCCAAGCCTTGAATTCTTAGAGGTGCCACCACAAACACTCATAAAATTCACCACCACTGCCCCTCCCCAGGCTACAAGGCCAACTTGTATACCTAGGACCTGCCCAGGGCCACAAACTGTGCAATCATATTAAAGTCTGCAGCTTAGACCCACATTTTTCTATCGACATGCCGGGCCACCAGGGGGGTGGGGCGGTCCCCCACCTTGGGACACAGACTGCTCCCACCAGGGGTGTCACCTGGTGCTGGGTCTTAGCCCCCCCCCCCCGCTCAAAGCCGCAGAGCTGCCTGCTAAATACAACAGTGGGCTGCCTCACTCACTCTCCCAATACCTCTTACCGATATGAGACCTGCACTTAATTTCAGATGGGTCAAGACAACTCATCTGCCCCACTCAATAGGCTTAACTATAACTGCTGATTGGTATGAAGAGAATGACATGTATGTTTTTACTATCTGCCTTGTGAAATGTACATTTTACTGACTTTTACGACCTGTATACCTTGCTTGCAAAACCAATAAAAACTTGCATTGTTAAAAAAGCGTATAAATCACTCATATGTGTTAAAATGATTCAGGCTCGTACTGGCCGTCTGCCTCGGATCCCTCTATTTTGGTAGTAATAGCTGGCTGGTAGGCGTAATCCTCGTGTGCGTGCGGTTCCGCCCCCTAACTACAGGACTAATGTGGGGAACTGCCCTCATGCAGAGGGTTATACGTAGTTGGTAAGGACAGTGTGCACACCGAGGTGATTTATTTCTCCCCTAAAAACGCACAGACTGTCTCTTGGTATATTGGGACTTCTTTTCACTCTCCTCATAGAGAGTTTTCTATGCATGTGAACATTGAGTTGTGTATACTGAGTATCATTTTGAATTTCTGACAGCTTCATTTACAAGCGCTGCAATTTTATTTTTATTTTATTTTGTACATTTATGGTGTGTGTACGTATATGCATAGCAGCTTGTGGTTCATTCTAATTTTAACATTACAATTTTGAATCCAATTCATGCCTTAGTTATAGGAGCGCGGATACATAATTGAATAATTTGGATCATAGATACAATTGTAGCCAATATTTCTGATATTAATAGGCCCTGCGAGACGGAGTGGAAAGTGCACCTAGATTTGAAATGGTCTATCTTGTGTTAGTTAAACCTACTGCCAAGGACTTACCCCACCAGCAGCTAACCCCCCCCCCCCCCCACACACACACACACCTGTCTATTCTTCACTATTTTTCCCTCCTCGCTATTCTTACTTCCTTCTTTCATCCCTTGAAACAGTTTATATCATTGAGTTACTACTATGTATTTTCTTTGTACGATGGAAGTGCTTACCTGAACTGCATACAATACTACTTACACTTATGTGGATACTGTTTCTTTCAAAAAATTTTCAATAGACATATATTAAGAAAGAAAATAGAGCAAAAGTCCAATTATATTAGCTGGACCCTATTAGAGTGTCTGGAAAGTGTGAATCATAGCCTTCAAAGTGCTTCAGTGCTTATCCATCACCACTAGAGACAGAAGCCGCTCACCTCCACTGCTGGATCCTCATAACAAAGATCTAACTCGCTTCTGTCTTTATTAGGGAAAGACAAACCCACTCATGGATAATAAAGGATCCAAAGTGAGAAATCCTAAGCAGTCACAGGTTTCTGGATGCACATATCTCCGCCCCAACCATTGGAAAAATCCCCATTCATAAAAACAAAAAAAGACATATAGTGCTCTCTGTATGTTGATAACTGGTTTATTACAAAATAATAAAAACACTCACAAGTGGGGCACTAAAACCTAGTGCTTGGTTTGCTGGCATATATGATCCTAATGTAAACATGCGAACATGGACAGTTCGTGTATACTATAGAGCAGCGTTGGCCACCGGTTGCGTTCCACACCGGAACTTCTTCCGCGGGTTACGGAAGTGACGTGCTACACCCACTTTTAAACCCAATACAACCTCCTATACAGGAAGTTCAACTGAACATGAGACAAAACTAAGTATAAACACTTCCCGGCCACCCGAAAGTGCCCCAGGCAGGTGACACCTAGCTAACAAATAATTGAAACATAATGTGGCATAATATATACCGCCTAACCACAGCCAACACTGCTCTCACAAATAAAATCTAAATATAAAAGCACCATGTAAAAATGTTATCAATCAAAAATAAAATCACTTTATTGATCGGAAATAAAACAATATCAAAATCCACATTAAAGTCCCCTGGCACAAACATTTTAGTTTCAGAAATCCAGCAGGACTCTCTGCAGCTGAGCTGATGAACAAAATCCCCCCCCCCCCCCCAATGTTTTGCCACTTTTTCTATACCCCAGAATTTTAACCCCCTAGGGTCTTGATTATGAAATGTCCTAAAATGTTGTGAAACATTATGTTTTTTTAAACCTTTTTTGATGTTGTTCACATGCTCTCTAAGTCATACATGCAGGGGTCTGGGGGTCCTTCCAACATATTATAGATCACAACTACATTCAAGCATGTAGACAACACCAACCATACTACATGTGATAAATTGCTGTATTTGATATTGCTTTTTAGTTACTGCAGACCCAAACTCTTTGCATTTTTTGTTATTTACTTTAAAATGCCTAGAGGCCACGCATCGTCCACAGTCATAAAAACCTGTTAAAGATGCAAATAGCCTACTTTCTGTCTGTGTAGGAGGATCTACTACTCCTGGAGCTAAATGTTCATGCAATGTGGAAGCCTTTTTATAGATTAACTGTGGTTGATCCGGTAACACCGGCCCTAAGACCCTATCCAATTTAAGAATAGGCCAATTTTTACGTATTATTTTTAAAAAAATTTTATGCTGAATATTAAAATCCAGAAACATTTTAAATTGATGTCTTTCATTGGGTCTATTTTTGGGAACAGTGGAAACTAATCCATGCCTATGCATAGCTCTATCCCTTTCAATCTCTTCATTCAGGATACCCTAATTTTTGATGAAACCATTTGGAAAAAAACTTAGATTGAATAACAAAGTCCTCCTCACGGGTACAATTACGTCACAGCCTTATGAACCGCCTCCTGGGGATATTGCCCAACCATGAATGGTGATGGTAACACCCCAGGGGGGGTGTAGGCATTCCGATCGGTAGGTGATTAATCATCCTGAAATGATCTCCACTCTTAGAGATCTCCAAGTCCAAGAATACTATCTGTGCTGAACTGATGTTCCGGGACAAGGTGATATTCTTGGTATTGCTATTCAATTTGAGTATGAAGGCATCCAAACTGCACTTGTCACCTTCCCAGACCATGATAAGGTCATCAATGAACCTTTTGTAGCACTTTAATTCAGGGAGACGGTCACCAAAGACCACATCCTCCTCCCAGTGGGCCATAAATAAATTGCCCACACTGGGAGCAAAACGGGCCTCTATCGCCACTCCCCTTGTCTGCAGGTAGCATTGGCCCTGATACCAAAAATAGTTTCTAGATAGACAAAACTCCAAACTTTCCACAAGAAATTTTTTATGTTTCCTTAAGAGATCCAATGAGGCCAATGCCCATTGGACAGATGTTACTGCCTCACCATGTCCTATTATTGTGTACAGCGAACAGATAGAAAATTGTCTAAAAGACCAAATTCAGAGAGTAATGGTTAATGATTCTTACTCTGAATGGTCTAGAGTTGTCAGTGGTGTACCCCAAGGGTCAGTGTGGGGCTCTTACTTTTCAATATATTTATAAATAATATAGGGTCTGGGATTAAAAGTACAATTTCAGTGTTTACAGATGACACCAAGCTATGCAATGGAATAATGTCCTTACAGGATGTCTCCAACTTACAAGCAGACCTCAATGCACTGTTTAATTGGGTGACCATGTGGCAAATGAGGTATAATGTAGATAAATGTAAAATTGGAGGCTAAGAATATCCATGCATACATACTGGAGAAAGATCTGGAGATTTTGATAGATCATAAACTTAATAATGGTATGCAATGCCAAGCAGCGGTTTCCAAAGCAAACAAAATCCTTTCTTGCATTAAGAGAGGTATGGACTCCAGAGAGAGGGACATCATTTTGCCCTTGTACAAATCATTCGTGAGACCTCATCTGGAATATGCAGTTCAGTTTTGGGCACCAGTTCTTAAAAAGGATATCGGGGAACTGGAGAAAGTGCAGAAAAGGGCAACCAAACTAATAAGAGGCATGGAGGAACTCAGCTATGAGGAAAGATTAGAGGAACTGAATTTATTCTCTCTTGAGAAGAGGAGATTAACCACTTCAATACTATGCACTTAGAACACTTTACTACCAGACCAATTTTCAGTTTTCAGTGCTGTTGCGCTTTGAATGACAATTGCGCGATCGTGTGACGCTGTACCCAAACAAAGTTTTTATCATTTTGTTCCCACAAATAGAGCTTTCTTTTGGTGGTATTTGATCACCCCTGTGGTTTTTATTTTTTGCGCTACAAATAAAAAAAGACCGAAAATTTTGAAAAAAAAAAAAATTCTCTATTTTTGTCACAAAAAAGTAAATAAGTAAATTTCCTCCATCACTGGTGGGCACTGATGAGGCTACACTGACGGGCACTGATGTGGCAGCACTGATGAGGTGGCACTGATGAGGTGGCATTTATATGCAGCGATGATGAGCACTGTTAGGCGGCACTGATAAGCAACACTGACGGGTACTGAGAGGTGGCACTGATATACAGCACTGATGGGTACTGACGGACACTGCTAAGCGGCACTGATGGGCACTAATAGACAGCACTGATTGGCACTCATAGGCGGCACTGGGCACTGATAGGTGGCACTGATGGGCACTGATAGGTGGGCACTGGTAGGTGGCAATGGTGGGCACTGATATGTGGCACTGGTATGCATTGATAAGGGCACTGGTGGGCACTGATAGGGGCACTGGTGGGCATATACATTGATAGGGGGGTCATTCCCTGGTGGTCTAGGGTGGCATCTGAAGGTGGCACTGAGTGAAGGTGGCACTGGGCACTATGTCACTAACCTGGTGGTCTAGGGGGGTCTCCCTGGTGGTCCAGATCGGCTCCCTGGTGGTCCCTGGTCGGCTCCCTGGTGGTCCTGGGTGGGCACATCCCTGGTGGTCCTGGGTGGGCTCCCTGGTGGTCTGGGTGGCGATCCGAGGGAGGGCTGTGCTGATAAATCATTAGCACAAACCCTCCCTGTCAGGGATGCAGCCGATCGGCTCTCCCCTCATCAGGTCTGCAGATGATTGGTCACGGCTGGTCACATGGTAAAGTGCTTCGGATCGAAGCACTTTACCGAGATCGGCATTGCGGGGGGTCAGACTGACCCCCCACACCACCGATCGCCGCAATGCGCGCCCCCCGGGTGCGCGGTGGCTTGTTATCCTGAGGACGTCATATGACGTCCAGTCAGGATAACTAAGCCACTTCCTGGCCGTCATTTTGCATACAGCGGTCTGGAAGTGGTTAAAGAGGAAGTAAACCCTGATGTAAACCCTAATGGGTTTACTTCCTCTTATTCACCTGCAATGTAAAAGCATAATAGGCTAGTATGCATCGCCACTTACCTGCCATCGACGCCTACACTGCCCCGCAATAGGAAGAGTCCATCTTCGCCCCTTTTCCTTCCGGGGCCACGAACTCCAGGACTATGACTGGCCGGAGTCGCGTGACATCACTCCTGCGCATTCGCGCAGGAGTCGCCAATCGCGGCACGCTGTCAGTGAAGTAATGGCACAGAGGCCGTTTCTTCACTGCGCATGTAACGAATGATGTCGGCACATGCCATTTCAGCATATATCTCCTAAACCATACAGGTTTAGGAGATATACAGGGAACCTACAGGTAAGGTAAGGTGATTACAAGCTTACCTGTAGTTTATAGTGGTTGTCAAGAGTTGACAGCCACTTTAAGGGGGGATATGATCAACATATACAAATACATAAGTGGTCCATATAGTGAACTTGGTGTTGAGTTATTCACTTTAAGGTCATCACAAAGGACAAGGGTGCACTCTTTTCGTCTAGAGGAAAAAAGATTTCATCTCCAAATAAGGAAAAGTTTCTTCACAGTAAGAGCTGTGAAAATGTGGAATAGACTCCCTCCAGAGGTGGTTCAGGCCAGCACAGTAGATTGCTTTAAAAAATGCCTGTATTCTTTCCTAAATGTACATAACTGGCTAAAAACATTTATAGGTAAAGTTGATCCAGGGAGAATCCAATTGCCTCTCGGGGGATCAGGAAGGACTTTTTTCCCCTGCTATAGCAAATTGGATCATGCTTTGCTGGGTTTTTTTTGCCTTCCTCTGGATCAACTGTGGGTGAAGGATTGTGTATATGGGATTGTATGGTTATATGTATATGTGCATGTACAGTATATGTATATATATATATATATATATATATATATATATATATATATATATATATATATTATTTTTTTTTTTTTTTTTTGATTGGTTGAACTAGATGGACTTGTGTCTTTTTTCAACCTGGCTAACTATGTAACTATGAACTATGTAACTATGTAACTATGAACTTATGTCGGCTGTCACAAGCATGCTGGAAGATGAACATCCTAAACCCTCAAGGATCTGTATAATATGATTCGTATCTTTTAAAAAAAAAACATCCATCTTAATAACAAGTCGTTGGAGAAAATAATCAATGTATTGACCCAACCTGGCAGACACCGAACCGATCCCATTGACTATGGGTCTGCCAGGAGGGCTTACACTGTCTTTATGGATCTTAGGGAGGAAGTAAATAATGGGAGTTCTGCAGAAAAGGGGGTCCAAATAGGCTGCATCCTTTTTCATTAGAATCCCATTATACTTCCCCTTTTCCACCAACCTATGAAGTTCGTCTTTAGATGATAACATAGGGTCCTTATACAGAACCTTGTAAGTGCCCTGATCACTCAATAAATGATCCATTTCTGATAAGTAGTAGGCCTTGTTAAGTACTACCAAGCCCCCACCCTTATCGGCAGGGTGAATGATAATATCCTTATTTTTTCCAACGACTGAATACCATTTCTTAAGTATTGTGGATCTGACACTTTCCTCACCTTAAGTGCTTCTAGATCATTAAAAACCTTGTATTTAAAAATCTCAAGATATTTGTTATCATTATACATACGGATAAATGTAGATTGATTATGAGGATAAAAATGCGTAACCTGCTCCCAAGCACTCCCCCTACTGGGGTTGGATAAAAAGTATTTTTTTATATTAAGATTTCAAATATACTTATGTTGTATATTGACATAAGTTTGGAACTTATTCAGATTCTGGACAGGGGCAAATTTGAGCCCCTTATCCAAAAAAAAAAAGTGACACCAGGCTGTAGATTGCTGTCCCTACTGGGGTCTTGACCTTTTGAAATCACCTTCCTTCCTCTCTTTCTTTTCTTTTTCTGAAATGGCCTATTTCCTGCACACCTGGATGTTCCCACCATCCCTCCCCTGAATTGGGATGGGACGTCGGGTAACCTCCTCCTGGCCCGTTCTGTGCCTGTTAAAAATCCCTCATTTCATGAGAGGTGTAATCCTGTAAGGGGGTGAAACGCCAAAAGGCCAATTTTTCTGTATTATTTTTCAATTTTTTTTATGCTTATCTTTGACGCTGCACTTTATCTCATCTGTCATAATACAATACCCAGCGGTGGAAGATTCATTTATCCACACTGTCTAGAGTGGATGAGGGAAATGTAAGTGTGTATGGATAGCCTACGGAATATACATAAACTAACCCTAGCATGGTATAAGGACCCTGCAAAAAGAATGCATATATAGACTCAGTGTTTTCTGCATATGTCTTGCAGTTGAAATTCCAAGTGCTGAAGATGCTAATAGTCCATGTTTTCAGTATTATGAAAAAACAAGAAGTGGCCATGAAATGGATGAAAAGACTGAAGGGTATGTGATTATATCATGTTTATAGTGGATTACATTTTATTTATATTGGTTTGCCTTTTATCTGCGAAAAAGCAGACACTTGACACAAAAGCAAAATTCGCCCTACAGTAGTTGTCTTTTGGTGCATTATAGTGAGAATGAATACTATCTAATCTGGGGGAATAAGTGTTTGGAAAGCTGCCATGTAAACTGTGCTATATATAAACCCTATAATTTAATTTTTCGAATTTGCTCCCTCTTGGCCAATGAAATACAATGCCGGTTTCGTTATATCTCTTTGGCAGGATCACTAAATAAAATAAAATAAAAAATCCAGGAAATAAAAGAAAACGAATGCAGCTGCCATATCTAAAGACTGGTAGATGCAATATATTACATTTTGTTTTTTGGGGTTAGATACACTTTAATACTATTTATTACTAACAATTACAAACTGTAGATACATGATACTGATGCTTTATCCATTGTATTACAACTAAATGTGGCAGCTATCAAAATACTTATATTTAATTGATATTTAATTAAATTTCATTAAACTTGCTGGAATATATGTTCATGTTCAACTATTTTGGCTTTTTCTATTAGAGACACAAAATTGTCTTGCAGAAAGTCTCCCAAGGAAATGGTGGGATTCTTTGAACTGGTCAGTATGTCTTTTGTATTTCTTAAAATAACTCTAAAGCCCCTTTTGGACACAAACATTATGCTTTGTAGATTAATCTCCCACCTGTTTCCTCTGCTGCAGATATATGTTTGTGTCTGCAGTATTATACAGTATATATACAATGGTAATTATAGTCTGTAATGTACAAGAAGCTCAGGTCAGTGGCAGTGACGGCTGTTGAAGTTTTAGGATGAGGTGGCGCCAGGCCCAGTCCTTCCATTTTAACCCCTCCTACTTCTAATCCCCACCCCTTGTAGAATCCACACCATCCGTCCCCTGTATTCCACATATTGTGTCAGGAGTACACAGCTCAGCATCACAGGACACAGTATACAACGCAGCATCACAGGACACAGTATACAGCTCAGCATCACAGGACACAGTATACAGCTCAGCATCATAGCACACAGTATACAGCTCAGCATCACAGGACACAGTATACAGCTCAGCATCACAGGGCACAGTATACAGCTCAGCATCACAGGACACAGTACACAGCTCAGCATCATAGGACACAGTACACAGCTCAGCATCACAGGACACAGTATACAGCTCAGCATCACAGGACACAGTATACGGCTCAGTATCACAGGACACAGTATACAGCTCAGTATCACCGGACACAGTATACAGCTCAGCATCACAGGACACAGTATACAGTTCAGCAGCACAAGACACAGTATACAGCTCAGCATAACAGGACACAGTATACAGCTCAGTATCACAGGACACAGTATATAGCTCAGCATCACAAGACACAGTATACAGCACAGCATCACAGGTGGGGTATATAGCAGCCAGTATCATAGGACACAGTATAGAGCCCAAGCATCACAGGTGGGGTATATAGCAGCCGGTATCACAGGTGGGGTAAATTGCAGCCAATATCACAGGTTGGGGTAATATTGCAGCCAATATCACAGGTGGGGTAAATTGCAGCCAGTATCACAGGTGGGGTAAATTGCAGCCAATATCACAGGACACAGCATAGAGCCCCAGCATCACAGATAGGGGTATGTAACAGCCAGTATCACAGGTGGGGGGTAAATTGCAGCCAATATCACAGGTGGGGTAAATTGCAGCCAATAACACAGGTGGGGTAAATTGCAGCCAGTATTACAGGTGGGATAAATTGCAGCCAGTATCACAGGTAGGGGTAAATTGCAGCCAATATCACAGGTGCGGTAAATTGCAGCCAATATCACAGGTGCGGTAAATTGCAGCCAATATCACAGGTAGAGGTAAATTGCAGCCAGTATCACTGGTACAGTCAGGTCCATAAATATTGGGACATCGACACAATTCTAATCTTTTTGGCTCTATACACCACCACAATGGATTTGAAATGAAACAAACAAGATGTGCTTTAACTGCAGACTTTCAGCTTTAATTTGAGGGTATTTACATCCAAATCAGGTGGGGATACTTTGCAGCCAGTATCACAGGTGGGGGTACTTTGCAGCCAGTAAAACAGGTGGGGTACATTGCAGAGACTCCCCCCCCAAAGTCAGGACAAGTCCGGTACTTACCCCATCTAATAGGCAGGCAGGAGTGTGCAGAGATCGGCATGCGGACCAGTGGGCTGTCAGTGTGCAGAGATCGGCATGCGGCCAGCGGCTGTCAGTGTGCAGAGCCTGCGCTTGCGGTGAGCGGGCTGGAGCGTGGAGTCCGGCTTCTCTCTGCATGGCCGGAAGTGATGCCGAGATCAATCACCGCCGTCTATTGGATGGCGGTGAATGATTGACAGTACCAGGAGCAAATAGGCGTCTTAAGACGCATAGCAAACGCCTCAAGGCAGGAATAAACTCTGCCATTGAAGCATGACACCTGCAATCAAGTGATTGCAACGACGTTACGCTTCCCATAGTGCACTGTGCACTGTGTCCGGCGCCCAAATACAGTGCACTATGTTAATTTAAACAACATTTTTTTTTAAAGGGAACCTTTTTTTTGGGGGGCGGGGTCCGGGAGCCCCTATGGGTGGGCCGCCACTGGTCAGGGGACACAGTATCTCATAAAAGGAACACAGGTCTACTGCCCAACTGTAATTTTAGAAGACCCACTCCTTGAAGAAAACATGTCAGAAAATGACCACATTATGGCCACTAGATGGAACTGATGATTGCAGGAAATAAACATATTGTAACATAGTTACATAGTAGGTAAGGTTAAATAAAGACTATAGTCCATCCAGTTCAACCTGTGTAGGTGTACTTGTGTCAGTGTCAATATCATTTCACACACCCCTGTATATTGTGTCCTTTAAGATGCACATCCCTTTGTCTTTTAAAAACATCAATACTGACACCACCACTTGCGGAAGAGAGTTCCACGTCCTTGTCGCCCCAACAGTGAAACACCCCCCGAGCAGCTTAAGCCTGAAGCGCTTCTCCTCCAGTCTCATTGTGTGGCCCCAAGTCCTTTTAGACCCCCTGAGACAGAATGTTTTTTTTCCTATGCTGGGATCACCATTGAGGTATTTGTAAATCGATATCATGTCCCCGTTCAAGCGTCTCTTCTCCAGCGAGAATAAATGTAGTGCTTCTAGCTGTTCCTCATAATTGAGGTCTTCCAATCCTCTTATTAATTTTGTTGCCCTTCTTTGGACTCTCTCCAGCTCCAGCACATCCCTTCTGTGACTGGTGACCAGAACTGGATGGAATACTCCAGATTTGGCCTGACCAGGGTTTTATAAAGTGGCAGGATTATAGTTATATCTCTGCAGTATATCCCCTTTTTTATGCATGCCGGCTTTGGTAGCTGCAGCTTGACATTGCATGCAATCGCTCAGTCTGTCTTCTACTAGGACCCCCTCCATCTTTGATTCCCCCAGAGGTTCTCCCCCTACTGAGTAACTTGTGTTTATGTTTTTAGCCCCCAAGTGCATTACTTTACATTTCTTCACATTAAAGCTCATTTACATTTAGTTACCCACTCCATTATTTTGTTCAGGTCTAACTGTAAAATTTCTATATCCTGATGTGAAGTTAATGTCCTGCTTATTTTTGTGTTGTCCGCAGAAAACTAAGACTGAGCTATTTATCCCATCCTCAATATCATTTTTGAATAAATTAAACAGAATTGGTTCCAAGACAGAGCCTTGGGGTACCCCACTTAACACTCCAGACCAGTCTGAGTACACGTTATTTATCTCTACCCTTTGGACACGTCCATATTGAAAACATGACTATTTATTACAGCTATGCAAATGCTGAGACATTCACATTGCAATTTTAATTCATACTTAGATCCCATACTGTTTATGTGATCTTTTGGATATTCTTGGCTCTAACAATGAGGGACATGCGTGGGGGACGTTCTGGAATTCTTCTCTGGCCATTCTATTACAGCATACAAACGCACCTCTCTCCCGGAAGGATTAGAAGCCCAATACTTTACTAAATCTAACTGGCTTTTCCCTACTTATCGCTTAATGCATAAGGTGTGGTGTAAAGCGAAACAAATGCAGGAGGTGACTGGTTTTATTCATCATAGCCCTATCTGGAACAACTACACCTACCTGGAGTTAGCCAAGCTTTCCTATGCCACTAAATGGCGTATGTACGGCATTACGCATTTAAAATATGTTTTTAGAGCTGATAATTGCTATTGTTTTCTTCTTTACAAACTATGTATCATATACCACAGTCTATGCATTTCTACTATGCACAACTGCACCACACTGTCGCCGCCCAGAATATACCGGTAGACTTCTCTTTCTCCAACCCCAGTTTTTGGTATGTTGCAATGTAGAGAAAGGTATTATCTCTAGCTACTATGCATCCTTACTCCCCAACTATTTGAAAGCATATTCCTGCAAGGCAATGGAACAGTGACAGCCCGATCTGAGGGAATTAACCAGCGAGCAATGGGAGATGGCTTTGGAGGCAGTGCAGGATAATTCCTTAAATACCTCTCAGCGCCTTTTCCCAACGTATATCTTGCTGAGAGTACACTATACTCCTTTTGAATTGTTAAGATGGGACCTCTCCCTGATCCTGTCTGTCCTAAATGTAGCAGGGATAATGAAGATCTCATTCATGTGCTCTGGGCTGGCACTGTCCAAAGTTACATAGAGACTGGGAATCCATACTTTCCTCCATTAATCAAGAATTTCAGTGTACTGTGCCCCTGGAACACAAATGCTGTTTACTGGGTATTTTAGATGACTTAATCTCAGATGCTTTTGGTTTCTAGGGCCCTGTTTCAGGCCATAGGGTCATTTTGGTTCACTGTAAAGGTGTTTCCCCTCCCACCCACAGAGAATGGGTATCACATATGGGTACCACCCCAGATATGACCGGGTTATCTACCAATATTGGGGATGCCCATTCAAATTTGAAAATGTATGCACTAGGTGGTTGTATATTCGTGGTCTGGCTCCTGTGGAACTGGTTATGGATAGGTTGCTGGGGTAATATGTTACATGTTTCTGCACGTTATTTGTCAAACTGCTTGTGTTCACCAAATCAATGGAATTGTGTATGCCAATTTTTGTAGTTGGCTGCTTTATACTTTGGAGGTGATGTAGACATTGGATTGGTGGGTATCAACCTTATTCATCATGTACTGGAATGGATTACTGGTAGAGTGTTTTCTATAGCTGTAATCATATGTAATGGTGGTAGTTGGATATCTGTCTAGTTCTGAAACATGTATGCTTGTACAAACCTAATAAAGTTTTTTCTGACCAAAAAAAACAAAACAAAATAAAAAACAACGAGGGATATATGAATATTTTAAAAAGTATGGGCTGTGAAGGATTCTTTTCTTTCTCTTCAATGTGCTCTAGCTGTCCATTCGCACACACCTTTTCTTTGTCTAGGGGAAATCTATTAGCATAGTTAATGTGACAACTAAATCAGTAAAAGAAATGTACCTGTAGCAAAAAAATCCCTATCAGAAGCATATGTGACAGTGCCAAGGCATCCTCTATTCTTCTAGCGTCATTATCACCTATAATCAGAAGCTTATTCCCCAACTCCTGCTTCTGATTATTAGGTCACATTGATGATGTCATTAGGGGGTAGAATTGATGTCTGGTGACAGTGTAGTGGAGTGCCCTTAGTATAGTGCAGCGCCCATTTACTCACTATGCTATGAGGCAAGCCCCTATAACACAATTTCCCACAACTCCCTGGGTTCCTGGACATGCCTAGGGAGTATACATTTCTCAGCTTCCCTCCCTCAGCAGCTCATAGAGACCTCACAAGAGGCAGAGATATATGGGCAAGTGATAGGTGAAAGGCCCTCCATTGTCATAACCAGAATGAAGACTGTCAGGCAGCTGCTTAAAAGCATGCAGCTTCTCCAGCCACTGTGGAGAGCCCCTTCCAAGAGTATTGCAGATGGCCTTTTGTCCTTGGGCCTTGGATCCATCCAGCTGTTCACCTGTGTTACCAGAGCTACCCTGGACTTCCTTGAGAGGGACAGTGTCTATGAGGATAATCACAGTAGCTGTTTGAGTTCTAAACTGTTTTACTGATGTAGTGATTTCAGCTTGACTCTCTGTTGCTATAGATTATTGTAGCGATTATGCTATGCAGTTACACTTTACTTACTGTATATTGTTTTCCAGCTGCGTTATGCAGATGCCTTTGATATCTTCCTCATGGTTATCGGCCTTATCTGTGCTGCAGCCAATGGGACAGGTCTGCCTATTCTCATCATTGTATTTGGAGACATGACAGACAGCTTTGTCCTGAGTGGAATGAATGTGAATGGTAAGTGTAGGTATATACAGTGGAAAAAACAGTTTATGAACTGCAAAAAAATCCAGAATACAGTCTAGTGGTCCCTGGTGGGGCCGACGAGCATGCTATCATTGCAGCATAGGGGTATAAAGACACCATAATGGGTTGATAACCCTGGGTGCCATCAAGAGGTATGTAGGCTCCCCTGAGGAATAAGCCCCTTATGATCTTCATGAGAAAATCCCAAAAGGAAGTACCAAGAGGTGCATCCAGGTTAAGCCCCCCAGTTTTGTTCTATTGGTGGAAAATGGCATGCAAGTAGATAACTGCTATAAAGTACAACACATGAGGCAAGAGTGTCCAGGTGAGATCAGGGCAGGCAGCATTCAGGCAAAGTCATAAAACAGGTCAGGATAGATGGCAAGCACTGGTTAGATTGTAATCCGAATTTTTTTTAAAAAGGGCCACTTACTGTATAAGAAAGACTAAGGAACCTGAATTTTTAGAAGTTCCTTCATCCATAAATAATTTAGCTTATCACTAATCCACCACCCAATGCTGAGATACTGTACCCTTTTAAATAATTGTTTGCGATGTATATGATTTCTTGCAGCATCAATTAATACTTCTGGTTGCTCAGAACTCCTTAAAGTAGTAGTAAACTGCAGTTCAAGAAGGAAAAAATTCACCTGCAAGGCAATGTCATAATGTGCTAATATGCATCACATACTAGCACATTATGAGAGACTTACCTCAAAACGAAACCCTCCAGCACTGCGATGTCACTGCTGAGAGAGCTTCCATCATCGGTCTTCTTTCCGGGCTACATGAGTGTCTGGGTGCATGATTACGTCACTCCCGCGAATACGTGTGGGAGCCGCCGATTACAGCGCGGGCGGTATGCCGGACCTTCAGAGTGCATGCACCAGTGCAAGTTTAGGAGTTTTTTACAGTACCTACAGGTAAGCCTTATTATTGGTTTACCTGTAGGTAATGGTGGTAAAACAGAGTTTACTACTATTTTTAGACTGACATAGAAAGTGAAATGACTAGGTAAGTAGCATTAGCACACACACGCTATTACATTACAGGCTAGGTGAAAGACAAACAGCAGAATTCTAAAGACTGGCTAGAGTGTAATCAGGAAAAAAATGAAAAAATGACTACTTATAGGAAAGACTGAGGCACCTGAGATTTTAGCAATTACTCCATCCATAAATCATTTAGCCTATTCATGATCTACCATTGCTCACCCAACACTGAGTTATTGTACCGTTTTAAAAAATTGATTGTGATGTATATGATTTCTCGCAGCATCACTTAATACTTCTGGTTGTTCAGAACTCCTTACGATTGACATAGAAGGTGAAATGACCAGGTAGGTAACATTAGCTTATGCTATTACATTGATATCCAACAAGCTGTTTTTTTTTCATTCATTACTTTTAAGCATTTGTGGTTCAATATAAGAATTTGCAGATCAATAGGAACATGCAGAGCAATCATTTGCATATTTTCTATTCCAAGTGGTTGATTTATTAAAGTAGTAACTGGTAATTTTGTAGACAGAATGGTTTTGTTTAGTCTTTCAATAATGTGCAAGAAAAAAAAAATCATGATTTCCCTTGCATGTATGAGTGTTGAGTGAACAAAGATTCACAGCATATACTATAAATTGAGTGAACATTTTCCACTTCTTTAATGAATCATACTCGAAGAGTAAACATTTGGGAAGAAGTCATGTCAGCTCTACGTCTAGGTAAGGAAGGCAAAGTTGTCTTATTAAAAGTGTAAGCTACCATTGCTAACTTCCTTCTAAAAAATGCTAGTTCATTAGCTGTTTCTGGCTTTAGTTCCATTTGACTCCCAAACCCAGTATTAAGTAAAATTAGAGTAGAATCCTATATACTGAAATTCTTGTTTGTTTTACATCAGTGACCCAGGAATCATTGAAGGGATTGGAGAAATGCAACAATTTAATCAGAGTAAATAATAAACTATTCAACAAAAGTCTAGTTGGCTTTTGTATTAAAATATGTGAAAGGACAGCTGAAAATGATGTCAAAGACACTGTGTTTGAAAGATAACATGGCTTGAATCACAGTAATATTTCTCTGCTTTTTCTTTCAATCTAAAATATTTTCAGTCAATTTATATTTTTTAATATCACTTTAAAGTGAATAAAGAGAAAGCAAATGCCCTGTTGTTAAAATAATTTAGGATACAATGTCTCAATACTTTTGAGTATTTGTTCTGCTCTATGTATTGCAATTTAAAGAAAATGTTATGGCATTTCTGCTTTAAGAGCTTTAAGAGATAGTAGAAGATGTTGGAGGAGGAAGTGTGTGTGATTAATAAAGATGGTGACCTGTTAACAGCCTGTCTTCATTTCTGAGACAAAACAAACAGCTAAGTCTTTTTTTTTTTTAATTTTCAGGTTTTCCTATTACTATGTCGGGTTAGGCTGTGCTGTTTTTGTCTTAAGTGTTTTCCAGATTTGGACATTTTTGGCCTCGGCTGCTCGCCAAATTATGAGAATTCGGCAGAAGTTTTTCAGAGCGGTTCTTCATCAAGACATGTCTTGGTTTGATTCCACTCAAATTGGGACCTTGAACTCAAGACTGACTGAGTAAACAGTTCTACATATTTAATACAGTAAAAAAAAAAAATCAAAAAGCTAGCAGTAGTGCATTATAATAGAACCCTTGGCCCAGGGGCCAATAGCTGTGAAGCTAGAGATCTTTGCTAGGCACATTCCATCATATAAATACAGTTCTCAAAAGGAAAATAATGTGATGGCATAGGGATACTACATTACATTTGTAAATAAGCTTTTGTAATGTTTCAGAAAAATTGAATACTGTATACGATAAAGGAAAGGGCCATGCGAAGAAGAAGAGGATGTGATAATGAGGATAGGCTAGGGACAACAGAAGCTATTCATCAAAATGGGGATGACACAGAGATGCAAGTTCAAGGTGATCCTGGGTCAGTAGCACAAAGGAGCAGGAGCATTGTTTGTCTTATGTGTCCCTATGGGGAGATTTCTATTTACTTCCTGTCCTAGGGATGCAATGGAAAGAGAGAGGAAAGTGAGAGGAGTTACCCCCTTATTCAGTTGTCACCATAATTGATGTCCCAATTTGAAGACTTAGCATTAGGCCTTGTTCTCGGAACTACTCTCACATTTTGGATTTCCCCTCACTTTCTGAAAATATTCACAAGGAGAAATAAAAAATTACCCCCCCCCCCCCCAGTAGAAACACACATCAGAAAAAAAATAATAATATAAATATAATTTTCATTTAAAAACCTTTAAAATCAGGGTTTTGAGTCCTTTGCTCCTTTTTTTATTTCTAGTGACATAAATACAATCCATGAAGGCCTTGCTGACAAGATGTGCATATTTGTGCAGTTTCTTAGTACTTTTCTGTCTGGAATTATCATTGGATTTGTGTATGGCTGGAAGCTAACACTGGTCATCTTGTCAGTTTGTCCACTACTTGGTGTGTCAGCAGCAATCTGGACCAAGGTATGTGTGTATATAATCTGATTTCTGCTTTTATCTTTTTCATGTATTGAATATATTACTATTTTCTTACATCTTTCCAGCTTGTTGCATCATTTACATCGAAGGAGTTACAAGCCTATGCAAAGGCTGGTGCAGTAGCAGAGGAGATTCTCACAACTATACGGACAGTCATTGCTTTCAATGGACAACAGAAAGCTATAGATAAGTATGTTCATTATATTGGTGGCTTATTAAACTGCTTTGGCTTATTGCTACCTTTTATATATATTTTCTTGTTTTATTGGATGTTCAAATACCTGGGTTACCCCAAACTAATACTTTTATCTTTGGTGGGGAGCGGTGGCTCAAATCACAATGACATTCACAGTGACCTCCACTCTTAAGGAGTAGAGTTGAGCGAACCCAAACTATAAAGTTCGGGTCCGTACCAAACTTTGGGGTGTCCGTGACCCGGACCCGAACCCGGACATTTGAAAAAAAGTTTGGGTTCTGGGTTCGGGTATTTGATCACGCATGTTGAATAGCTGTGGGGCAGCCAATCAACAAGCGTTTCACTGGTTTGCCCTTAGAAGCCATCACCGCCATGCCTACTAATGGCATGGCTGTAATTGACCAGTGCATCATGTGACCCAGCCTCTGTATAAGCTGGAGTCCCTTAGTGCTGCATGTCACATGCTCTCTGGGTAGTGTAGGGAGAGGATGCTGCCGATGCTGTGAGGGACAGATTGCAGATAGATAGATAGGTAGAGATTACTACTACTACTGCTTTTGGGGACAGATTGCAGATAGATAGATAGATAGATAGATAGATAGATAGATAGATAGATAGATAGATAGATAGATAGATAGGTAGAGATTACTACTACTACTGCTTATAGGGACAGATTGCAGATCTCATCCTGCATTACAGAAAGATCTGACTGGACTAGGGTAGAGTCTACTGCTTAGAGGGACAGATTATTGTTCTAAAATCATCTTCTAGTTCTATAGGGTCAGGTTCCTGCTGTTGCTGTAAGGGACAGATTATTGTTCTAAAATCATCGCCTACTCCTATAGGGTCAGGTTCCTGCTGTTGCTGTAAGGGACAGATTATTTTTTCTAAAACCATTTTATTTCCTTTTGCAGCCCTCTAGCACTTTCCAGGACTTTTTTACAGTCATTTTTGTGCCAAAAAGTTCAGGTCCCCATTGACTTCAATGGGGTTCGGGGTAAAGTTCGGTACCGAACCCAGACTTTTTCCTGAAGTTCGGCCGAACCCACCGAACCCGAACATCCAGGTGTTCGCTCAACTCTATTAAGGACCCATTCATACTATTCTGTGCATGTTATCATGCATATTGATATGCACATCAGATTAATGGTGTATATCTTTCATTCCTTATTGGTTCCCAACACATGTCAACCCAGTAAACAAAGCACTTGATCCTTCAACCTACCTTAATGAATATATGTGAATGTGAATGCACTGTGGTGTGCTGAAAAAAAAATAAGCCCGGCACGCATTTTGGTCCATACATGCATGTTGGAGGTCCATAGAAAATAAATGGGACTATGCAATATGCATCAAAGCACCAAAAAAATTGCATTAGCAGCCAAAGAGCATGAAACAGTGTGAATGGGTCCTAAATTTGCCAATAACCCCCCCCCCCTTATCTTAAAGCTAGGCAAGATCATAGGCCAATAATGCCCATTCTATTCTTTACTTATTT
>BLSH010475845.1:0-11655 GCA_018402905.1 Glandirana rugosa
ACCAATATGGCTTCACCCGCCTGAAACAGGGTTTTCCCACACAATTTGAAGATGATTTTAGAACACTAATATGGCTTCACCCGCGTGAAACAGGGTTTTCCAACACAATTTAAAGATGATTTTAGAACACTAATATGGCTTCACCCACCTGAAACAGGGTTTTCCCACACACCTTGATGATGATTTTAGAACACTAATATGGCTTCACCCGCCTGAAACAGGGTTTTCCAACACAATTTGAAGATGATTTTAGAACACTAATATGGCTTCACCCACCTGAAACAGAGTTTTCCAACACACTTTGAAGATGATTTTACAACACTAATATGGCTTCACCCGCCTGAAACAGGGTTTTCCCACACAATTTGAAGATGATTTTAGAACACTAATATGGCTTCACCAGCCTGAAACAATGTTTTCCCACACACCTTGAAGATGATTTTAGAACACTAATATGGCTTCACCCTGCACACTTTGGAGATGATTTTGGAATCTAAAATCATCTCCTAGTTCTATAGGGAGAGGTTCCTACTCTTGCTTAAAGGGACAGATTATTGTTTCTTGCACAAAATTAAAAAGTGCATCTACATGGCTGGTTTAAAAAAAAACTAAAAAATTCCAAAAAAAAAAAACAACAGTGTTGTCTACCTTCTCCTCTACCGCCACTTTCACCACCTCCTCAACCTCCAACTCCACACCCACCTCCATTTTTGATTTTTTTATGTGATTTTAGCTTAAAAATTATTTTAAGTTATTTCTCAATCCCCATTTCTTTGTAGGGCACTTGTCAGACCCTTACCTCCATTTTCCTTCCTTTCGCAGACCTCTAGGACTTTGTTACAGCCATTTTTGTGCCTAAAAGTTTGGGTCCCCATTGATTTCCGGGTCAAAGTTCGAGTCAAGTCCGGACCCGAACCCGGACTTTGTCGCGAAGTTCGGCCGGACCAGCAGAACCCGAACTTCCAGAGGTTCGATCAACTCTACTCCTGCAGTGTGTGCAAACCTGGTGAAAAACTACAGGAAACATTTGACCTCTGTAATTGCAAACAAAGGCTACTGTACCAAATATTAACATTGACTTTCTCAGGTGTTCAAATGCTTATTTGCAGCTGTATCATTCAAATAAATAGTTTAAAAATCATACATTGTGATTTCTGGATTTTTTTTTTTTAGAATATGTCTCACAGTGGACATGCACCTACGATGACAATTTCAGACCCCTCCATGATTTCTAAGTGGGAGAACTTGCAAAATAGCAGGGTGTTCATATACTTATTTTCCTCACTGTAGCAGGAAACTCGGGGATCTTTTATGAAACGGTTACAAATAACACCTCCTTGCCTCCCAAATATAGGGATCTATACCGAATCTACATGTTAAAAATTACAGGTGTGTCATTGGAGAAAAAAAAAAAATATTAAATATATTGAATTCAATATAAGGTGCTTACCGATGGCAGTTTAGATAGAAAGGTCTATGGCCAACTAGAGACCATGGCTGAAAGGGTATCTACGATATGAAAATAATAGATGTATTTAGACACCAGACCAATAGACTATACTCTAGAGGAAAAAGTCTATGTTTGTGGCCCAATACGTACCCTAAACGTGAGGATAGGCAGGGCACATAGGCTTGAATGTAGATAGTAGATTACATTCACAATTGTATGGGTTGGGAAATAAACCGACTAAATTGCAATATTCTGTACACAAATAAGAAAAAAGTACATGTAGCAATGTAAGCGGCTAGACAAAACCATCATACAAGCACATAAATATGAATGTGAGTTGTGAGCATCAACATGTGTAGATGGACAGGTGTATATACCCACCCAAAAAGGCATATGGTCGTAGAGCAGGCTACGTGCCAAAGTATCCAGCTGGAGGGAACCCCAAAGGGAAACCACAACAAAAACACGATACCAAGACCACCAAAGTGGGAAGAGGACAATGTAGCTGAAACAACAACGATAAACAAGAGATATAGGGGTGTAGTTATCTACCATAGTCAAAAGGACAAATGGTGACATACACAGAAAGACAACAACAAGGGATCAGGAGGAGTGAGCCACAATCCATAAAATACTTTAGATTCGCAAGTAGATGTATGCCGTCCGTCATGCAGCAGCCTCAATGAGCCCTGAAATTCCTGCAGATGGATGGCCCCTACCATACCATTAAATACCAAGGACTCAGTGGCAGCAACTAGAGTTGAGCGGACACCTGGATGTTTGGGTTCGGCGGGTATAGCCGAACTTCGCAGAAAAGTTCGGGTTCGGTACCAAACTTGACCCGAACTTGACCCCGAACCCCATTGAAGTCAATAGGGACCCAAACTTTTCGGCACAAAAATGGCTGTAAAAAAGTCCTGGCAAGTGCTAGAGGGCTGCAAAAGGAAGTAAAATGGGGGTAAGAGTAGGACAAGTGCCCTACAAAAAATGGGGATAGGGAAAATAACTTAAGATCAAATAAAAAAATAGAAATGGGAAAGGGGGTGGATGTGGAGTAGGAGCCTAGAGGTTGACTAGGCCGTGACCGTGGCAGTGTAGGTGGAAGTGGCGGTGGTGGAGGAGGAGGTAGCCAACACTTTTTGTTGTTTGTTTGTTTTTTTTTCTAATTGGGGTAGCCCCCAAAATATTGAGGCATATTCAAAAAAACAAGTATACCAATGGCTGTGTGAGGCCGGTCTAAATGTCTATTCTGCACAAGGTACAGACAAGTCTTGTGGGATCCATGCCTGGTTCATTTTAATAAACGTTAGCTTGTCCACGTTAGCTGTGGATAGGCGGCTGCGCTTGTCTATGATAACGCCCCCTGCCGTGCTAAACACACGTTCAGACAATACACTGGCTGCAGGGCAGGCCAGCACCTCCAAGGCATAAAGGGCAAGCTCAGGCCATGTGCACAATTTGGAGACCCAGAAGTTGAATGGGGCAGACCCATCAGTCAGTACGTGTAGGCGTGTGCACACATACTGTTCCACCATGTTGCTGAAATGCTGCCTCCTGCTAAGACCTTGCCTATCAGCTGGTGGTGCTGTTTGTTGTGGCGGGCTGCTGACAAAGCTTTGCCACATTTCAGCCATGCTAACCCTGCCTTCTGAGGTGCTGGCGGTGCCACAGCTGCGTTGGCGGCCTCTTCCTCCTCCTCCTCTGCCTTCGCCTTGTGCTTCCACTGAGCCCCCGGTGTCATTTGGGAATGCCCTCAGCAGCGCGTCTACCAGTGTGCACTAGTAGTCACGCATCTTCCTCTCATGCTCCAGTGAGGGAATTAAGGACGGCACGTTGTCCTTGTAAAGGGGATCCAGCAGGGTGGCCACCCAGTAATCGGCACAAGTTGCAATGTGGGCAACTCGGCTGTCGTTGCGCAGGCACTGCAGCATGTAGTCAGCCATGTGTGCCAGGCTGCCCAGAGGCAAAAACAAGCTGTCCTCTGAGGGAGGTGTATCATCTGTGTCCTCCGTATCCCTCCAGCCACGCTCCAGTGATGCCCACAAGCTGCGTTGGGTGCTACCCTGCTGCGGTTCCTCCTCCTCCTGATCTTCCTCATCCTCCATAACTGTGCCCTGGTTTGAATATTTTTTACCTGGCCTATGCTGGTGCAGGAACCCACCCTCCGAGCCACTTGTGAATGACTGGCCTGATAACCGTGGAAATGACCCTCTTCCTCCTCCTCTTCCTCCTGTGCCACATCCTCTTCCATCATCACCCGAAGTGTTTTTTCAAGGAGACATAGAAGTGGGATAGTAACGCTGAGAACAGCATCATTGGCACTGGCCATGTTGGTGGAGTACTCGAAACACCACAATACAGTACACAGGTCTCGCATGGAGGCCCACTCGTTGGTGGTGAAGTGGTGCTGTTCCGCAGAGCAACTCACCCTTGCGTGCTGCAGCTGAAACTCCACTATTGCCTGCTGCTGCTTGCACAGTCTCTCCAGCATGTGCAAGGTGGAGTTCCACCTTGTTGGCACGTTGCATAGGAGGCGGTGAGCGGGAAGGCCGAAGTTCCGCTGCAGCGCAGACAGGCGAGCAGCAGCAGGGTGAGAACTCCAAAAGTGTGCACAGACAGCCCGTACTTTCTGCAGCAGCTCTGACATATCCGGGTAGTTTTTTAGAAATTTCTGTACTATCAAATTCAGCACATGTGCCAAGAAAGAGATGTGCTTCAAACCGACTAGGCCCAGAGCCGCTACGAGATTTCGCCCAATGTCGCACACCGCCAGGCCAGGCTTGAGGCTCAGTGGCAACAACCACTCATCGGTCTATTGTTCAATGCCCTTCCACAGCTCCTGCGCAGTGTGGGGTTTATCCCCCAAACACATCAGTTTTAAAACAACCTGCTGTCGTTTCCCCTTGGATGTGCTGAAGTTGGTGGTGAAGGTGTTACGCTGAGCGGATGAGGAGGTGGTAGAGGAGGAGGAATCGCAGTAGGAGGAGGAGGCATCAGGAGGCAAAGAGAAATGCCCTGCAATCCTCGGTGGCGGAAGGACATGCGCCAAATGGCTAGCCACCTCAGGCTCACCCGCAACTACATTTGCCCAGTGTGGAGTTAGCGAGATATAGCGTCCCTGCTCCTGCTTACTGGTCCATGTATCAGTGGTTATGTGGACCTTGCCACAGATGGCATTGCGCAGTGCACACTTGATCTTGTCCCCGACTTGTTTGTGCAGGGAAGGGATGGCTTGCCTGGAAAAGTAGTGGTGGCTGGGAACCACATACTGTGGGACAGCCATCGCCATCAGATTTTTAAAACTGTCCGTGTCCATCAGACGGAATGACAGCATTTCAAAGGCCAGGAATTGTGAAATGCTGGCATTCAGGGCCAGGGATCGCGGGTGGGTAGGGGGGTACTTCCTCTTTCTCTCCAGTGCTTGGGAGATGGACAGCTGTAAGCTTCCATGGGACCGTGTGGAAATACTTGGGGATGGTGGCGGACATGGTGGCGTTGCTGTCACATGGTCTGTTTGCTGGGTGGCAGGTGACACTGGCACTGTAGAGGTGGAGGAAGAGGCCAAGGCAGCAACAGAAGAGGAAGCAGGAGGAGGCCGAGACCTTTCTTGGATTTTGAGGTAATTATTCAAATGCAGCTTCTGCCTTGAATTTAGATGCCTGATCATGCAGGTTGTGCTCAGGTTTAGAACATTTAGGTCTCGCCTCAGACAATCATTTCACAGCGTGCAAACCACTCGTGTCTTGTCGTCAGCACATTGTCTGAAGAACTGCCATGCGGGGAACGCCTTTGAGCTGCCTTTGGTGTGCTAGGTCCCTGGGTGTGGTGGATAGTAGCAGGCCTACTGTCTAGGGGATGCCCGCTCCGCTTTTGCAACCTGCTTCCTCTTTTGCTGTGCTGGTGCCTCTGTGCGACCACCACCTCTTCCTCCAAACTGCACACGTCACTCGCATGACCCTCATTCCATGTGGGGTCTAGGACCTCATCATCCTCCTCCACATCATCTTCCATCCACCCTTCACCACTGCCCTCCTTATCAGTGTGCGCACTGAGGAAAGCTGCAGCAGTTGGCACCTGTGTTTCGTCATCATCAGAGACGTGCCGCGCTGGTGTTTCCATGTCCTCATCCTGCAACAGAAGTGGTTGGGCATCGGTGCACTCAATGTCTTCCACTTCTGGGGCAGGGCTATGTGGATGGCCCACGGAAAGCACAACAGGAGAGTCATCAAAAAGCATAAGAGTCTGTTGCATGACTTGGGGCTCAGACTGCTTGGCTGATTTACAAGGGGCTGAGGTGAAAGACAAATGGCCATGGGGTTCAGGTGCCAACTCTATACTTTCATCAAGTGACGGGGAGGGAGACAATATGAAGGAACTGGAGGCATTGTCAGCCACCCAATCTACTATCGCCTGTACTTCTTCTGGCCTCACCATTCGTTGAGCGGCATGCGGGCCTACCATATAATCTTGAAGGTTCTGTCGGCTACTCGCACCTGAGGAAGATATTTCACTTATGCGTGTAGCTGGCACAGATCGACCACGTCCTCTCCTTCCAACAGGAGCTTCACCAACACCACCAACACCAGCAGCACCAGCAGCACCACAACCACGTCCCTTATTTGACGCTCTCCTCATTCTGCCCGCAAATGTACTATGTAGCACTATTTAGGTATTTATTAATAAAAAAAAAGGATAATAAATTCTTCTTCTTCTACAGGAGCAGCAGGAATCTCTCCCTATAGAACTAGGAGATTATTTTAGAACAATAATCTGTCCCTTACAGCACCAGCAGGAACCTCTCCCTTTAGAAATAGGAGATAATTATAGAACAATAATTTGTCCCTTACAGAAGAAGCAGGAACCTCTCAATATAGAACTAGGAGATGATTTTAGAACAATAATCTGTCCCTTACAGCACCAGCAGGAACCTCTCCCTTTAGAACTAGGAGATTATTATAGAACAATAATCTGTCCCTTACAGGAGCAGCAGGAGCCTCTCCCTATAGAACTAGGAGATGATTTTAGAACAATAATCTGTCCCTCACAGCACCAACAGGAACCTCTCCCTATAGAACTAGGAGATGATTTTAGAACAACAATATGTCCCTTACAGCACCAGCAGGAACCTGACCCTATAGGAGTAGGCGATGATTTTAGAACAATAATCTGTCCCTTACAGCAACAGCAGGAACCTGACCCTATAGGAGTAGGCAATGATTTTAGAACAATAATCTGTCCCTTACAGCAACAGCAGGAACCTGACCCTATAGGTGTAGGCGATTATTTTAGAACAATAATCTGTCCCTTACAGGAGCAGCAGGAACCTCTCCCTATAGCCCTGGGAGATGATTTTAGAATAATAATCTGTCCCTTACAGCACCAGCAGGAACCTCTCCCTTTAGAACTAGGAGATGATTATAGAAGAATAATCTGTCCCTTACAGGAGCAGCAGGAACCTCTCCCTATAGAACTAGGACATGATTATAGAACAATAATCTGTCCCTTACAACACCAGCAGGAACCTCTCCCTTTAGAACTTTGAGATGATTTTAGAACAATAATCTGTCCCTTACAGGAGCACCAGGAACCTCTCCCTTTAGAACTAGGAGATGATTTTAGAACAACAATCTGTCCCTTACAGCACCAGCAGGAACCTCTCCTTTTAGAACTAGGAGATGATTATAAAACAATAATCTGTCCCTTACAGCAACAGCAGGAACCTGACCCTATAGGAGTAAGCGATGATTTTAGAACAATAATCTGTCCCTTGCTGGAGAAGCAGGAACCTCTCCCTATAGACCTAGGAGATGATTTTAAAACAATAACCTGTCCCTTACAACACCAGCAGGAACCTCTCCCTTTAGAACTAGGAGATGGTTATAGAACAATAATCTGTCCCTTACAGGAGCAGCAGGAACCTCTACCTATAGAACAAGGAGATGATTTTAGAACAATAATCTGTCCCTTATAGCACCAGAAGGAACCTCTCCCTTTAGAACTATGAGATGGTTTTAGAACAATAATCTGCCCCTTACAGGAGCAGCAGGAACCTCTCCCTATAGAACTAGGAGATGATTTTAGAACAATAATCTGTCCCTTACAACACCAACAGGAACCTCTCCCTTTAGAACTACGAGATGATTATAGAACAATAATCTGTCCCTTACAGCACCAGCAGGAACCTGACCCTATAGGACTAGGTGATGATTTTAGAACAATAATCTGTCCCTTACAGGAGCAGCAGGAACCTCTCCCTATAGAACTAGGAGATGATTTTAGAACAATAATCTGTCCCTTACAGGAGCAGCAGGAACCTCTCCCTATAGAACTAGGAGATGATTTTAGAACAATAATCTGTCCCTTACAACACTAGCAGGAACCTGACCCAATAGGAGTAGGTGATGATTTTAGAACAATAATCTATCCCATACAGCACCAGTAGTAACCTCTCCCTTTAAAACTAGGAGATGATTATAGAACAATAATCTGTCCCTTACAGGAGCAGCAGGAACCTATCCCTATAGAACTAGGAGATGATTTTAAAACAATAATCTGTCCCTTACAGCACCAGCAGGAACCTGACCCTATAGGACTAGGTGATGATTTTAGAACAATAATCTGTCCCTTACAGGAGCAGCAGGAACCTCTCCCTATAGAACTAGGAGATGATTTTAGAACAATAATCTGTCCCTTACAGCACCAGCAGGAACCTGACCCAATAGGAGTAGGCGATGATTTTAGAACAATAATCTATCCCATACAGCACCAGTAGTAACCTCTCCCTTTAGAACTAGGAGATGATTATAGAACAATAATCTGTCCCTTACAGGAGCAGCAGGAACCTATCCCTATAGAATTAGGAGATGATTTTAGAACAATAATCTGTCCCTTACAGCACCAGCAGGAACCTGACCCTATAGGAGTAGGCGATGATTTTAGAACAATAATCTGTCCCTTGCAGCGCCAGCAGGAACCTCTCCCTTTAGAACTAGGAGATGATTATAGACCAATAATCTGTCCCTTGCAGCAACAGCAGGAACCTGACTCTATAGGAGTAGGCGATAATTTTAGAACAATAATCTGTCCCCTACAGCACCAGCAGGAACCTCTCCCTTTAGAACTAGGAGATGATTATAGAACAATAATCTGTCCCTAACAGCACCAGCAGGAACCTGACCCTATAGGAGTAGGCGATGGTTTTAGAACAATAATCTGTCCCTTACGGCACCAGCAGGAACCTCTCCCTTTAGAACTAGGAGATGATTATAGAACAATAATCTGTCCCTTACAGAAGCAGCAGGAACCTCTCCCTATAGAACTAGGAGATGAGGAGGAACCGCAGCAGGGTGGCACCCAACGCAGCTCATGGGCATCACTGGAGCGTGGCTGGGGGGATACGGAGGACGCAGATGATACACCTCCCACAGAGGATAGCTTGTCTTTGCCTCGGGGCAGCCTGGCACACATGGCCGACTACATGCTGCAGTGCCTGCGAAACGACAGCCGAGTTGCCCACATTGTAACTTGTGGCGATTACTGGATGGCCACCCTGCTGGATCCCCGTTACAAGGACAATGTGCCGTCCTTAATTCCCTCACTGGAGCATGAGAGGAAGATGCGCGACTACAAACGCACACTGATAGGCGCGCTGCTGAGGGCATTCCCAAATGACACCGGGGGCTCAGTGGAAGCACAAGGTGAAGGCAGAGGAGGAGGAGGAAGAGGCCGCCAACGCAGCTGTGGCACCACCAGCACCTCAGAAGGCAGGGTTAGCATGGCCGAAATGTGGCAAAGCTTTGTCAGCAGCCCGCCACAACAAACAGCACCACCAGCTGATAGGCAAGGTCTTAGCAGGAGGCAGCATTTCAGCAACATGGTGGAACAGTATGTGTGCACACGCCTACACGTACTGACTGATGGGTCTGCCCCATTCAACTTCTGGGTCTCCAAATTGTGCACATGGCCTGAGCTTGCCCTTTATGCCTTGGAGGTGCTGGCCTGCCCTGCAGCCAGTGTATTGTCTGAACGTGTGTTTAGCACGGCAGGGGGTGTTATCACAGACAAGCGCAGCCGCCTGTCCACAGCCAACGTGGACAAGCTAAAGTTTATTAAAATGAACCAGGCATTGATCCCACTTGACTTGTCTGTACCTTGTGCAGAATAGACATTTAGACCGGCCTCACACAGCCATTGGTATACTTGTTTTTTTGAATATGCCTCAATATTTTGGGGGCTGCCCCAATTAGAAAAAAAAAACAAGCAAACAACAAAAAGTGTTGGCTACCTCCTCCTCCTCCTCCTCCTCCACCACCGCCACTTCCACCTACACTGCCACAGTCATGGCCTAGTCAACCTCTAGGCTCCTACTCCATATCCACCCCCCCTTCCCATTTTTATTTTTTTTATTTAATACTAAGTTATTTTCCCTATCCCCATTTTTTTGTAGGGCACTTGTCCTACTCTTACCCCTATTTTACTTCCATTTGCAGCCCTCTAGCACTTGCCAGGACTTTTTTACAGCCATTTTTGTGCCGAAAAGTTCAGCTCCCCATTGACTTCAATGGGGTTCGGGGTCCGGGGTCAAGTTCGGTACCGAATCCGAACTTTTTTGTGAAGTTCGGCTGGACCCGCCGAATCCGAACATCCAGGTGTCCGCTCAACTCTATATCCTTATGGTCGAACAGGTCAAGACCTAGATATGGGAGGCAAGGTGTGAAACCAGTTTTGATGGACTTAACAAAAGAAACCATCCAAAACACATATATGCATAATACAGATTACTCCAGCTCTGGACCACCAGAAACAAATCCTTCTAGAAAAAGTTTGTACGTTATGGCCTCGTTGAGGTCGGGATATGTGGTGGCTCTCAGGAGAAATATACATTTCTGTTCCCGTTGTAACAAAATTTTAGTAAAGTCTCCACCCCTCATACCCATATGGACTCTATCCAGGACCAAAAATGAGACCTTGGGGAAAAGGCTATTATGTTGATTAATAATATGCCTACCAAGGGGGAGATCACTGACACACTTTTTAATAGATACAATATGTCTATGAGCCCATAACCGAAACTCATTAATGTTTTTTCCTACATAGAAAGCTGGTAGACAGCTCCCTTTGTGTTGCAATTTGCAAAATGTCTCAGTTTATAGGGCTCTCCATTTGGTAGAATCATGGAACCTGTGTTGACAAATCGACAGAAGTTGCAGCCCCCACATTTGAACGTACCCGATCTTTTGCACGGGTCCCTTTTACCCCCGATGCTGAATTCACTAGATGTAAGAGTATCCTTCAAAGATCTTGCTCTTTTGAAGGTAAAAGTGGGGATTTCGGGGACAATGGGACCTATAATTGGGTCTGATCTTAAAATATGCCAGTGTTTTTGAACAATCTTCCTAATCGCATCATGTTGTTTTGAGTATCTAGTTATGATGCAAAGTGAGTTAATTTCCTGGCGTCGTGCCTTAGAGTATAAAGTAGGTCATGTCTATTAGCGGCAAATGTCTTTTTGAATGCCTTCTTGAGACAGGTATTAGAATACTCCCAAGCCTGGAGTCTAGCCCTAAGTAAATCTTCCTCACTTTTGAACATCCTATCATTTGTACAGTTCCTACTAGAGATGAGCGAACCCGAACTGTAAAGTTCGGGTCCGTACAGAACTTTGGGGTGTCCGTGACCCGGAGCTGAACCCGGACATTTGAAAAAAGTTTGGGTTCGGGTTCTGGGTTTGGGTATTTCCTCAAGCATGTTGAATAGCTGCAGGGCAGCCAATCAACAAGCGTTTCACTGGTTTGCCCTTAGAAGCCATCATAGCCATGCCTACTAATGGCATGGCTGTGATTGGCCAGTGCATCATGTGACCCAGCCTCTTTATAAGCTGGAGTCACTTAGTGCTGCATGTCACATGCTCTCTGGCTAGTGTAGGGAGAGGATACTGCCGGCACTGTGAGGGACAGATTGCAGATATAATAACATCTCATCAATCTGATTGTGGACTAGGTAGAGATTACTACTACTACTGCTTTGAGGGACAGATTGCAGATCTCATCCTGCATTACAGAACGATCTGATTGTGGACTAGGTAGAGATTACTACTACTACTTTTAGGGACAGATTGCAGATATAATAACATCTCATCCTGAATTACAGAATGATCTGACTGGACTAGGTAGAGTCTACTGCTTAGAGGGACAGATTATTGTTCT
>BLSH010475850.1:24479-36023 GCA_018402905.1 Glandirana rugosa
TGGCATAACCGGAGAACACACAATTAATGAGACCAACCTGTAGTACCACGCGTGAAGTACAACCCGTCGGTCTAGTCACCTCTCCGAATTATTCCGAGCCCAGTTCCACTTATTCCTTGTAATACCCAAATGCCAGGAGTGTCACACCGGTAGCACCTGGTTCCATTACATGTCGATCACGGTGTACGGACTTAACTGTTCCTCCACGACCTTAAGGATTAATCCTCTTAACCCTGAAATATCCGTGACACGAATTGGTGAATTCCTGGCCTTCCTAAAGGTCGAAATCCTGGCCTCGGGAAAAACGCTAAGCCGCGACGCAGCCAACGCCGCACGACCGCGCAATTGTCAGTTAAAGCGACGCAGCGCCGAATCGCAAAAAGGGCTCCGGTCCTAAAGCTGGAAATCCTTCCGGTCCTTAAGTGGTTAAGCACAGTGCCTATAAAGTCCCAATTCTCCTAATTAGGAATTCCAGCACCTCCTTGTCAATTCAGGCATGTGGCACTAGCTGTACATTACCTTGGTCCACGATGGCCACACTGTGAGGACCGTAAACCCATAATGTTCCTTATTCACCTTGACCCGAGCCTTATTAAGCCTCTCCACTGATCTGGCTGCCCAACATGAAGTGCGCACCATGATGTCCAACCAGAGTAATTAACACACAAGAGGCCAATACGGTATTGAACGCTGACACTACCCCCATTTTGTCACAGTGAATTTGCATTTTCTTGTTCCGAAAGGCATCACCCCAAATCTCAACTACCAGTACTACCAAAAGTAAAAGGTTCTTTAACCGGTTCCCTACCAAGTCATAGTGAAATGACGTCGGCAGGAACCCTTCGTCGATCCGGGCCAACATCATATGATGTCGGCCCGCAGCACGGTGATCGCAGATCGATCGTGTGTCCGGGGGTCGTGTCCCCCCGATTGAGGTAAAGAGCCAATAGATTTGGCTCTTTACCACGTGACCAGCTGTATCCAATCACAGCCGGCCACTTTTTTGTTACACATGGCCGCGGCTCGTGCGCGTCCCCGGGGACGTGCAGCGCGGCGATCGGGGACGAGGCTTGTCCCTTGGACACAGCCGTCCCCGATCAGGGTAAATGAGCCAATGAAATAGCTCTTTACCACATGACCGGCTGTGTCCAATCACAGCCAGTCATAAATGTAAACAGTTCACATGTAACGTGCTGTTACCTGGCTCTTCTCCTCACACACTGATCCAGTGTGAGGAGAAGAGGAGAACTGTGAGTTACCATTACTTGATCATTATTACTGTGCCAAGATTGTGCCCCACTCCCCTAAAGAGTACCTGTCAGTCCATCAGAGTACCTGTCAGTCAATCGGAGTACCTGTCAGTCAATCAGAGTACCTGCCATACCATCAGAGTACCTGCCACACCATCAGAGTACCCGCCATACCACCAGAGTACACTATCATCACATCAGAGTACCTGTCAGTCCATCAGAGTACCCGCCATACCATCAGAGTACCCGCCATACCATAGGAGTACCTGTCAGTCCATCAGAGTACCCTTCAGTCCATCAGAGTACCTGACAGTCCATCAGAGTATCCGTCAGTCCATCAGAGTACCCGCCATTCCATCAGAGTACCCGCCAGTCCATCAGAGTACCTGTCAGTCCATCAGAGTATCTGCCATACCATCAGAGTACCTGCATACCATCAGAGTATCTGCCATACCATCAGAGTACCTGCCATACCATCAGAGTACCTGCCAGTCCATCAGAGTACCTGTCAGTCCATCAGAGTATCTGTCAGTCCATCAGTGTATCTGTCAGTCCATCAGAGTACCTGCCAGTCCATCAGAGTACCCGCCAGTCCATCAGAGTACCCGTCAGTCCATCAGAGTACCCATCAGTCCATCAGAGTATCTGTCAGTCCATCAGAGTACCTGCCAGTCCATCAGAGTAACCACCAGTCCATCAGAGTACCTGCCAGTCCATCAGAGTACCTGCCAGTCCATCAGAGTGCCTGCCAGTCCATCTGAGTACCCTATCATCACATCAGAGCACCTGTCAGTCCATCAGAGTACCTGCCAGTCCATCAGAGTACCTGCCAGTCCATCAGAGTACCCGCCAGTCCATCAGAGTACCCGCCAGTCCATAAGAGTACCTGCCAGTTCATCAGAGTACCTGCCAGTCCAACAGAGTACCCTATCATCACATCAGAGCACCTGTCAGTCCATCAGAGTACCTGTCAGTTCATCAGAGTACCTGACAGTCCAACAGAGTACCCTATCATCACATCAGAGTACCTGTCAGTCCATCAGAGTACATGTCAGTCCATCAGAGTACCTGCCAGTCCATCAGAGTACCTGACCAGCAGTCCAGTGTAACCTGTCATACAGCCATCATGTCCAAAAGGTTATACACTCAAGAAGAAGCATACAAAATGCTATGCCTGATCGATGAGAGCAGCGGGGAGCTCTCATCGCCCAGTGACAGTTCCAATTACGGTTTGAAGATGAGGCAGCTACCAGCAGCGACCAGAAGAAGAGAGGCCCGCCAGTCCATTAGAGTACCCGCTAGTCCATCAGAGTACCTGCCGGTCCATCAGAGTACCCGCCAGTCCATCAGAGTACCCGTTAGTCCATCAGAGTACCCGCCAGTCCATAAGAGTACCTGCCAGTCCATCAGAGTACCTAGCAGTCCATCAGAGTACCTGCCAGTCCATTAGAGTACCCTATCATCACATCAGATCACCTGTCAGTCCATCACAGTACCTGACAGTCCATCAGAGTACCTGCCAGTCCATATGAGTACCCTATCATCACATCAGAGCACCTGTCCGTCCATCAGAGTACCTGCCAGTCCATCAGAGTACCTGCCAGTCCATCGGAGCATGGGCGTCCGCAGGTAGGGGCAAGGGGGGAAAGCGCCCCCTCTGGAATTAGGGATCATATCGGGGGTTCCCCACTTTGTCCTTATCCTAGCACCGATGGTGGGCCCTGCTAGCACCTGTGCACAGTTTAGCAGGGCCAGTGACAGCTGGTGCGAGGAGCGGGACAGCGAAGGCCTCAAGGGGTGGTCAGAATGACATCACCCGGTCTACATAGTATGAGCGAGCAGCCCAGGAGATGGAAAGGAAAGTGGCAGATGCCAGAAGCAGCGGGTACAGCGTCCCCAGCACCTCCCAGAGCCTGAACCTTGGACTCCTTAAACCTCCTCACCACTCCCAGGCCCGGAAGACAGACTAACCGGGGGCTTAGAGAACAAGGACAGTCAGGAAATGCAAGCAGCCAGGGACCGCTCCATGTCACATCATAGATCCGATAGAAGGAACAGAGCATCTCCTGTCCTCACCCAGAATGAAAACAGGTCTTGCCAGCTGCTTGCCATCATGGACATTCTACTGGCATGCAGGGTACTGTACTGAGCATTACACACACCATTAGACATAGGGGCACTAGAGGGACTCTGACCCTCTCCTGTACTACATCTGCAGTCTCTGACTGTGATAATGTGATAATGGCATTGTTGAAAAGGGGCAGAGCATGGGTGACCTTAAAATGATGCCCCCCCGAAAAAAGTTCTGCGGATGCCCATGCATCAGAGTACCCTATCATCACATCAGAGCATCTGTCAGTCAATCAGAGTACCTGTCAGTCCATCAGAGTACGACAGTCCATCAGAGTACCTGCCAGTCCATCAGAGTACCTGACGAGCAGTCCAGTGTAACCTGTCATACAGCCACCATGTCCAAATGGTTATACACTCAAGAAGAAGCATACAAAATGCTATGCCTGACCGATGAGAGCAGCGGGGAGCTCTTATTGCCCAGTGACAGTTCCAATTATGGTTCTGATTTAGAATACCAACCCATCGAAGAAAGTGTGTTATCATCTGAATTTGAGGAGGAAGAAGTCCGTCGGAAAAGAAGATGGTTTGACGATGAGGCAGCTACCAGCAGCGCCAGAGACCCTAATGGCCAATCGACAGATGCCAACGGCGCTAGACCAGAAGAAGAGAGGTCCGCCAGTCCATTAGAGTACCCGCTAGTCCATCAGAGTACCTGCCAGTCCATCAGAGTACCCGCCAGTCCATCAGAGAACCCGCCAGTCCATCAGAGTACCCGCCAGTCCATTAGAGTACCTACCAGTCCATCAGAGTACCTGCCAGTCCATCAGAGTGCCTGCCAGTCCATCAGAGTACCCTATCATCACATCAGAGCACCTGTCAGTCCATCAGAGTACCTGACAGCACACTTGAAATGAACTCTGGACCTTTTATCTGCTTCTTGTAAATGGGATAATGAGGGAATAACACACACCTGGCCATGGAACAGCTGAGCAGCCAATTGTCCCATTACTTTTGGTCCCTTAAAAAGTGGGAGGCACATATACAAGCTGTTGTAATTCCTACACTGTTCATCTGATTTGGATGTAAATACCCTCAAATTAAAGTTTAAAGTCTACAGTTAAAGCACATCTTGTTTGTTTCATTTCAAAACCATTGTGATTGTGTATAGAGTCAAAAAGATTAGAATTGTGTTGATGTCCCAATATTTATGGACCTGGCTGTATATCTACAAGGATCCCCCCCCCAGAAAGCATTCAAACCGATTGTCTCAGCCGACTGCATGAGCCTTATTTTCCTGAACATATTCCCCCATCAACGACCGGAAGAAGACGCCAAAAAAGATGTCTGGTGTGCAGCAAAAAAGGAGTTAGGAAAGACACCAGTTTCTATTGTCCCCAATGGCCCTCCAATCCTGGCCTTTGCATTGGAGAATGCTTCAAATGCTTTCATACACTTGTAAATTATTAGTATTTCAATAATATTTCAAATAGACTGCCATTTCCCAATTTTCAATTCCTGTGCTGATTATTTCCCTGGACCAACCATACCACTGCCTTCCATGTGCACTGACCCTGGCCTGTTTATGCACTATGCCTCTGCCTGCCGTCTGCATAGTTTATCCGCCGTATTTCTGCCTTTGACGTGAACTGACCCTGGACTGTATCGACTATGCCTCTGCCTACCGTCTATTTCTGCCTTTTACCTGCACTTACCTCGGCCTGTTGACCATGTTTTTGCCTGCCCCTTGGACTGATCTTTCACCCTGCTACACAGGGGTCTCACATATGTGAGGGACTCCAGAATGATGTTCTGATTTGAGAAAAACAGTTATTGGTTTTCTCTTTGTTTTGTAATTCCCAGAACAGGGTCTGGTGTCCGGGGGCTTCAAAGCCTCTACCCCTGTCCCCATCCTTTCCTGACCGAGGCCCTAAGCTTGATGGTCCTGCCTGCTGCCTGGACAGATACTTTGGCTCTACTGACAATATCTCTGCCTGCACTGAACCAGGACTTTTTTTGGACCATGTGCCTGCTGCCTGGACCCAATACTTGTGGCTGTACTCTGCCTACTGTATCTCTGCCTGCTGCCTGTGTTATGGACAGTATTCCTGTCTGCTGCATGGACGAACCTTTCGCTGCTGCTGACCACATCCCTGCCTGCTACCTGGACCAATGCTTTGACTGTGCTGCCAATATCTCTACCTGCTACTATGGACAAAGTTCCTGAGGCTGCATGTTTTGCTGTCGCTGTCCACATTCCTGCCTGCTGCCTGGACCAATGCTCTCCTCTGTTGACCACTGAACTACTACATCCGCAGGTAATCTTTTCTTACCCTTTGCTCAGCAGAATGTATTTTGGTTTTTAATTTGTATGTACTATACATGCTATGTGTTAGAAATATGAAGGGCCTTCAACAATGTGATAGGTTGGCAGGAATTTATGTGTGTGATTTATGTCCCTAGAACACCTGGAGATGGATGTTGGGCTTCTGTATGTGGCCAGGCTGTGTAAAAGTCTCACACATGTGGTATCCCCATACTCAGGAGTAGCAGAATGTATTTTGGGGTGTCATTTTTGCTATGTACATGCTATGTGTTGGAAATATCATATAAATGGACAACTTTGTGTAAAAAAAATGCGTTTTAATTTTTTTTTCACATTTTCCAAAAACTTCTGAAAAAAAGGCATGTTCAAAAGACTCATTATGCCTTATAGATTATACATTGGGGTGTTAGCTTTCCAAAATGGGGTCATTTTGTGGGCAATGTCATTGTCCAGGTGCTCCAGGGCCTTCAAAAGTGTAATAGGTGATTGAGAAATGAGATTTGTAATTTATGCTCGTAGAACGCCTAAAGGTGCTACTTCAATGTTGGACCTCGGTATGTGGCCAGACTGTGTAAATGTCTCACACATGTGGTATCGCCATACTCAGGAGGATTAGCAGAATGTATTTTGAGGTGTCATTTTTGCTATGTACATACTATGTGTTGGAAATATCTTATAAATGGACAACTTTGTGTAAAAAAATGTGTTTTCATTTCTTTTCCACATTTTCCAAAAACATCTGAAAAAAACTGACATGTTCAAAAGACTCATTGTGCCTCATTGATTATACATTGGGGTGTAAGCTTTCCAAACTGGGGTCATTTTGTGGGAAATTCCATTGTCCTAGTGCTCCAGGGCCTTCAAAATTGTAATAGGTGGTTGAGAGAGAAATGAGAAGTGTAATTTATGCTCGTAGAACACCTAAAGGTGCTACTTCAATGTTAAGCCTCGGTATGTGGCCAGACTGTGTAAAAGTCTCACACATGTGGTACCGCCATACTCAGGAGGAGTAGCAGAATGTATTTTGGGGTGTATTTTGGCTATGTACATGCTATGTGTTGGAAATATCTTATAAATGGACAACTTTGTGTAAAAGAAAATGCGGTTTAGTTTTTTTCCACATTTTCCAAACACATCTGGAAAAAAATTACATGTTCAAAAGACTCATTATGCCTCATAGATTATTTGTTGGGGTGTTAGCTTTCCAAAATGGGGTCATTTTGTGGGCAGTTCCATTGTTCTGGTGCTCCAGGGCCTTCAAAAATGTAATAGGTGGTTGAGAAATGAGATGTGTAATTTATGCTCATAGAACGCCTAAAGGTGCTACTTCAATGTTAAGCCTCTGTATGTGGCCAGGCTGTGTAAAAGTCTCACACATGTGGTATCGCCATACTCCATACTCAGGAGGAGTAGCAGAATGTATTTTGGGGTGTCATTTAAGTATTTAAGTATGCATATGCGGTGTGTGAGAAATAACTTGTTGTTATGACAATTTTGTGTATATAAAAAAAAAATTCTTCATTTTGCAAAGAATTGTGGGGAAAAAATTACAACTTCAAAAAAGTTCACCATAACTCTTACTAAATACCTTGGGATGTCTACTTTCCAAAAAGGGGTAATTTGGGGAGTATTTGTACATTACTGGCTTGTTAGTGTCTCACAAAATTAGAATTCAGCACTCCAGTGCCCTTGAAAGTAAGCCCCGTAGCCAACAGAGTCAACGGCATCCATGAACAAGACCAAATCAGCATTAATTACAGGACCGGCCATCCACGGTGAACGACCGTTATAGGACTCCAAAAAATTGTCGCAAACCTGGAGATCAGCCCTGAGCTCCCTGGTCAGACGAATGTAGTGCCCCGAGCACTAACGCCTGAAGTAGCCAAGGACAAATGGCAGCAAAAAATCCTGCCCATAGGAATAATCCTACAAGTGAAATTTAATTTGCCAAGCAAAGATTGTAACTCCCACAACTGAATCTTCCAACGGCCGTAACGTCGCCAAACACCCTCCTTAGCGCCACCAACAGGGCCGGTGCTACCACTAGGCAAACTGGGCTTAAGGCGCACTGCTGCCTAGGGGCGCCCGGCCGCTGGTTTCCCTCCACGTCTGCATGCTCTGCAGGCTGCAGCATGTAACTAACTCAGTCTCAGGCAGCTGCTCTGTCCGACCAGTAGTGTAATTAAAGGTGCAGCACAGCACTGGAGCCAGCGCTAGAGGAAGCAGAGCCGATGCTACCTGTATAGCGCAGCCTCCTGTCACATGGGCACGGCAAAGGGGATGGAGTCAGGGGTGGAGCCAATGGGGGCGGCAAAATGAGGATTTGCCTAGGTTTCAAAAATCCTTGCACCAGCCCTGGCCACCAATTTTTACAATGGTAATCAACATTCTATGGCCACCAAATCAATCATAATGCCCAGGAAAACCAGTTCTGTTGCCAGGCCCTCTGTCTTGTCAGGGACCAAAGGAATGGCAAACCGATCCGCTATGTGCTGTAATGTCCCCCGCAGAACCGTGCAAATGCTAGAATCCAGCGGTCCAATACAAAGAAAATAATCCATATAATGGATGATGGAGTTCAGTCCAGACACATCCCTCTCGACCCACTGTACAAACAAACTAAAAGTTTTGAACAGGGCACACAAAATGGAACATCCCATCGGCAGGCAACGATCAACAAAATATGACCCTTGCCAATGACAACCCAAAAAATGGACACTTTGTGGATAAACCGAAAATAAGCAAAAAGCTGCCTCCACGTCAGTTTTGGCCAACAGGGAACAGCGCCCATATTTGCGTACCCAGGAGATAGCTGCATCAAACGATGTATAGGAAACCGCGCAGGCCTGCGGGTCAATACCATTGTTAACTAAGCCACCCTTAGGATATGAGAGGTGATGTATCAAACGGAATTTACTGGGTTCTTTCTTCAGGACCAACCCTAACGGGGACACCACCAAGCTTGGACACGGGGAGATGAAAAGGGGCCGCTCATTCGACCCAGAGAAACTTTGAAAGCTTCTCTGAGACCACTTCCGGGTGAAGTAGCACCGACCGTAAATTGGATGCTAATGGTGAAATGACAATCAATGTGCACGGGATAAGAAAACAGTCCCTAAATCCCAGCTCTAGAAGTTGAGCAGATTCCCTATCAGGGTACCTATTTAGGAAAGGAACCATCCACTCTCCCCGGAGTCCTCACTTTTGACAGACGTATCCCCTGTTTGGCTTTTTTTTCTGTTTAAAGCAGCGGGTGGGCGAATGGCTGCCACCGCAGCATGAGCACTTTTGTTAAAAACAGCAGATATTGCCGAAGCGACATGAGCTCTCGTTAAACTGCCAACATACCCCTTTCTTCCTAGAGGCTGACATGTGGTAGAGGTGCCGCCAGCCCCCCATGGAAAAAACGAATTCCCACTCGGCCTTTCCCTATACTACCTTAGCCCACCCCTATACTGCCCTAGCCTGCCCCTATACTGCCCTAGCCTGTCCATATACTGCCTTAGCCTGTCCATATACTACCCTAGCCTGTCCATATACTACCCTAGCCTGTCCATAGACTACCCTAGCCTGTCCATAGACTACCCTAGCCTGTCCATAGACTACCCTAGCCTGTCCATATACTGCCTTAGCCTGTCCATATACTGCTCTAGCCTTTCCCTAGATTGTCCATATACTGCTCTAGATTGTCTATATACTACCCTAGCCTGTCTTTATACTTCCCTACCCTGTCCATATACTGCCCTAGATTGTCCATATACTGCCCTAGATTGTCTATATACTACCCTAGCCTATCTATATACTACCCTAGCGTGCCCATTTACTACCCTAGTCTGGCCATCTACTACCCTAGCCTGTCTATATACTACCCTAGCGTGCCAATTTAATAACCTAGCTTGGCCATATACTACCCTAGCCTGTCTATATACTACCCTAGTGTGCCCCTATGCCACCTTAGCCCGCCCCTATACTGCCCTAGCCTGCCCCTTGGAATTGAACATAATGGTATGTCATATAATTTTGTATATAAATTTAATTTTAGTTTTTATTTAAATTTTTATTTAATTTTAGTTTTAATTATCATGATATAAAATAATGGATGTGGGGGCCGTTTGGTGGGTGTGATTTTTTTTTTTTTTTGAGGGGGTGGGGGGGGCAGCATTTCATTCTTGGACCCATACAGCACAATGTCTTGGGCCAGCCCTGAGCGCACTAGCCACGGAGGAGGAGGAAGTTAACTCATCCTACACTTTGAATGCTAAGCAGGGAGTTGAGCAGGGAGTCCCAGCCATGATGTCACTGGTTGCTAGACGCTAGGGGGCTCTAGCAACCAATAACCAGTAGCATATCAGGGGAGGCAGAGTGAGCACCAGCGCTATGCCAGGGTTTTCTCACTCTGTCAGTATCATTCCGGGACACTGTATTGTCCCGGAATGAAGGTGCCTAGCGTCCCAGCATCTTCTGCTCTCCCGTGACCCAGAGGTGGTTGCTGCAGGCCTACGTGCTCCACGCCGCTCCTCCCAACTCAGATGAGGGCCGCCAGCCGCACCTGGAGACAGGCCGGCACCCGCAGTGCTCGCTCTCCCCCGCCAGGCTGTTACACTGACCGGAACCTCGCCAGCAGTAACAGCCATCCACTCCAGAATCCTGATGATGGAGGATGGGCCCTAGGCTCCATGCCGATGAGTTTCCACATCCCGGGGGCTCCGCCTAAGCCTGGGATTCCTCCCAGGGTCACCACCTGCAGAAGCCTGTCTGCACTTGGTAGGGGGGCCTGAAGGGTCCACTTGTGGGCTCCCGATGCGGCACTGAGCCTGATGGGTCCTGTCTGGACTGAAGCGCTCCAGAGGCCGAGACCTCCTAGTGGTAGGGAAGGCCCTGGCTGAGGGGGACTCGCCGGACCCCTTGTAATAAGGCTGAAACTTGGCTCTGCACCCAGGCTAAGCCATGGGTATCCGCAGCAGCCCTAAGCTGAGTTAATCATTTCTTGCTCGTGTCTTCCACAGTGTGGGGAAATGCAGGAGATGGCTAGACACTGATATTCATCCACCGATTTCTGCTCTGCAACTGCTTTAACCCCTCCTATCCAACACTATGCTTTCCAGCTCCACCCCGTCACACCGTTTCCTGGGCCAATAAGGTAGGATATCCTGCTAGCCATACCATTCTGACTTATTTAACCCCTTATGCCTGGTTTCCCTTCCACCCTGTCATGTATGCCCTCCTCTGACTTCATTCCTTCTCAACTCCCTGCATGTCTAGAGGGAAGATTTAACGTCTTCAGTGGAAGAGTCCAAAACCCTCCTACTCTGGAGCCTCTACCTCCTCAAAATGCAGAGCCACTAACCACTTTATGTAGGCTTCAAAAAAAATAAGTTCAGCCCTTCCTTTCAGTACAAGACTTGGCCTACAAAGCCCATCCTGTCTTCCCTAAAGCCCTCTTCCCAATCAAGGGGTGCTCTCACTCGTGGGGAGATATCTGTTACAGTTTGCCCATCTCTGGGTCCCAGGTTCTTTCATATCAACCAAAGTCTGTGCAAGGACAGTCAAATTTGCAAAATGCCCTGAACCATCTCTCGTCCCAGGGAGTAGTTGTGCCAGTACTTCGCTTCATCACCTCTTTCTGCACTTTGCAGTGGCAGACAGTCACTTCCAGTTTGTCACTCTGCCCCTTGGCCTATTCTCTGCTACCAGAGTATTCACAAAGATCCTAGCACCTCTTCTTGCCCTCCACATAACTCACAGCATCCAAGTCACACATCATCTGGACAACCTTTTTCTTAAAGATTCATCTCCCTTCCAGCTGTTAACAAACAACACTGGACCCCCCCCCCCCCTTCTGCAAGGACACCCAGTCAGAGTGCAGCCAGACAATGCCACAGCTGTGTCTTACATCCA
>BLSH010475851.1:0-11890 GCA_018402905.1 Glandirana rugosa
GGGACATGACAGGACCACACTGGGGAGGGGGGGGACATGACAGGACCACACTGGGGAGGGGGAGGACATGACAGGACCAGAGATTGCAGCTTTGCAGGTGAGAACAGTGACAGGTCAAAGAGTGCCAGCTCTGCAGGTGAGAACAATGACAGGTCAGAGGGTGCCAGCTCTGCAGGTGAGAACAGTGACAGGTTAGAGAATGCCAGCTCTGCAGGTGAGAGCAGTGACAGGTCAGAGGGTGCCAGCTCTGCAGGTGAGAACAATGACAGGTCAGAGGGTGCCAGCTCTGCAGGTGAGAACAATGACAGGTCAATGGGTGCCAGCTCTGCAGGTGAGGGCAGTGACAGGTCAGAGAGTGCCAGCTCTGCAGTTGAGAGCAGTGACAGGTCAAAGAATGCCAGCTCTGCAGGTGAGAGCAGTGACAGAACAGAGATTCCCAGCCCTAGAGGTCCGAGATTGCCAGCTCTGCAGGTGAGAGCGGTGACAGGTCAGAGATTGCAGCTTTGCAGGTGAGAGCAGTAACAGGCCAGAGAGTGCCAGCTTTGCAGGTGAGAGCAGTGACAGGTCAGAGAGTGCCAGCTCTGCAGGTGAGAGCAGTGACAGGTCAGAGAGTGCCAGCTCTGCAGGTGAGAGCAGTGACAGGTCAGAGAGTGCCAGCTCTGCAGGTGAGAGCAGTGGCAGGTCAGAGAGTGCCAGCTCTGCAGGTGAGAGCAGTGACAGGTCAGACAGTGCCAGCTCTGCAGGTGAGAGCAGTGATGAGTCAGAGAATGCCAGCTCTGCATGTGAGAGCAGTGACAGGTCAGAGTTTCCCAGCCCTACAGGTCAGAGATTGCTAGCTTTGCAGGTCAGAGCAGTGACAGGTCAGAGAGTGCCAACTCTGCAGGTGAGAGCAGTGACAGGTTAGAGAGCGCCAGCTCTGCAGGTGAGAGCAATGACAGGTCAGAGAGCACCAGCTCTGTAGGTGAGAGCAGTGACAGGTCAGACAGTGCTAGCTCTGCAGGTGAGAGCAGTGATGGGTCAGAGAATGCCAGCTCTGCAGTTGAGAGAAGTGACAGTCAGAGAGTGCCAGCTTTGCAGGTGAGAGCAGTGACAGGTCAGAGAGTGCAGCTTTGCAGATGAGAGCAGTGACAGGTCAGAGAGTGCCAACTCTGCAGGTGAGAGCTGTGACAGGTCAGAGAGTGTCGGCTCTGCAGGTGAGAGCAGTGACAGGTCAGAGATCGCCAGCTCTGCAGGTGCGAGCAATGACAGCTCAGAAAGTGCCAGCTCTGCAGGTGAGAGCAGTGACAGGTTAGAGAATACCAGCTCTGCAGGTGAGAACAATGACAGGACAGAGAGTGCCAGCTCTGCAGGTGAGAACAATGACAGGTCAGAGGGTGCCAGCTCTGCAGGTGAGAACAATGACAGGTCAGAGGGTGCCAGCTCTGCAGGTGAGGGCAGTGACAGGTCAAAGAATGCCAGCTCTGCAGGTGAGAGCAGTGACAGAACAGAGATTCCCAGCCCTAGAGGTCCTAGATTGCCAGCTCTGCAGGTGAGAGCGTTGACAGGTCAGAGATTGCAGCTTTGCAGGTGAGAGCAGTAACAGGCCAGAGAGTGCCAGCTTAGCAGGTGAGAGCAGTGACAGGTCAGAGAGTGCCAGCTCTGCAGGTGAGAGCAGTGACAGGTCAGAGAGTGCCAGCTCTGCAGGTGAGAGCAGTGACAGGTCAGAGAGTGCCATCTCTGCAGGTGAGAGCAGTGACAGGTCAGACAGTGCCAGCTCTGCAGGTGAGAGCAGTGATGAGTCAGAGAATGCCAGCTCTGCAGGTGAGAGCAGTGACAGGTCAGAGTTTCCCAGCCCTGCAGGTCAGAGATTGCTAGCTTTGCAGGTCAGAGCAGTGACAGGTCAGAGAGTGCCAGCTCTGCAGGTGAGAGCAGTGACAGGTTAGAGAGCGCCAGCTCTGCAGGTGAGAGCAATGACAGGTCAGAGAGCACCAGCTCTGTAGGTGAGAGCAGTGACAGGTCAGACAGTGCTAGCTCTGCAGGTGAGAGCAGTGATGGGTCAGAGAATGCCAGCTCTGCAGTTGAGAGAAGTGACAGTCAGAGAGTGCCAGCTTTGCAGGTGAGAGCAGTGACAGGTCAGAGAGTGCAGCTTTGCATGTGAGAGCAGTGACAGGTCAGAGAGTGCCAACTCTGCAGGTGAGAGCTGTGACAGGTCAGAGAGTGTCGGCTCTGCAGGTGAGAGCAGTGACAGGTCAGAGATCGCCAGCTCTGCAGGTGAGAGCAATGACAGCTCAGAAAGTGCCAGCTCTGCAGGTGAGAGCAGTGACAGGTCAGAGAATGCCAGCTCTGCAGGTGAGAGAAGTGACAGGTCAGAGTGCCAGCTTTGCAGGTGAGAGCAGTGACAGGTCAGAGAGTGCCAGCTCTGCAAGTAAGAGCAGTGACAGGTCAGAGGGTGCCAGCTCTGCAGGTGAGATCAGTGACAGGTCAGAGGGTGCCAGCTCTGCAGGTGAGAGCAGTGACAGGTCAGAGGGTGCCAACTCTGCAGGTGAGAGCAGTGACAGGTCAGAGAGTGCCAGCTCTGCAGGTCAGAGCAGTGACAGTTCAGAGAGTGCCAGCTATGCAGGTGAGAGCAGTGACAGGTCAGAGAGTGCCAGCTCTGCAGGTGAGAGCAGTGACAGGTCAGAGAGTGCCAGCTCTGCAGGTGAGAGCAGTGACAGGTTAGACAGTGCCAGCTATGCGGGTGAGAGCAGTGACAGGTCAGAGAATGCCAGCTCTGCAGGTGAGAGCAGTGACAGGTCAGACAGTGCTAGCTCTGCAGGTGAGAGCAGTGACGGGACATGTGGTAGTTCAGAATTTGGTGAGAGCAGAGACAGGTCAGAGATTGCAGCTTTGCAGGTGAGAGCAGTGACAGGTCAGAGAGTGTCAGCTCTGTAGGTGAGAGCAGTGACAGGTCAGAGAATGCCAGCTCTGCAGGTGAGAGCAGTGACAGGTCAGAGATTGCAGCTTTGCAGGTGAGAGCAGTTTCAGGTCAGAGAGTTCCAGCTCTGCAGGTCAGAACAGTGACAGTTCAGAGAGTGCCAGCTCTGCAGGTGAGAGCAGTGACAAGTCAGAGAGTGCCAGCTCTGCAGATGAGAGCAGTGACAGGTCAGAGATTGCAAGCTCTGCAGGTGAGAGCAGTGACAGGTCAGAGATTGCAAGCTCTGCAGGTGAGAGTGACAAGTCAGATATTGCAGCTTTGCAGGTGAGAGCAGTGACAGGTCAGAGAGTGCGAGCTCTGTAGGTGAGAGCAGTGACAGTTCAGAGAGTGCCAACTCTGCAGGTGAGAGAAGTGAAAGGTCAGAGAGCACCATCTCTACAGGTGAAAGCAGTGGCAGGTCAGAGAGTGCCAGCTCTGCAGGTGAGAGCAGTGGCAGGTCAGAGAGTGCTGGCTCTGCAGGTAAGAGCAGTGACAGGTCAGACAGTGCATGCTCTGCAGGTGAGAGCAGTGATGATTCAGAGAATGCTAGCTCTGCAGGTGAGAGCAGTGACAGGTCATGGTTTCCCAGTCCTACAGGTCAGAGATTACTAGCTCTGCAGGTGAGAGCAGTGACAGGTCAGAGATCGCAGCTTTGCAGGTGAGAGCAGTGACAGGTCAGAGAGCGCCAGCTCTGCAGGTCAGAGCAGTGACAGGTCAGAGAGTGCCAGCTCTGCAGGTGAGAGCAGTGACGGGTCAGAGAATGCCAGCTCTGCAGGTGAGAGCAGTGACAGGTCAGAGTTTCCCAGTCCTACAGGTCAGAGATTGCTAGCTCTGCAGGTGAGAGCAGAGAAAGGTCAGAAATTGCAGCTTTGCAGGTGAGAGCAGTGACAGGTCAGAGAGTGCCAACTCTGTAGGTGAGAGCAGTGACAGGTCAGAGAGTGCCAACTCTGCAGGTGAGAGCAGTGACAGGTCAGAGAGTGCCAGCTCTGCAGGTGAGAGCAGTGACAGGTCAGACAGTGCCAGATCTGCAGGTGAGATCAGTGACAGGTCAGACAGGGCCAGCTCTGCAGGGGAGAGCAGTGACAGGTCAGAGATTGCAAGCTCTGCAGGTGAGAGCAGTGACAAGTCAGAGAATTCCAGCTCTGCAGGTGAGAGCAGTGACAGGTCAGACAGCACTAGCTCTGCAGGTGAGAGCAGTGACTGGTCAGAGAATGCCAGCTCTGCAGGTGAGAGCAGTGACAGATCAGAGATTCTCAGCCCTAGAGGTCAGAGATTGCCAGCTCTGCAGGTGAGAGCAGAGACAGGTCAGAGATTGCAGCTTTGCAGGTGAGAGCAGTGACAGGTCAGAGAGTGCCAGCTCTGTAGGTGAGAGCAGTGACAGGTCAGAGAGTGCCAGCTCTGCAGTTGAGAGCAGTAACAGGTCAGAGATTGCAGCTTTGCAGGTGAGAGCAGTGACAGGTCAGAGAGTGCCAGCTCTGCAGGTCAGAGCAGTGACAGTTCAGAGAGTGCCAGCTCTGCAGGTGAGAGCAGTGACCGGTCAGAGAGTGCCAGCTCTGCAGGTGAGAGCAGTGACAGGTCAGAGATTGCAAGCTCTGCAAGTGAGAGCAGTGACAGGTCAGAGATTGCAAGCTCTGCAGGTGAGAGCAGTGACAGGTCATAGATTGTAAGCTCTGCAGGTGAGAGCAGTGACAAGTCAGATATTGCAGCTTTGCAGGTGAGAGCAGTGACAGGTCAGAGAGTGCGAGCTCTGTAGGTGAGAGCAGTGACAGTTCAGAGAGTGCCAACTCTACAGGTGAAAGCAGTGTCAGGTCAGAGAGTGCCAGCTCTGCAGGTAAGGACAGTGGCAGGTCAGAGAGTGCTGGCTCTGCAGGTGAGAGAAGTGACAGGTCAGACAGTGCCAGCTCTGCAAGTGGGAGCAGTGATGAGTCAGAGAATGCCAGCTCTGCAGGTGAGAGCAGTGACATGTCAGAGTTTCCCAGTCCTACAGGTCAGAGAGTGCCAGCTCTGCAGGTTAGAGCAGTGACAGGTCAGAGAGTGCCAGCTCTGTAGGTGAGAGCAGTGACAGGTTAGAGAGTGCCAACACTGCAGGTGAAAGCAGTGACAGATCAGAGAGCGCAATCTCTGCAGGTGAGAGCAGTGGCAGGTCAGACAATGCCAGCTCTGCAGGTAAGAGCAGTGACGGGTCAGAGAATGCCAGCTCTGCAGGTGAGAGCAGTGACAGATCAGAGATTCCAAGCCCTAGAGGTCCGAGGTTGCCAGCTCTGCAGGTGAGAGCAGTGAAAGGTCAGAGATAGCAGCTTTGCGGGTGAGAGCAGTGACACATCAGAGAGAGCCAGCTCTGCAGGTGAGAACAGTGACAGGTCACAGAGTGCCAGCTCTGCAGGCAAGAGCAGTGACAGGTTAGAGAGTGCCAGCTCTGCAGGTGAGAGCAATGACAGGTCATAGAGTGCCAGCTCTGTAGGTGAGAGCAGTGACAGGTCAGACAGTGCCAGCTCTGCAGGTGAGAGCAGTGACGGGTCAGAGAATGCCAGGTCTGCAGGTGAGAGCAGTGACCGGTCAGACAGTGCCAGCTCTGCAGGTGAGATCAGTGACAGGTCAGACAGTGCCAGCTCTGCAGGTGAGAGCAGTGACAGGTCAGAGATTGCAAGCTCTGCAGGTGAGAGCAGTGACAGGTCAGAGAGTGCCAACTCTGTAGGTGAGAGCAGTAACAGGTCAGAGAGTGCCAACTCTGCAGGTGAGAGCAGTGACAGGTCAAAGAGCACCATCTCTGCAGGTGAAAGCAGTGGCAGGTCAGAGAGTGCCAGCTCTGCAGGTGAGAGCAGGGGCAGGTCAGAGAGTGCTGGCTTTGCAGGTGAGAGAAGTGACAGGTCAGACAGTGCCAGCTCTGCAGGTGAGAGCAGTCATGAGTCAGAGAATGCCAGCTTTGCAGGTGAGAGCAGTGGCAGGTCGGAGAGAGCCAGCTCTGCAGGTCAGAGCAGTGACAGGTCAGAGAGCGCCAGCTCTGCAGGTCAGAGCAGTGACAGATCAAAGAGTGCTAGCTCTGCAGGTGAGAGCAGTGACAGGTCAAAGAATGCCAGCTCTGCAGATGAGAGCAGTGACAGATCAGAGATCGCAGCTTTGCAGGTGAGAGCAGTGACAGGTGAGAGAGTGCCAATTCTGCAGGTGAGAGCAGTGACAGGTCAGAGAGCACCATCTCTGCAGGTGAAAGCAGTGGCAGGTCAGAGAGTGCCAGCTCTGCAGGTGAGAGCAGTGACAGGTCAGAGAGTGCTGGCTCTGCAGGTGAGAGCAGTGACAGGTCAGACAGTGCCAGCTCTGCAGGTGAGAGCAGTCATGAGTCAGAGAATGCCAGCTCTGCAGGTGGGAGCAGTGACAGGTCAGAGTTTCCCAGTCCTTCAGGTCAGAGATTGCTAGCTCTGCAGGTCAGAGCAGTGACAGGTCAGAGAGTGCTAGCTCTGCAGGTCAGAGCAATGACAGGTCAGAGAGCGCCAGCTCTGCAGGTCAGAGCAGTGGCAGGTCAAAGAGTGCCAGCTCTGCAGGTGAGAGCAATGACAGGTCAGAGAGCGCCGGCTCTGCAGGTGTGAGCAGTGACAGGTCAGACAGTGCCAGCTCTGCAGGTGAGAGCATTGACTGGTCAGAGAATGCCATTTCTGCAGGTGAGAGCAATGACAGTTCAGAGTTTCCCAGCCCTACAGGTCAGAGATTGCTAGCTCTGCAGGTCAGAGCAGTGACAGGTCAGAGAGTGCTAGCTCTGCAGGTCAGAGCAGTGACAGGTCAGAGAGTGCCAGCTCTGCAGGTGAGAGCAGTGACAGGTCAGAGAGTGCCAGCTCTGCAGGTGAGAGCAGTGACAGGTCAGAGAGTGCCAGCTCTGCAGGTGAGAGCAGTGGCAGGTCAGAGAGTGCTGGCTCTGCAGGTAAGAGAAGTGACAGGTCAGACAGTGCCAGCTCTGCAGGTGAGAGCAGTGATGAGTCAGAGAGCACCATTTCTGCAGGTGAAAGGAGTGGCAGGTCAGAGAGTGCCAGCTCTGCAGGTGAGAGCAGTGGCAGGTCAGAGACTGCCAGCTCTGTGGGTGAGAGCAGTGATGAGTCAGAGAATGCCAGGTCTGCAGGTGAGAGCAGTGACAGATCAGAGATTCCCAGCCCTAGAGGTCTGAGCTTGCCAGCTCTGCAGGTTAGAGCAGTGACAGGTCAGAAGTCGCAACTTTGCAGGTGAGAGCAGTGACAGGTCGGAGAGCACCATCTCTGCAGGTGAAAGGAGTGGCAGTTAAGAGAGTGCCAGCTCTGCAGGTGAGAGCAGTGGCAGGTCAGACAGTGCCAGCTCTGCAGGTGAGAGCAGTGACAGGTCAGGGTTTCCCAGTCCTACTGGTCAGATTGCTAGCTCTGCAGGTCAGAGCAGTGACAGGTCAGAGAGTGCCAGCTCTGCAGGTCAGAGCAGTGACAGGTCAGAGAGTGCCAGCTCTGCAGGTCAGAGCAGTGGCAGGTCAAAGAGTGCCAGCTCTGCAGGTGAGAGCAGTGACAGGTCAGACAATGCCAGCTCTGCAGGTAAGAGCAATGACGGGTCAGTCAGAGAATGCCAGCTCTGCAGGTCAGAGCAGTGACAGGTCAGAGAGTGCCCGCTCTGCAGGTCAAAGCAGTGACAGGTCAGAGAGTGCCAGCTCTGCAGGTGAGAGCAGTGACAGGTCAAAGAGTGCCGGCTCTGCAGGTGAGAGCAGTGACAGGTCAGACAATGCCAGCTCTGCAGGTAAGAGCAATGACGGGTCAGTCAGAGAATGGCAGCTCTGCAGGTGAGAGCAGTGACAGATCAGAGATTCCCAGCCCTAAAGGTCCGAGATTGCCAGCTCTGCAGTTGAGAGCAGTGACAGGTCAGAGATCGCAGCTTTGCAGGTAGGAGCAGTGACAGGTCAGAGAAAGCCAGCTCTGCAGGTGAGAACAGTGACAGGAAGTAGTAGAATTAGCAGTATTGTCTCCTGAATTCCTGTTATCCATGCCTGCACCGCTTTCTGAAAAACGATCCACAGCAGATTGCTCTTCATAAAGTGACACAGGCATAAACAAGCCTCACATGTCAGGATAAAGGTCTGGGTCAAAGATGAGGGTCAGTACCCTTTTGGGTAGGATTGAAAAAAAAAAACATGTTTTTTTATTTAGTGTCAGTTGTTTAGGTAAAATAAAAAAGCCAAATGTGCACTATTGTTTCTTGGCTCTACTACGGGTACAAAGAAAAAATATTATAAACATATGTGGTCTCTCTGCAAACTTCAGAGGTTGGAGAAATCATTTTGGAATTTTTGGGGGGATGGATCATGGTAATGAAAAGAAATATACAACTAAAGTTTAAATAATGATTTTTCTTTTACTATAATCTCAATCCCCAAAAAGTTGGGACGCTGTGTAAAATCGACATAAAAACAGAAGGCAATGATTTTCCGTGGTTTTGTCTAGCGTACTGACAGTAGTCAAATTATCGTTCGACAAAGCCGAACATAGTGATGTGCTACGAGCGTATAAAGAGGAGGTTCAGGTGAATGTGATTTGTGAATTAGGAACGCAGGTTTACACGACCAAACACTTCCTGGATTCCGAGCATGCGTGTTTGTACTTACAATGTTTGTTTATCCAACTTCTGTACGCACGAGCCGAAAATCAGACAACGCCTTGTCGGCAGACAAAAGTTTTCTAGTTTGCTCATACAACTTCTGTTGGATGATATTTGAAAATCGGCTGGCGAATGGAGCGTACTAACAGTTGGATTATTTTGTTGTAAGACAGTTTTCGGCTGATTTGTACCATGTGTACAGGCCTTAAGTGGCACTAACAAGGAAGAGCTAGAAGAACATTTTGCAACTAATTAGGTTAATACAGGCCAGTAACATAATTGGGTATAAAAAGAGCATCTTAAAGAGTCAGAGTGCCTCAGGAGTAAAGACCGGCTGAGGCTCACCAATCTGTGAAAAGCTGTGTCTAAAAATTGTCCAACAATTTCAGAACAATGTTCCTCAACATAAACTTGAAAAGACTTTAAATATATCATCATCTACAGGACATAATATCATCACAAGATTCTGGAGAAATCTCTGTGTGGAAGGGACAAGGCCGAAAGGCAATATTGGATGGCAGGGACCTTCGGGGCCCTCAGACAGCACTGCATTAACCACTTGCCGACCGCCGATCGGCATCTGACGGCGGCAAAGTGGCTCGTTCCCGCAAATCGCCGTCATACGACGGCGGCTGCGGGAACGAGTTTAGTGAGCGCGCGCGCGCGCTCACTGTGTCCAGGGGGGGCCAGGGAGCGGGTGCCCGCGATGGCCCCCCCGGAGCGAGTGAGCGGAGGTCCGTGTATGTAAACACGGACCTCCGCTCTGTGTGAGGGGGAAGGGCTGTGATCACAGCCTTCCTTTACGTGAAGGCTGTGACCACTTCCCTTCCCCAGATAGGCAGTCCCCCATACAGTTAGAATACGCCCAGGGAACATAGTTAACCCTTAGAGCGCCCCCTGCAGGTTAACCCCTTCACTGCCAATGGCATTTACACAGTAATCAGTGCATTTTTATAGCACTGATCGCTGTATAAATGCCAATGGTCCCAAAAAAGTGTCAAAATGCTCCGACATGTCCGCTGAAATATCGCAGTACCGCAAAAAATCGCAGATCGCCGCCATTATTAGTAAAAAATTAAAAACCCCAAAAATGAATTCTCATCATCCGTAAACGTGACCACTTTTGCGCAAACCAATCAATAAACGCCGATTGCGATTTTTTTATCGCAAATATGAGGAAGAATATAAATCGGCCAAAAACGGTGAAAAAAAATGTTTTTTTATATTTTTTTTTTGGATTTGTATTTTAGGAAAAAGTAAGAAATTTGGGTTTTTTTGCAAAATTGTCGCTCTTCTTTTGTTTATAGCGGCGATCAGAAATGACGCAGCGGTGATCAAATACCACCAAAAGAAAGCTCTATTTGTGGGAAAAAAAGGACGCAAATTTCGTTTGGGTACAACGTCGCACGACCGCGCAATTGTCAGTTAAAGCGACGCAGCGCCGAATCGCAAAAAGGGCTCCGGTCCTAAAGCTGGAAATCCTTCCGGGGCTGAAGTGGTTAAAAACAAGCATGATTGTGTGATGGACATCACTGCATGGACTCAGGAATACTTCCACAAATCACTGTCTGTGAACATAGGTTGTTGTGCCATCCAAAAATACAAGATAAAGCTTTCATGCAAAGAAGAAGCCATATCTAAACATGATCCAGAAACGCTACCTTCTTCTCTGGGCCAAAGCTCATGTAAAATGGTCTGTTGCAAAGTGGAAAACTGCTGTAGTCAGATGAATCTAAATGTGACATTCTTTTTGGCAACCATGGGCGTCGTGTCCCCCGGACTAAAGAGGAGAGATACCTTCTGGCTTGTTATCAGCACTCAGTTCAGAAGCCAGCATCTCTGATGGCATGGCTGGTGGGACATTATTGTGTATGGAATGGGCAGCTTGCACATCTAGAAAGGCACCATCAATGCTGAAAGATATAGGTTTTAGAGCAGTAAATGCTCCCATCCAGACAATGTCTTTTTCAGAGAAGGCCTTGCATATTTCAGCAGGACAATGTTAAACAGCATACTGAATCTATGACAGCAGCATGGCTTCTTAGTAGAAGAGTCCGGGGCCTTAACTGGCCTGCCTGCAGTCCAGACCTTTCACCAATTGAAAGTATTTGGCACATTTTGAAACAAAAAATATGATAAAAACGACCCAGGACTGTTAAGCTGTTAGAATCCTCTATCAGGCAAGAATGGGATAACATTCGTCTCCCAAAACTCCAGCAACCGGTCTCCTCAGTTGCTATACGTTTACAGAATGTTGGTAAAAAAAGAGGGGATGCTATACTGTGCAAAAACAAATCCCTGTCACAACTTTTTTGAGACATGTTGCTGCCATCAATTTGAAAATTGCTTTACTTTTCCCTCAAAATTGTACATTTTCCCAGCTTAAACGTTTGAAATACATTATATTGTCAAAAGTATTGTGACACCTGCCTTTACACTTACTAACTTACTTACATGCCTTACTAACAGACATATCAGCCTGGATGTCACAGCACTTCCTCAAACTGAATCTATCTAAAACTGAGCTCATTATATTTCCTCCCCCACATGCCCCTTCCCTTGACTTCTCTGTTAAGGTCAATGGCACAACTATTAGTGTGTCCCCACATGCCAGGGTGCTAGGGGTAACCCTAGACTCTGAACTGTCCTTTTAAGACCACATTCAATCCCTGTCCAGATCATGCCGCCTCAGCCTACGCAACATCGCTAGAATATGCCCCTTTTTAACCAGTGACACCACCAAGCTTCTAATTCACTCTCTGGTTATCTCTCGCCTCGACTACTGCAACTCTCTCCTCATTGGATTACCTTTGCATACATTATCCCCCCTTCAGTCTATAATGAATGCTGCTGCAAGACTTATCTACCTTGCCAACCGCTCAGTGTCCTCCACCCCTCTCTGCCAATCTCTCCACTGGCTTCCACTCACCCAACGTATAAAATTCAAACTACTAACAATAACCTACAAAGCCATCCACAACTCTGCCCCCAGCTACATCTCTAACCTGGTCTCAAAATACCAACCAAGCCGCCCTCTTCGGTCCTCTCAAGACCTCCTGCTCTCTAGCTCACTTGTCACCTCCTCCCATGCTCGCCTCCAAGATTTTGCGAGAGCTTCTCCGATCCTTTGGAACTCCCTACCCCAATCAGTCCGACTGTCTTCTAATCTATCCATCTTTAGACGATCCCTGAAAACCTTTCTCTTTAAAGAATCCTATCCTGCTTCTACCTAATACTTTCTTTCTACATCAACTCATCCCCCACAGCTTTTACCTTTTGTATCAACTGACCCTCCCTCTTAGATTGTAAGCTCTAACGAGCAGGGCCCTCTGATTCCTCTTGTGCCAAATTGTGATGTAACTGTAC
>BLSH010475851.1:37746-49544 GCA_018402905.1 Glandirana rugosa
GCCCCCCCCCCCCCCCCCGGACCATACCTGAACCGTTTTTTGCACTCTGCAGCTTTAGTAAATCAACCCCTCTGTCTCTATAATTTAAAATACACCTATGATAAAAATTATAGACCCTTCATTTCTTTGTAAGTGTAAACTTACACAATCTGCAGGGGATCAAATCATTATTTCCCCACCGTATTTCTTCTGAAAATATGTGTTTGATTTTTCCAGATATGTCATCCTATAACAGTGAGGGGTATTTGGGCCGGGTCCAGCCTGGTGGGTTTGTTACTCTGAATGTACTGCATGTATGTACCGGGGTGAGCCATTCACACACACTTTTGGAGTTTTTTTGTTTTTTTTTATTTTTTAGTTGATGGCGTTCCCACAATGCTCCGACAGTCCACCTATAGGCTACCCCTGCATGGGTGAAGTTCTGTACTTGGAAAGATCAATAAAAAGATTTATAAAAAAAAAAAAAAAAACTAAAATATGTGTTTGATAAATAGTTTTTGCTAATACCGTGTGAGTTAAAAAAAAATGAAACTACCACAATTTATTCTCCGGGGTCGGTTGTAGTTTCTACAAGGGTGCATGTAACAGGGTGACAATGCAAAAGCACAATCGGTAGACAGGGACAGAGTGTTGTCACTCCCTAACAGGAAGTGCTTAAGCAAGGATCTTCATGGCAGGTATTGTTTTAATGAAATGTGCAAAGATTTAAAATAACTTTAAGGGCCGGTTCACACTGCAGCGGGGCGGAGCGGCGCGACTTCGCTGCCAGTTCACATCTAGGCGAATTGTCAGGCGACTTGAGTCGCCTGACAATTCGCCTCAATGCTGTGCAAATGGGACCGTTCTAATAGGAGCGAATCGCTTCGCTCCGCATTAGAAAAATGGTCCCTGCACTATTTTTAGGGCGATCTCAGGCGGCTTGCATTGACTTCTATGATAGAAGTCTCCTAGCAAGCCGCTTTGAGATCGCCTGGAGCGCCGCATCGCGCCGCTCCGTGCCGCTCCGCCTCGCTACAATGTGAACCGGCCCTTAGGGCCGGTTCACACTGAGGCGATCCTAGGCGATTTGCGATCCGACTTGTGTCGCCCCAATTCGCCTCAAATCGCCTGACATCAGAAATCCCATTGGAATGAATGGAGCTCTCTTAATATGCGCTACTCAACTCCAAAGCGATTCCAAAAAAGGTTCCTGTACTATTTTCAAGCGGCTTCTAGGCGAATTGAGCCCATAGAAGTCAATGGAAGTTCGCTTCCAAGTCAGATCCCCGTCTATGAAGAAGCGACTTTCCAGGAAGAAGAACATAATTTTGCCAGAAGACACACCTCTCATGTCCCAGGTACTCGTGTTGAAATCGCCTGATATCGCGCAGAAGTCGCGTCGCAATCGCGCCGCATCGCCTTTTCAAATCGCCTAGCAAAGTCGCCCCGAAGTCGGATCGCCTCAGTGTGAAGCGGCCCTAAAACTAGGGCTCCGGCTGTTGCATAGGAGAGCGCCCCCTATGTGCTTCCACTCCCCCATGTGTAAAAACACATGCGACTAATGTTTACAATATCATTGCAGCATCTTACAGTGCTTTTATAATTACTAAGACTCTGAGTGTGTCGCCCCGTACAGCTACTATACATTATAATGTATGTAACCGGTGCAATGTGAAACTTTAGTGTAAGGTTTTTTTTTTTTCAACAGGTACAATTGCGTTTTTGTGTTTAGTGTGTTTTGTATGTAAAATGAAAAACCAAAACTTCGTTCAAAAAAAATAATTGATTAAAAAAAAAAAATCCTAGCAAATATGAAAACACTTTATGCTGTTTCATCAATTACATTAAATATCATTAAAATGTATGTGAATGCAAAGGATTTACAAAGCACGCAGTGACACTAGGCACTGTTAGCAACCTATATAGCCCATGTTCATTTAAAAATAAAATAAATATCTTATTTGTGTCTTTTTTTACTGCTTATCCCTATCAGTTGCTGTAGCTCAGAGGGGACTGAAGGGAGCCTGCAGAAGATGCTCAGTAGCTCTGCTTTGGTGCCTAGCGTGGTCAGTGTGAAAGTGCAACCAAGAGGAAACAGCAAGATCACCAGGTATTTAGCCATTGTCAATAAAAACCATACAGGCTACATATAATAAGAACTACATATAAAATACAACACATATAATTATAAAATTACTATAAATATTATTATACTGGATTTATATAGTGCCAACAGTTTGCACAGTGCCTTACAATATAAAGGGGGATAATACAATTACAACACAGTTTAATACAGGAGGAATAGGAGGGCCCTGCTCAAGGAGCTTACAATCTAAAGGGAGGAGAAGGTAATTCCAAAGGTAATAGCTGCATGAAATGACCTGATGGAGGTGACTCAAGTGCTTTTTTTTTTATTATTGTTAATTTGGAGGATTGCAACAGATAACAAGAAAAAATACTGACTTTATACATGAGTGCAATGTATATTCCATTTCACTGCAAAGGTACATTTACAAAAGTATACAAATATCCAAAGAGGTGTACAGTATATCATACAAAAACCACATTGTCAAGTGCAGTCTTTAGATGTAGGTGAGGTAGGCTTCCCTGAATAAATGAGTCTTCAAGGATCAGGTGGACTGGATAGGAGCTGACTGGGCATACTGGGGTAGGGAGTTCCAGAGGATAGGAGAGGTTCTGAAAAAGTCTTAGAGGCAAACATAGGAGGAAGTAACAAGGGAGCTAGGGAGCAAGATGTTTTGGGAGGAGCTAGGAGGACGATTTGGGCGATATCTGCAGATGAGGTTGGTGATGTAGCTGGGGGCAATGTTGTGGATGGCTTTGTATGTTAATTTTTTTATAGGTTGGGCCAGTGAAGGGCATGTTCGGAGGAACTGATGGTTGTGCTATTAATTTTATTAGTAAAGCCATGGGAGGGGGAATCTGGGAGAAGGAAATAGTACAAGCTCAGTTGTAGAAAGATTGAGTTTGAGGAAGTTGTGTGCAGGGCTGGTGCAAGGATTTTTGACACCCTAGGCGTAACCTCATTTTGCCGCCCCCCCCTTTGGCTCTGCCCCTGACTCCACCCCCTTTGCCCTGTCAATTTAAACAATGGCGGAGGTGGAGATTTTCTGCAGAGCCTCTCTACCCATTTCTTTAGCCGTGGTCCACAGGCCTGCACCTGTGCCCCTGGATCTGCCTCATTTTACGGCCCTGGGGTGCTGCCAACCGCAGATCTCAAATGACATGAGTGATTGATGCAGAGCAGTGACGGATCAACAGCGGATGGGCGCCCCTGGTGGTAGTGGCACCCTAGGCGGCTGCCTACTCTGCCTAGTGGTAGAGCCGGCCCTGGTTGTGTGACGTGCATACTGATGTCACTCAATATATTTGTGATATGCAGGGAGTAGAGAGAGAGATCTGGGTGTCGTCCGCGTAGAGGTTGTACTGGTAGCCATGGGAGATTATAAGCTGGCCCAGGGAAGCAGTGTATATAGAGAATAGAGTGGCACAAGGACGGAGCCTTGGGTACCCCAACAAAAATAGAAAGAAGGAGCGGAGGAGATGGTGTTGTACATGACACTGTAGGAGGAGAACCAGGAAAGAACAAAGTCACGGAGGCCAAGGGAGTTGAGTTTCTTGAAGAGGAGTGTGTGGTCAACTGTGTCAAAGGCAGCAGAAAGGTCCAAGAGTATGAGTATGGAGTACTGGCCATTGGTTTTAGCAGTTAGTAAGTCGTTGGTGAGTTTTAGTAGGGCAGTTTCAGTGGAATGTTGTGGGTGGAAGTCGGACTGTAGGGAATCGAGAAGGTTGTTGTCAGTGAGGTAGTAGCTCATATAGTTGTGGACAAGGTATTCAAGAAGCTTGGAGGCAAACGGGAGCAAGAAGATGGGCCTTAAGTTATTCAAACACAAAAAAGGGGTGGGTAGGACTGCCCCAGTTGCAGACCATTAACCTAAATAGTATAGCATGGACTATCTCTGTATCTACCGGTTTATCAAAATTGGTTACCCAAGAACACGGGTCTCAAGTCCATGCACTTGAGACCGGTGTTCTTGGGTAAGAAATTTTGATAAAAAATCTGTTCCCAGCTTTCAAACTTGTCAAATTTTTATATCTATGTATACTCTGTTCAATGTTATTGATTACTGTATCACCTTTCCTCCTAGATGTTTTCTCCTGTGATCCTGAAACTGGTAGAGAAACAAGAAAATAACCATTTTCAAGACCCCCGATTTTTTGGGGATCTATGTTAAGCCTAATGACCCTTCAACGGGGCTGTAACTATCGTTTTTAACTTTTCCTCATGAATTGTGTTTGTCTATGCATTATTTGTCTTAATAAATTATATTTTTTTACTTATTTACGTCTCATACCTGGGTCCCGAGGTAGTCCATGCTATCCTATTTAGCTTAATGGTCTGCAACTGGGGCAGTCCTAACCACCCCTTTTCTGTCATTGCAGATGGTACCCACCCATACCCCTCTATACTTACCAAATTGAGGCTTTTCTTTCTTTATAAGTTATTCAAACAGGTGGGGTCCAGTAAAGGTTTTTTAAGTATGGGGATTACCAGTGCATGTTTGAGCGGGTAGGGAAAGGTGCCGAAAGAGAGGGAGAAGTTGAAGATGTGGGTTAGAGAGATTAGGTTAGAGCAGGAAGGTGGTCGTAGTAATTGTGAGTGGACAGGATCCAGGGAACAGGTGGCGAGGTGGGCCTCGGAAAGGAGTTTGGCAACTTCTTCAGTGGTAACAGAACAGGATCAAAGGAGGAAAGTATTGGTGTGGTGTTGGACCTGTTATGTTGTTTGAAGGAGAAAGTTGGACACTGGAGATCTCATCATGAATTGTGTTGACTTTGTTTTTGAAACGACTGGCAATCTCCTGGGCAGTAAGTAAGTTGGTGGGTGGAGGCAGTGGGGGTGAAGAAAGGAATTAAGAGTAGAAAAGAGTTCATGAGGTGGTGTAGTAAGTTTGTTTAGCAGTGTGGAGGCAGGAGTTGTATTTGAGAAGGGAATATTTGAAGATGATTAAATCTTGCAGGGATTTAAGAAGAGATGGCATGGCCACCGCACACCTCACCGGGCCCGAGTGGTTAGGAAGTAAAAGAAGCCTCAACTCAATTTGTCCAGACCACAACTCCAACATGTTTTGCCCTGGGGCTTAATCATGGAGAGGACAGGGTGAAACATGTTGGAGTTGTGGTCTGGATGAATTGAGCTGAGGCTGCTTTTACCTGCTAACCACTCGGGCTGGGTGAAGTGTGCGGCGGTCAGGTTATCTCTTCCTATTTTTGCAGTATGCTTTGGGTCTGAACAGACCTTTCCTCAGCCTTCACCCACACTAGCCAGTGGCATCCAACTCATCAGACCTTGACAGCCTGAGTGGGGTCCCGTAAGCATTTATCATGGGCTTGCAGGGATTTAGCTTTACGCCATGCTCACTTAAGGGCACGGCTGCGTCTCTTGTGACTTCTGGTTTCGTCTGTTCGCTAAGGTTTTAGTAGATGAGGCCTGATTCTGTGTTTAGAGAGAGGAGCGAGTGTTTCCAGGAGGGGTGGCAGTACGTCTTTTTAGACAGAGATGGCCAGGTCTGGGCAGGATAGGAGTGCAATTTTGTAGTAAAGGCAGCCAGTAGCAGAATGAAGAATGGATGAGTTGAAGTGACACTGATCCAAGGCAAACTAGGTCCCCCGATGGCGATACCCTGGGAGAATCTAGATGGTACACTGCTCTAAAGTCAGACTTAGAGCTCTGTAGTTAGCAAACCACATGCTCCCTGCTGATTGGAAAGCTCTTAGCAAGGGGCATGTCAGACCTCTGCAAAGCAAGCGCTGCTTCCACACAGAGAGCAAGGATCCTTCTATCCAGCATGCTGGCAGGGGACATGCTTTTCTACTCAGGCTGTGGCTGCTTCAGAAGGAAGCCTTGTAGACTTGTATGAAGATTAAGGCCCCATTCACCCTACTGCAGTGCATTTGCGCCTGAGTGTTAATGTTCATTGCATTGAGATAACCCATTCATTTAAATAAAATGTAAAAGAGAGGTAAAATGACACTGACATTTATGGCTTTTTATATAGTACTGGCTTTGTGATTTGTGTTCTATTCATTTTTATGATTTCCTCTCTCTTGTCTGATACAGTCCTTTGTGACACGCCGGCCTACAAGTGACCTGTTTCTGATATCCATTTCTGTCCCCCGTTTATTGCCTTTTCATCACATTTTTATTTGTCTGCTAGAAAGATGTTTGCTTGTTCACAGCTTCCTTCACTTCCGAACTTGGCCTAGTTCGCTCTCTCAAGATCCCCAGTAGGATGATAAGGAAACACTAAAAGTTTCCTTTCACTTAACTCCAAATGCAAACACAAGGGACTCTAAAATAAACACAGGCAAGCTTTCTTTTCAATCCCCTGAAGTGATAATTTTATGGAAAAGTTCCTTTATCGTTTCCTGTGCCGTGCCTAAAGCACCAAGCCTTACCTGAAGGCTTCTTATTTCAGGGGTGTTAAAGTGGACCTCCGACCAGATGTTTTCCTAAAACTTGACTCCAGGGATATAAAAAAAAAATACCCTTAGGGCCGGTTCACACCAGGAATTGCACAGGATTGCGCTTGCATTCCTATTCGATTCCTGTGCAAATTTGAGTGCAGTGCGTTTTCAGCCCATTCATTTCAATGTGCTAAAATCACACTGAATCACGCCAACAGTAGTGCAAGCACCACTATTAAAAATGCACTGCAACCAGATTGCAGGGTACAAAAGTACAAACAAACGCACTGCATTTGCTATCTGCTTTTGGGGTGTCCTTAACTTTAGCCTAGGTTCACACTAGAATGTGATGTGGATAACCCACGATCCGTAAATATTTTCCGCACCACATTCAAATCGGACTGCCATTGCAATCTGCAGCGGGTGTCAGCGCAGTCTTAAAGTGGTTGGGGGGAAAAAACAAACAAAAAAAAAAAAAACACCTGCAAGACATAGGCATAATGAGCTAGTATGCATTGCATACAAGCTCATTATGAAATACTTACCTTAGATTGACGCTGTTGCAAAGGTCCCCGAGCACCAATGTGACCGGTGTCATGTTGACTGTGTCTTTTTCCGGGATGGTGGGCTCCGGCCAATAACAGCACAGACTGCAGCGCTGTGATTGGCCGGAGCCGCGCTGATGTCGCTCCCGCGCATGCGCACGGGAGCCGTCGTTTATGGCACACTTAGTGAAGAAACGGCCCAGTCGGAGAGTGCAAAATTGGCTGCAGTTCTGCATAGAAACCAGCTTCCAGTTTTTTTTTTGTTAAAGCTGAATTGAACAAGCTGAAGTTAGAAGTTGATTGGCTAATATGCACAGCCTCACCAGATTTTGCACTCTCCAGTTTTAGTAAACCAACCAGTGACAGCTGGTGGTATATCTTTTTGGGGGGGGGGGGCGGCAAACAATGCTCCCACAGCCACCCCCCCCAGGGTCAGGTCACCCACAGAACCAGGAAGACAATAGCAAATATAAATTTTCCATTGTCACAAAACTGTATGGGCTCAAAATGCAGAGCTCTGTGCCCCAAGCCCACCCGTTTTTGAAGCCAATTAGAGTCTCAGGCTCTAATCACGTGCTTCTAAAAAATAAAAAAAAAAACACATTGGAATTCATGCATCCAGCGACCTGCATGTAGATTAGGAGCCGGGCGCATGGACCATATGGACAGGCCGCCACTGAAATCAACCCCAATGTGAAGATTTTCCAGGGTAACGCTTAGGCACCGCTTAGGCACCATTGCTATGTCTGGACACCTAGGAAAGACTGGGTGTGATAGACTGGGAGGGGACCAAAGAGGACATGGACCCAGCAGATTACGTAATCAGCCAATAGCCTTAAGTAAAATGTAAGTAAAAAAAAAACAAGAAGATGCATAAAAAACAGATGGAAATGCTCAACAGTGGGGGGGGGGGGGGCACATCAATTAGGGCATACTGTACTCATTTAGATGGCTGCAGCATCAATCCAATGCTGCAGCTGTCCCTCACTGGCTTTACACTGAAAACTGAGACCACCACTGGTCTTCAGTGAACAGAGAGCTGATGACAAGTCATCGGCTCTGTGCTCTGCCCCTCCAGTGCCCACTGGAGCCCCAGGCTTTGGAGGGCCGGAAATGGCTGGCTCAGGCTCTCAGCAGCGCACTGAGGGCCTGAGCCAGTTGGCGGTCAGGCATCTGAGCGGATCCCGACATTATTGTGGAGATTCCTGGGACACAGGAGTCTATAACAAACTGCACTTTATTGATCCTTAGGAGAGGTAAGGCCAAAAAAGTTCTGGCCATATTTCTCCTTTAAGTCCTGGTATTGCAGTGGCGGGTGGTGCTCCATTTTTTGGAGCAACCCCCCCCCCCCCTGTTGCTCACCCGTCCGCCCACCAGCCCCGCACTTACCTCATCTAGGTCACGAGTATCTTTGGCGGCTTCACCTGCGTCTCCTCCTCAACGGCTTCCCCCTGCATCTCCTCCTCCTCTGTGGCTTGCTCCTTGGTGGCCAATGCCCTGCTTCTCCTGTCGCCCAATGGGGTCTTATGACCCACTTTCTGATTGGCTGAGAAGCAGGAAGACAATAGCGAATATTAATTCACTATTGTCACACAACTGGGTGGGCTCAGGGAGCAGTGCTCTGCACCCTGAGGCCACCCTTTTTTGAAGCCAATTAGAGCCTCAGGCTCTAATCACGTGCTTCAAGAAAAAAAAAAACCACATTGAAATCCATGCGTCTGGCGCCCTGCATGTAGATTAGGGGCCGGGCGCATGTATTAGGGGGCCGGCGTACCTGTGCCCCTTATAGAGTGGCTGCCACTGTGGTGTTGGGCTTTAAAGGAAGCCTTAAGCATGTAGACAGCCATTCCTGAGCTCCTTCTGAGCACCCCGGCCTGTCTATGACTTCAATACTCTCTGGGTCACTGACCCGAAACAAATATGCAGCCAGGCAGCGTGCATTTTCACATTCGTCAAACATGACCATATTTACTGAAATGCAAACTTCTCAGAACAGAGAAGTCCAAACAGAATTCCTAAATCTGAGTGCATTCCTCCCAATTCTGTTCCTCCAGTACAGTTTGTTTTCGCTCCGCACTCCTTCACTCTTGGCAAGAGACGCGCTGCTGTGAAAGACATGTGACCTTTTCCCAGCCATCACATCTATTTCGCCGATGAGTTTTTTTTTTTTTAAATGCTGTTCTATTTATTTATTTTTCTCATTTTAGATCAATACGCTAAGCCTGCCAAGCAAAAGATTGTTTTAAATGAAAAGAAATAAAACTTAAAATGCTTAAGCAGCGAGAAAGCACGGGGCATATCTTGTTTTCACTGCGGGCGCGCGCTGGTGGGAGCAGGTAGAAGGACGCATTGTCTTGTGTTTTCTTTAGCGCGGCGAGGAGATATGAAGTCAGGAGGTGGAAATTCTGCGAGGAAGGTACACTCAATGGAAAAGGGGAAACAGAACGACAATAGCTGCATGGGAATGTGCTGACATTTGTGTTACTGTATTACTGGAGGGTCAACACTCCGCTATTGTGCAGAACCTTCAATGTGTTACATTGTACAAGGAATCTCAGTTCCCAGCTGGGCACAGGAAGGACAAACAAGGCCTGGAGGCTTCACCTTCACATACAGAAATCCAATTTTTTTTTTTAAATCCATTACGCAGCAGTATTAAAAATAAAGTATGCAACGTTCGCTGCAATACTTACATACAATCACTGGCGGCCCGTCCATTAGGGGAGCAGGGGCGCTGCCCCCTTATCCATGCACCCGGCCCCTAATCTACATGTAGGGTGCCGAACACATAGATTTCAATAGGGTTTTTTTTTTGTTTTGTTTTTTTTAAGCACAAGATTAGAGCCAGAGGCTCTAATTGCCTTCAAAAAAAGGGTGGGCTCGGGGTGCAGAGCACTGCGCCCTGAGCCCACCCAGTTGTGTGACAATAGGAAATTAATATTCGCTAATGTCTTCCTGCTTCTCCTCCCGGCCAATCAGAAAGCGGATCCTGAGACCTGATTGGCCAAGAAGTCTTAGGACTCCCTGACCAATCGGATCTCAGGACTCACTTCCTGTTCGGCTGGGAGGAGAAGCAATGGCCTCGGTCTTCCCACAGCAAGCTGGAGCAAGGAGAAGCATCGGCCTCCTAAGGTAACGATACTTTTCACCACTGTCCGTCTCCCTCAGGGGGGGCACTGATCACCACCGTTCGTCTCTCGTGCACGGGGAGGGCATATTTGTTTGCCACCACCCCCCCAAAATATTGTGCACCAGCTGCCACTGCATGCAATATGGCGCTGTCTCCTGCAGAAAGCCACTAGATAGAGGTCCTTTCCTGGGTTGAGTGACTATCACTTGGCCAGAATCAGTTACTTCCCGTGAGCCCAGGCTGTCATGGACACACCCCTGGGTGTGTCATCTTGCTAGCCTGGGCTCACAGTAATAGAGCACTGGAAGGCCCCTACCTACATATGGCCCTTCGCCATTAGAACAATACAGAAAGGACCCTTAACATCAAGGAATCAAGCATAAAACTGCTGGATTAAAGGTATGCGTAGCTCCCAACTGTCCCCGATTTCGAGGGACTGTCCCTGATTTGGAACAAAGTCCCTCTGTCCCTCCTTCCTCCTCATTTGTCCCTCATTTTGCTCTGATCTATAAAGTTGTATATAAAATGCACTACTTATGTTCCAAAAAGTGTTTCCCAGGGCAAAATCTTTCATCCAATTTATAATTTGCTGCATTTGTAAATTTCAATAGCCTGTATAATGGAAAAATAGTGGGGTTTAACTAATCAATTTTTATTAATAACTGTTTTTTTAGAGAGCATTTTACAGGCAGCAAGGAGAAGTTGTAACACCTGCTCGCTGCCTGCTTTAACACATTGATCACTGCATTAGCGCACCACAACCATGTGCATTGCATGCAGTTTTGAGGTGCATGCAGAGCGATGAAAATCTGACAGGGGGGTTGCACAGAAGTTGATCGGTAGACTGACTTCAGTACAATTACGCTGCCTATACATGGATCGAAATTTGGCTGGTCCCTGCTGAACCAAATACATTTTGATCCATTTATGGCCGGCTTAGCAAAAAAAAAAACATTGTCTTTAGGGCCAGTGTTGATAGGCTTGTGTCGGGACATCACTTTAAAATAAGTGGAAGACATTTCTGAGATCCTTCAGAATTCACTGAGAGGTGCTTTTGACCTGCATTTCACCTGCTTCAAGTAGGTTTAGCACCCAACATAGACTTGCACCAGAATGCAAAACTTGCTTGTTGAGTGAACAAAGCCCATTGATGCAGACCTTTAGGCTGCTTTCACACTGGAGCGTTTTACAGACGCTATTTAGCTAAAAATAGTGCCTGTAAAGCGCCTCAAAAGTCCCCCCCAATCCACCCCAATGTGAAAGCCCTGAGTGCTTTCACACTGGGGCGGTGCGCTAGCAGGACGTTACAAAAAGTCCTGCAAGCAGCATCTTTGGGGCGGTGAGGGGAGCGGTAATATACCGCTCCTCTACCGCCCCTGCCATTGAAATGCATGGCAAGCGCTGCCGAAGCGGCTGCACACCGCCTTGGTAGCGCTGAGCGCCGGCACTTTTAACCCCTTTTTAACCCCTTGTGGGGGGTTAAAAGCGCGACGCTCCCACCCGCATAGCGGAGCCCTATCGCTGGTAAAACTCCACTAAAACTAGCAGGGTTTTACCGCGACCGCGGGTCCCGCTGCAGTGTGAAAGTAGCCTTAAAGCCTTGTTTACATTTGCCGTTGGGTGGCAGTAAAAACATGAGGTTGAGTCGTGTTTTT
>BLSH010475851.1:82866-99391 GCA_018402905.1 Glandirana rugosa
ATGTCATGTGTATGTCATGTGTATGTCGTGTGTATGTCATGTGTATGTCGTGTGTATGTCGACTGTATGTGCGCTGTATGTGCGCTGTATGTGCGCTGTATGTGCGCTGTATGTGCGCTGTATGTGCGCTGTATGTGTGCTGTATGTGTACTGTATGTGTGCTGTATGTGTACTGTATGTGTGCTGTATGTGTACTGTATGTGTGCTGTATGTGTGCTGTATGTGTGCTGTATGTGTACTGTATGTGTGCTGTATGTGTACTGTATGTGTACTGTATGTGTGCTGTATGTGTACTGTATGTGTACTGTATGTGTGCTGTATGTGTGCTGTATGTGTACTGTATGTGTGCTGTATGTGTGCTGTATGTGTGCTGTATGTGTGCTGTATGTGTACTGTATGTGTACTGTATGTGTGCTGTATGTGTACTGTATGTGTGCTGTATGTGTGCTGTATGTGTACTGTATGTGTACTGTATGTGTGCTGTATGTGTACTGTATGTGTATTGTATGTGTGCTGTATGTGTACTGTATGTGTACTGTATGTGTGCTGTATGTGTACTGTATGTGTACTGTATGTGTACTGTATGTGTGCTGTATGTGTGCTGTATGTGTACTGTATATGTAGCTGCTGGCTTTTACATTTTTTTTTTTACCTCGGACCTCCGCTTTAAGCCTCGTACACATGGGACAACGATCGTATACAACAGGTCGTACGAACGACCGTTGCATGCAAAATTGATCGTTCGTACGCGCGATTAGAACAGCTGGCATTAGACGGTCGTACAACGGGAGTTGTATGAGCAAACTAGAAAACTTGGTCGTACCAACAAGCGCTCATACGACCGTACTATCGTGTGTACAGAGCAGTTGGTACAACAAGTTGTATTGTGAAAAACACGCATGCTCAGAAGTCAGGAATGGCCGGATGCTAATTACATGCACCTGAATCTTCTTTCTGCGGTCGTACGATCGTGTAGTGCAGTCAGTATGCTAGATACAACAGCCAACATACGATTTGAGACGATCGTACGTACGATCGTTGTCCCGTGTGTACAAGGCTTTAGACTACTAACAGAGATGTTGGCAGTGATGGGTTTTCTTAAGAGAATCCCAGCATGCTTTGCAGACGTTATGCCAACATCTTGTGTTAAATATGTATTTGTAAAATTAACACTATACAGCTGTGCTCAAAAGTTTGCATCCCCTGGCGGAAATCTTGACATTTTGGAATTGATATTGAAAATATGAACTTGGGTAAAAAATTGTGAAAAGCCCGCGCTTACTGTCTAAACTGTATAACAGTCAGCAGCCGGCACAACAAACTGACAAATTTGTGTAACAGATTATAACAAAAAGTGCAGCGCTTGAATTAAAAAAATGAATTTTAACTAAATAAAAATAATCAGAACGCCATAATATGCGTCTGTGTGAATTATGCACACACAATGAACACGTGATAACACAATATACCCTAATGACTAGGGAAAAAAGTGACTTCGTGCATAACACAAAATTGTAAATGTCCAGTAAGCATGAACATTAAAAATATATAAAGGTCCTAGTAATTGTGTTAGTAATGATAAAAAAATGTCCTTAAAACCACATAAAGTGACTGTATTATTACTACTAGAAAATGTCCATAGTGACTGTGCCAATATAATGATAGATGGTGTCCTTAAAACCACATAAAGTGACTTTATTAAAGAGGAAGTAAACCCAGATTGGGTTTACTTCCTCTACATGCCCCTGTAATTTGGAAGCATAATGGGCTACTGTGCATCGCGTAGTAGCCCATTATATGCCACTTACCTGCAAACGAAGCCTGCGATGTCCAATGCTGTCCCCTGTGCTGGCCGCGTCCCTCTTCAGCCCCTCTTCCTTCCGGGGACGTGACTTGTTCATCAGGTTATAAAATAGAAAGAATACCCGCCATAGTGTAAAACCATTTAACAATTAATTAAAAAATGGTTAAAAACACTTAAATCAATAAAAAGAATAATGAGCTCATCATTCATATGAAATCGCAGTGACGGAACGGAATGGTTTTACACTATGGCGGGTATTCTTTCTATTTTATGACCTGATGAATATTGTGTTATCACGTGTTCATTGTGTGTGCATAATTCACACAGATGCATATTATGGCGCTCTGAATATTTTTATTTAGTTAAAATTCATTTTTTAATTCAAGCGCTGCACCTTTTGTTATGATATTGAAAATATGACTGATCATGCCAAAAACTGTCTTTTATTTAACCACACAGCACCTGGCCTATATCAAAATGACAGCCAGGCGGTGGCTTTCCCATTCTGATTGGACATCATATGACTTCCTTTAGAACATGCCACTCATGCACGCGATCGGTGGTGGGGTGTGTTGCTCGCATACACCGCATCTCCGATCACGGTAAAGGGCCTATGACGTAGGCTCTTTACCATGTGATCACAGTGTAGCTAGGAAGTTCCAGTTATCAGCATTTCTCTTCTCACACTGACAGCACGTGAATAGAGGAGAGCCGATAAGCGGCTCTCCTGACAGGGGGGGTCTGCACTGGTAATAAGTGCAATGATTATCGGTGCAGCCACCTCAGCATTGCCCAGGAGAGATGCCCACCAGTGCCCATCAGTGATGCCTGTAAGTGCCTCCTCATCAGTGCCACCTATCAGTGCCCATCAGCGCTGCACATCAGTGCTACATATTAGTGCTTCCTCATCTGTGCCACCTATCAGTGCTGTCTATTAGTGCCCATCATTGCCGCCTATCAGTGCCCATCAGTGCTGCATATCAGTGCCGCCTCCTCATCAGTGATGCCTCACCAGTGCCAGTCAGTGCCTCCTCATCAGTGGTGCCTCATCAGTGCCCATCAATGCAGCCTCATCAGTGCCGTCTCATCCGACAATTTGAACAAATTGTATTGATACATTAAAAGACAAAGTCATCGAAATGGACTATGACAACCAGTTCATACATAAAAACAATTATACATGCGATCATATAAAGAAAACTTCTCAGAGCCCAACGCATTTCAGGATCTTGTCCTTTCTTCAGGGGCAATATACAGCTGCCGCTGTATCCTGTTTCGCCATCTGGTCAGGCACCCCGGCCCTTCATTACCCGGCAGGGGCCTCTAGGTCAGATCAAACCTCTTCCTTTATGATACTTCCATAGGAGTCAGGATTGTTCCACGTTGTCTGGCCAGCTTTGGAAGGCTCAGTGGTGACTGGGGAGGCGTGGCGGTGGCGGTGGACCACCTTCTTACAGGTCATTCCTGCTGATAACGGTACATGAGGTTGTTTGTATACATGTGAATCATCCCATGTGCTCTCTCTCCTAAAGAATACACTTCTCTATATGTTGCCCCTGAAGAAAGGACAAGATCCTGAAACACGTCGGGCTCTGAGAAGTTTTCTTTATATGATAGCATGTATAATTGTTTTTATGTATGAACTGGTTATCATAGTCCATTTCGATGACTTTGTCTTTTAATGTATCAATAAAATTTGTTTAATTTTTACTATAAATTTAATAGTCGGTCTGCCTTAAAAGTCCCAATTATTGGGGGTATTGCTCTGTCTGACATTATCAGTGCACATCACTGCAGCCTATAAGTGCCCATCAGTGCTCATTAGTGAATGAGAAAAATTACTTATTTACAAAATTTTATAACAGAAACAAAGAAAACCTTTTTTTTTCAAAATTTTCAGTCTTTTTTAATTTGTTTGGCAAACAATAAAAAAGCTCAGTGGTGATTAAATACCACCAAACGAAAGCTCTAGCTGTCACAAAAAATTATAAAAATGTAATTTGGGTACAGTGTCGCACGACCGCACAATTGTCATTCAAAGTGTGATGGCGCTGAAAGCTGAAAATTGGCCTGGGCAGGAAGGGAGTAAAAGTGCCCGGTATTGAAGTGGTTAAGCCATTTATTATCACATAGTTGTTTGGCTCCTTTGAATCATAATGATAACAGAAATCCCCCAACTAGCCCTGATCAAACATTTCCATTCCCCGGGAATGTTTGGCCTTGGTACAGACATACAAGGTGATACACACAGGTTAAAATGGCAGTAAGGGCTCTTTCAAACATACGGTCCGCCTGTTAGTTTTTCAGGTGGACCCAAACGGACGCTCCATAGTGCTCTATGGAGCGGCGGATGTCAGCGGTGACATGTCCGCTGACACCAGATCTGCTCCGATCCGCCAAAAACAGACGGATGGAAGCCCTATTTTCCATCCGCCTGGCGGATCGGATCGGATGAACACGGACAGACGATCCGTGCTCATCCGATTCTCCATAGAGGAGAATGGAGCTCTGACAGGTCAGTCTCTGCACAGAGTGCAGAGACTGTCCTGTCATCAGTCGGCTCAGCGGGGATCGAATGGATCTCCGCTGAGCAGCGGAGCGCGTCAAAACGGGCTCCGCATGTGTGAAAGAACCCTTAAAGTTTTTTGTGGCTTTTAAAATTGCAATTGGTGTCTGTGTATAAATAGTCAATGAGTTAGCTCTCCCGTGGATGCACTGAGCAGGCTAGATACTGAGCCATGAAGAGCAGAAAAGAACTGTCAATAGACCTGCATAACAACGTAATGGAACTTTATAAGAATGGAAAAGGATATAAAAAGATATCCAAAGCCTTGAATATGTCAGTCAGTACTGTCTTACTTCGGGAATCTCTTGATACAAAACCAAGGTCAGGTAGACCAAGAAAGATTGCAGCCACATCTTCCAGAAGATTTGTTCGGGATAAAACGAAAAACCCACAGGTAACATTGCCAGAAAGAAACCTTTACTGCGCCAATGCCACCAAAAAAAGCCTGGTGAGATTTGTCAGGGTGTTTTTGGGCATATTGTACTCTGATCACTGAGGGGGGGAAGGAGACTGAGGGCATTCTTCCTTCTACATCAGGGGTGCCCAAGCTTTTGAAGAGCAAGGGCCACATAGCAAGGGCCACATAAGCAACTTGGTAACCGGGCCACAATGAGCAGAGCAGGCGGATGACAGGTCCGTGTCCACTCTGCATATACAGAGCAGACACGGACACTCTACTCTATGGGCCTTACGATCCGATCCACCCAGATGGAAGGGGACGGATCCCCTTCTGATTTTTTAGTGGATCGGATTGGAAGTCGGCGGGTGTAAACGGACACATCTGCCGCTCCATAGAGATGAACGGAGGGTCCGATTGGGTTGGACCAATCGTGTGAAAGGGGTCTAAGGCTACTTTTACAATGATGCGCTGTAGTTTACCCACACCGCGGGTTCAGCGCAGTGCACATGTGGCTTTCCTGTTAGCTGCACTTTGCCATAGACTTCTATTATATCCTGCAGGTGTAGTGCACTTTTTGAGAGCTCACCAAACCCTCAGGTAATAACAGAAGTCTATGGCTCAGTGCAGGTAACCCACAGGTGCACTGTGCTCCACCTGTGGATCAGTTTGAAAGCAGCTGAGTAACCACTGCAGAACTGATATGCTCATATACATTGTGATTTTAGTAACAAAAGTACCTTTAATAACAGTATTCCATTCAGGTATCGCTGGCCGTTGCTGTCCCAGGCAGAGTGCAGGAAGCATTGGCTTATGCGGCTCTGCGCCACATCTGCTTGCTTCCTCTACAGCAGGGGTAGGCAACCAGTAGCCCTCCAGCTGTTGTGGAACTACTGAGGCATTGCAAGGCTGGCAGTTACACTTACTCTCAGAGGCATGATGGGACTTGTAGTTCTGCAACACCTGGAGGGCCCCAGGTTGCTTACCCCTGCTCTACAGCCAGCTTGATTCACAACACTGATGCTCTGGCATGGCGGGTCGGTAGGGTTGCCACCTCATCCCTTTAAACCTGAACACATAGGAATTACACAAGTTAAGAGGCTAATTCATGCAGAGAAGGCACCAAGTGAGTTGAACCACTTCAGATCTGCGCTATAGCAGATTGACGGCTACAGCGTTTATCTGAAATGCCGGGAGGCCATCAATAGATGCCCTCCCTTTTTGCTCATGCCAGGCGTGCTGCCGCCGGCGGCGTGCGCCACGGCCGCCGCATGCCACGTGAGCGTGCCAGTGGGTTGGGCGTACTTGATGTCCACCGGAGACCAGCGATCCATTCCCCGTGAGGGGGGCATGATAGATCTACTGATCCCTGTGATCGGGATCAGTTAGATCTGTTATGTCCCTGGCAGCCCCGCCCCCCACAGTTAGAACACATACAGGGAACACTGTTAACCCCTTCACTGCCAATGACATTTATACAGTAATCAGTGGATATTTCTGATCGCTGTATAAATGTCATTGGTCCCAAAAAAGTGTCAAAAACGTCAGACATGTCCGCCGCAATATCGCAGTCCCGATAAAAATCGCAGATCGCCACCAGTACCAGTAAAAAAAAAAAAAATAATAATAAAAACGCCATAAACCAATGTCCATAGTTTGTAGGCACTATAACTTTTGTGCAACCCAATGAAAATACGCTTATTGCGATTTTTTTTACCAAAAATATGTAGAAAAATATATGTCCGTCTAAACTGATGAATACATTTGTTTTTTTATTTTTGGATATTTATTATAGCAAAAAGTAAAAAATATTGTTCTTTTTTCAAAATCGTCGCTCTTTATTTGTCTATAAAAAAAAAATAAAAACCGCAGAGGTGATCAAATACCACCAAAAGAAATCTCTATTTGTGGGAAAAAAGGATGTCAATTTTGTTTGGGTACAACGTCGCATGACCGCGCAATTGTCATTCAAAGAGTGACAGCGCTGAAAACTGAAAATTGGTCCGGGCAGGAGAGGGGTTTAAGTGCCCAGTAAGCAAGTGGTTAATAACCACCTTAATCAGCCACAGAACCTGTGTAATTAGTATGTGTTTGGGTTTAAAGGGATGAGGTGGTAACCCTACGGGTCGGCCAACCCGCCATCCCACAGCAGGAGGTCGCGGGCCACATCAGAGGGCTCCGCGGACCACATGTGGCCCTCGGGCCACTGGTTGGGCACCCCTGTTCTACATGTAGCAGTCTGATGACATCATCTCAACCTGGGCAAAGACACTAAATGGACACTAAATGGAGCTGAAGGACATCTTTTTAATGATAAAAGGTGGAGCTTTCCTATAATCCTGCGTTCACACAGGGGCGATCCGACTTTGGCGGACTTTGCTAGATGACATTCAGCGCGACTTCAGGCGACTTACAACACGACTTCATGCCAGGCGACTTTGCCTGTGGCCAATCAGAGAAGGTAGGGAGGGGGTTGCCCTGGATAAATTATTTTCTTTTTCCTGTAAAGTCGCTTTCATATAGATGGGGGATCTGACTTGGAGGCGACTTCCATTGAATTCTATGGGTACAAGTCGGATAGAAGTCATCTTGAAGTTGTACAGGAACCTTTTCTGAAGTCGGAGTGACTTCAGTAGCGTACATTAAGATGGCTCCCATTCACTTCAATGGAATTTCAGATATCAAGCGACTTGGGGCAACTGAAGACGGAACGCAAGTTGCCCCTGTGTGAACGGGCACTTAATACTGTTGTTGTACATTGGGATGTATCAGAAGGGTATTCATCCAGATCTGTAAAGTTACTGAGAGGTCCATTCATTTTAACCAGTTGTGGACACTGGCTATCAGTGGTGGCTGGGCTGGTGTTTTTTTTTTTTTGGGGGGGGCGGAAAACAACCGCCACCCCCCTCCTCGTGCACTGTCGGTCGGATCACCCGCACCACCCCCTCACCCCCTGGGGGGTTGGTCGGTGTCAGTCACCCCGCACTTAACCCAGCTGGTTTGCGAGCGGCAGCGCTCCTACGGGCGGTGAGTGGCTGCTTCCATCGCCTCTCCTTCTCCTCTGCATCAGGGCAGCTTCCGCCGTGCGTCTCCTCTCTCCTCCTCCTAGGCATCCAATTGGATTGCATGTCCTTTCAGCCAATCGGGTGGTGGGTCTCAGGAGGATCACTGTGGCAACAGCAAATATTCATTCACATTGTCAGACAACTGGGTGGGCTCGGAGCGCAGTGCTCTGTGCCCCGTGTCCACCCTTTTTTGAAGCCAATTATAGCTTCTGGCTCTAATCATGTGCTTCAAAAAAACACCCCCCCCCCCCATTGGAATCCATGCATCCGGCGCCCTGCATGTAGATTAGGAGGCCAGATGCATGATTAGGGGGCAGCGCCCGTGCACCCCGAATAGACGGGCCACCACTGCTGGGTATGCTACACACGCCCAAAAAAACTTAATGGAAGTACACAGGGTGTGTGTAATATGCCCTGCCCCCTCCCTGCTGTTTCTTATCCCCTCACACTGTCTGGCAATTTCCGACTGTCAAAATGACAGCAGGGAGTTGCTATTTAACAACAGAAGCTGTAGCAGTTTTTAGAAGGACAGATGAACGAATATCCCACTGCGGCTGTTGTATGGCCCAACCAGCCGTCAAAATACCCAAACAGTGACTGTTTAGATGAAAATTTTCCAGCAGGATCCTTCAACAAAATTCAACCGAATGATTGGATTGGGGCCATCTCCTCAGCTTTAGTTTATCCTAATCAGTACAGGATATCTCCTCATCCCCCTCCACCTTTTGGCTATTTTTTTCCTGCATTTTTTATTATATTTTAGGTTTTTATAACCCTTATTTTTTAACTTTTGTTTCTTCTTTATTTTATATTAGTTTTGTTCTTTTTTATGTGTTTTACAGTAAAAAGAAGTGCAATATTGGGGTAAAAAATGTTTTTTTGTTTTTAAATATTATTATTATTATGCAGGATTTATATAGCGCCAACATATTACGCAGCACTTTACAATAAAAAAAGGGGGGGGGGCAGTACAATTACAATACAGTTCAATACAGAAGGAATAGGAAAATTTTAAATAGCTTTGCAATGCTTTGTACCAGAATAAGAATTTTAGTATAATTCCAAGCAGGATAAATGAAACAATTATACAATTAAATGTATACTTTCAATATACAGTAACAGTATTACACATGGGCAGCCTGTATCCAGAGTATACACAGCTCTATGTTTATACAAATCTGGCTGTTACCTCTTCTGATAACTAGGCTATGTGGTCCTCCTTAATATTACACATTATCTATTCTAGTCTGGTCGTTCTGTACCTCCCGTGGACACACGCAAGCCTGTTGTTTGACATCATTGTGAGACTTTTCCATATCTTCAGTTGAATTAAGACAGATCATAAGCTTTCAGATTATTACCGGTTATCACTTACCCTGAAGAAGCCCCACAGGGCGAAACACGTTGGTATTTAATACTGTTAACCGCTATAAATATAAAAACAACAAGACCGTGTTGAGAGCATGCATGATTTTATTATGAAATGTTTTTAACATTGTGGATTAATAAACGATGCATTTTTAATACAGCCTATCATTATTTGTATTGAGCACCCTCAAAGTCCCATTAGCCCCTTTTTTTCCAAGTTTCCTATTTTTTGCAAGATCATTAAACAAAAATAAAAACATTGCTCTGGTTCGATGAAGGGTGAGGGGGGGGGGTACAGAGGTGAGCGCTGACCTTTTTAGTGACAACTTCTTCTATAACTCCACAAATGTGACACATTCTTATGATGGAATTATCGGCAGGCCCGGCACTGCGGAAAATTCTGATATGGAACCTCTAATGAGATATTAAGGAAATGTTCTGTATTACTGTCCTGACCTTGGAATTTTAATGCAAAGAAGCTCCTCAAAGGCAAACATTTAATAAACTGACATTAGACTTGAGATATGAACATAGAAGAATCACTCATCTTCATACTCGGCATAATGAGGCATCAATTTCCATGAAGTCACATGACCAGTTATAAGGATAAATATTTTACCAAAAAGGAATTTTATAGCAATAAAATAATAAAATCTCATCACTCACTGAGTTTTGGGCTCATTTTTAAAGAGAACCTGAGGGAAATACACCTCCTGAAAATGCTAGCTACCTGGCTGTCATTCTGGGCCTTTAACTTCAGTATCCCTGACCCCCTTACCCAGAGCTAGCATGCGGATAACGAAAGGTGGAGTGATCGCTCATTCTAGGTCTGTGACTTGTCGGCTGGGTTCACACTGTTGTGAATTGGATGCAGGGTTCCCCACATCCAATTCCTATGACAGGAGAGTGTGACCGGTTCTCAATGGAGCCGGTTCACACATCTCCAGGGAGGCTGCGTAGCGCACAACAGAAGAGTCCTGTGTGTCTTTGGCTCCGTTTCAGGTCGGAATTCAGCCAAAAATTCTGACCTAATTCAGACCTGAAACGGTGAACGGGGACGCACCGGACCCCTGCTGTGCCCCGCGGCCGCACATAGGGTGAACCCAGCCTGAGACTACTGAAGCTACAGGATCAGCATGACAGACAGCAAGTGTTTTCAGAAGATGATCTCAGCAATGATAGCCTCTATACCGGTTTCTTTTAGACCCCTTTCACACCAAGGTGTTTTTCAGGGGCTTTTGCGCTAAAAATAGCAACTAAAAAGCGTCTGAAAAACTCCCCCCAATACACCCCAATGTGAATGCCCGAGTGCTTTCACACTGGGCGGTGCGCTTGCGGAGCGGTAAAAAAAGTCCTGCAAGCCGCATCTTTACAGCGGTGTGGGAGCGGTGTATTCACCGCTCCTCCACCGCCCCTGCCCAGTGAAAACAATGGGGCAGCGATCCCAACGCACTGAACACCAATTCAGGAACGCTGCAGACCAGCACTTTTAACCCCTGCTTAACCCCTCGTGGGGGGGGGGTTAAAAGCCCACCGCCCGAATAGCAGCGCCATATCGCCGCTATAATAAGCGGTAAAGCGCCGCAAATTAGCAGTGTTTTACCGCTAACGATCGGGCGGCCCCGGTGTGAAAGGAGCCTTAGGGTCCATATACTTCTTTGCAATGCTTTAATACATGTGCAACAATGTGAATTATGCCATTTGTTAACATGCGTTGCATTAACCACTTAACAACCGAGCCTCTTTCTGAGATTCGGTATTTACAAGTTAAAATCTTTTTTTTTTTTTGCTAGAAAATTACTTAGAACTCCCAAACATTATATATATTTTTTATATAACACCCTAGAGAATAAAATGGCGGTCGTTGCAATACTTTATGTCACACCGTATTTGCGCAGCGGTCTTAAAGACGCAATTTTTTCGGAAAAAAATGCACTTTTTTTAATTAAAAAATAAGACAACAGTAAAGTTAGCCCAGTGTGTAGACAACACCGCTCTAGGGCAATCAGCAAACCCCTCAGCTCAGCTGTCTCTGCCCATTGAAGGGGTGCTGGCTCCTATATATACTTTTTTTTTTTAAACAATATTTTATTGAATTTCTCAGTTTAACAAGGTGTTACCCACGCAGGGGTACTGCTGGATGACCAGCATTTACATACAACAAAGATAAAACAATAAACCCCTTCCTCCCAACTCCCACCCCAACAACTAAGTACCATTCACCCCCACAACTGAGGGAGAGGGGGCAAGTCAATCTCCTGCTTGTCCTATCATCCATTTTAATGAAATCACTCATAATCCATAGGTACCTGAGTGACCAACACGCTATCATAACCGCAGCTACATCACTCCGGCAAGTTTGAATCTATGGAACATCTTCCAGCCAGCAGGACCAAATCTTCTGAAATTTGAGAGGGCAGACCCTGTTGGCCTACGTAGTCCGATAAAAGGGCAAGTTATTATCAATGAGAGCCTTCCACATGTCCACAGATGGGGGAGACGGCCTCCTCCAGCCCATGGTTATGGCCTTGCGGGCATAGAAGAGGAGGAGGGAAAGCAGAGTTCATTTGGCTGTGGAGATGCTCAGCTGTTCCACCAGGCCCAGGAGGCAGTGTCTTGGGACCAATGGGACCACCAATTTGGTTCTTTGCACAATGATGGATACAATATCTCGCCAATAAGCCTCAATTGCTGGGCATATCCAGAAAATGTGAAAAGAAGTCTGCTTTAGTGTCAGAGCATCTTCAGCACTCAGAGGAATGTGATTCAGATATCCTATGGAGCCTATATGGAGTAAGGTATGCTCTATGCAGGATTTTAAATTGTACCATAATGTCATTAGATGATATTAAGGCTGAGAAGGGGAAGGACCAAACCTCCCCCCAGTCCTCGTCATCCATTTCTGGAATATCCCTGAGCCATTTCTCTCGTAGAGTGGATAGCTCAGGACTTGATGCCACCGAGAGATATTCATGGAACTGGGAGGTAAGTTTCTTTAAATTCGGGGCTCTGGCGATCGCTTCTATTTCAGGGTAGGAGAAGGTAACTGGCTGACCCAGGAACTGGCATCGAAAGGCATGGGCGACTTGTAGGTATCGGAAATGATAGTAATCGGCCAAATTATATTTTTCTTTTAGGACAACGAATGAGATTAGGTCAGAATGTGAAATTATATGTTCAAAAGTCAAAATCTTATATTTGGCCCAAGCCTGGGGGTCCAGGATGGAGTGGAAGTGTGGCATATTTGGGTTGCGCCATAGGGGGGTGTGGGGGGAAAGGTTGTTTGCTGGTAAGGGTTGCTTTTTGCCCGCAACCTCCCAGGCCTTCAGCGTGGTACGCATCGAGGGGGTGAGGTAGTGAGGTGATTTCGGGCCCCTATATAGTAGTAATTTGAGTGCCTCAAGAGATTGGAGGATCGCCGCCTCCAGTACCACCGCAGAATTTGTAAGGTCCACCAGTTGGGAGGCAAGGAAATAACGGAAGCAATCTGGCATAGCCAGGCCGCCTTTATCTTTGGGTCTTGTGAGGGTAGAGAATTTATAACGGGGTTGCTTAGTGTTCCATAAGAAGGTTTTAAAGGTTCGGTCGAGGGATTTGAAGAAACTACGGGGTAATGCAATGAATTTCTAAAAATATACGTGAGCTTAGGGAGAATTTTCATTTTCACAAGATTTATGCGACCTAGTAGGGGGGTAGGGGTAGGTTGCTCCATGCCTTGAGCCGTGACCTGATGTCCGCCAGCACCGGCTCCAAATTATCCTGTACAAAGTCCTTCACATGCCTGGAAACCACAATGCCTAAGTAAAAAAATGTGTTCACCCATCTCAGGGAGAGATCAGACCGGGAGGAACGTACGGCCCCCTGGTCTATGGGAAACAGCATTGATTTCTGCCAATTGACCTGCAGGCCCGTAAACTTCGACAAGATGCCCAGGAGATGAAGAGGACCCTCCAGAGAGGCCCCAGCGCCATTGAGGAACAACAGGAGGTCGTCCGCATATAGTGCCACCCTCTTCTCCAGCCACCCCACCCTAAGGCCATGGACGTCAGGGGAACTCCGTAGCGCTTCTGCTGGCTCCTGTTTGCAGGATAACATGGAACGAAGAAAGAGGCTGGATGGCCGCACTCCCAAGGCAATTCTCCTTTATTTTCCAAAAGTAAAAGAACACGTACAGCAATGCGGTGAACTAACTAACTAACTAACTAACGTGTTTCACGCCTAAGATGGGTGCATAATCATAGCCATTTTATTTTATTTATTTATTTCAGGTATTTATATAGCGCTGTCAATTTATGCAGTGCTTTACATATACATTGTACAATCACATCAGTCCCTACCCTCAAGGAGCTTCCAATCTAAGGTCCCTAACTCACATTCATACACATACTAGGGCTAATTTAGACAGGAGACGATTTATCTACCAGCATGTCTTTGGAGTGTGGGAGGAAACCGGAGTACCTTGAGGAAATACATGCAGGCACAGAGAGAACATGCAAACTCCAGGCATTCAGTGTCATGGTTGGGATGTGAACCAGCGACCCTTTTGCTGCTAGGCGAAAGTGATAACCACTACACCAGTGTGCCACCCATGCCATGGCTATGATTAAGCGCCCATCTTAGGCGTGAAACGCGTTAGTTGGGATCTGTAGTTCACCGCATTGCTGTACGTGTTCTTTTACTTTTGGAAAATAAAGGAGAATTGAATTGGGAGTGCGGCCATCCAGCCTCTTTCTTCGTTCCAAGTAAAGTTAGCCCAACTTTCTATATTGTGAAAGATAGTGTTACGTAAAGTAAATTGATACCCAACATGTCATGCTTCAAAATTGCGCCCACTCGTGGAATGGCGACAAACTTTGGCACTTAAAAATCTCCATTGGCGAAGTTTAAAAATGTATACAGGTTACCAGTTTTTAGTTAGGGCTAGTTTACACTTGCTTCAGCTTCAACACTCATTAAAGCCCATACAGCTTCAACAGGCTTTTATGATGTGTTTTTGAGGCTTTGGCGGTGCTTCGAAGAGGCTGCAGTGAGGCTTCAACAAGGCTTCAAGGAGGCTTCAGTGATGCACTTTTGAAGCCTTGTTGAAGCTTGCCCGATGCCCTGTGTGTTTGTTATCTCACACCTGTAATTTCTCCAAAACAAAGCAAAGCTAAAGCTGAATTACAGCCTCTGAAAAGCCACAGGTGCTTCAAGCGAGCTTCAAACAAGCTTCCTCATATACTTCTATGGAGGCATTGGAGAGGCTTTGAAGCCTGGCTAAAGCTACATGGGGTATAATTTTTGACGCAAGGCTGAAGCGCAGCGAAGCCCACGCAAGATGTAAACAGGATTGTACGCTAACCATTTTATTTAGTAACATGGGCTTTTACTGGCGTTAAGGGAGCTTTAACAATGCCTGTCTGACGCCTTGTTTTGAAGCAAAGTGTAAACGAGCCCTTACAGAGGAGGTCTAGTGCTAGAATTATTGCTCTCGCTCTAACGATCGCGAGGATACCTCACATCTGTGGTTTGAACACCGTTTTCATATGCAGGCGGGACTTACGTATGCGCGTGAGCTCGGCGGGACGGGACGCTTTAATTTATTTTACTTTTTATTTTTATACTGTCCTTTTAAAAAAAAAAACATTTGGGTCACTTTTATTCCTATCACAAGGAATGTAAACATTCCTTGTAATAGAAAAAAAGCATGACAGGGCCTCTTTCATGTGAGATCCGGGGTCAAAAAGACCTCACATCTCACATTTACACTAAAATGCAATAAAAAAAATTCTCCTTTAAGAGCTATGGGTTGAAGTGACGTTTGACGTCGCTTCTGCCCTTCAATGCCATGGAGCCAAGTGGGCACCATCTTCCCCTCCCTTGGCATCCAGGCAGTGAGGGAAGCAGACCTGATCATCTCCGCCGCTACCGATGGATCCGGTAAGCGGCGGAGGCGACTGGAAAGTGGCAGGGGGGAGGGGGGCCATCTCCCGCCCTCGATAAAAGTGATCTTTCTGTCGCAGACACCCCCTTCATTTGAAGGCGGACCCCCGGCTTTAAAAAAAAACGATACCGGGGTTGTGGTAGGTATCTGCTAACATAACAACGGTATTCCACAGCAAAGTACCGCCATATAATGACGGCGGGCGGTCTGTAACTGGTTAAAGCGGCCCATTCAAAAAGAAAAGTTAACGTGCTTAAAGCGGTAGTAAACCACCAAAAAAAATTCCCAAAAAACGTTTCCCTGCAAAGAATAGCATAATGTGCTAGTATGCATTGCATGCTAGCACATTATGAAAGACTTACATGAAAATGAAGCTCTCCAGCGTCGCGCTGTCACTGCTGAAGGTGCTGCCATCTTCACCCGGTCTTCCTTCTGGGTTTGCGGGCTTCAGCAATATAAATGGCCGAGCCGGCGATGTTGTCATTCATACGCATGTGCGATGGAGTTGCTGTTTACGGTGCGGCTCTGAAGGAACGCCACGGGTATGCCATTTCTTCAGTGCGCATGTGCTGGGGATGTCACCGGCTGCATCTAAAGTAAATATCTCCTAAGCGGTGCCCGTTTAGGAGATACTTACTGTACCTATAGGTAAAAAACAACCAAGGGAGTTTACTGCCACTTTAAAATCACGCATGGCTGGTACGACAACGCACTACTGTGTGCTGAGAGGCACTACAGCGCAGGCACGTCGCCTTAGTGTGTTGGGGTGCCATTCAAAATAAATGGCACCCCAATGCGGACCGGCGGAGGAGTTCAGCAGTGCAGACCTTTGTTCTACCTCCTTCACCGGAACAGTAAAAGCCAAAATAAAAAAGATTATCTTCTGCTATTTGCAGAGCAGGCTTAATCCTAATGAGAAGCTAACAATACAAGGCCATAGCAACCGCCAGCCCTGACGCAGCTGTAATTTTCGGCAAACCTTTTTTGCCAAACATTTTCCACATTCCGTACCTTTATAACAGCCATGATTAGCAAGGCGGCGGTGAACATTTACCTAGCAGGCAGCAAGTTTCAGCCGCTTACAGACTTTTCCCTTAAATGGGTGAAGGAGGAAGATCTTTTCCCTGGAATTTTTGATGTTTTTTCCAAACATAAGTAACTCTCAAAGCTGAAGGTTAATCTCTTTATACTTTGCCTTCCCTGATGCCAACATGCTATTGAAACGTTTTATTAAAAGATTTCTGCTTTCACTACATAGCTTATTTTAGACCCGGTGATACCATGACTGGGTCTATGCGCTTCTTTATGCAACACAGGCAAATCCTGTCTGGTGGGAGGGGCCCACAGGGTGCTGTACATGGCTGGTGGGAGGGGCCCACAGGGTGCTGTACATGGCCTGTCT
>BLSH010475851.1:153437-170072 GCA_018402905.1 Glandirana rugosa
CCTGTGGCAGGGAGGTAGGGGGTTGCCTGGGTAATTTGGTGGGGGGGGGGGGGTACCTGTGTAATTTATTTTATTATTCCTGTAGGTCGCTTTAATATAGATGGGGGCGACTTCCATTGAATTCTATGGGCACAAGTCGGATAGAAGTTGCCTTGAAGTAGTACAGGAACCTTTTCTGAAGTCGGAGCGACTTCAGTAGTGTAGATTAAGACGGCTCTCATTCACTTCAATGGGATTTCAGAAGTCAATCTACTTGGGGTGACAAGTCTGAGTGCAAGTCGCCCCTGTGTGAACCGAGCCTTAGGGTCCTTTCACACATGCGGAGCCCGTTTTGACGGGCTCCGCTGCTCAGCGGGGATCCACCTGTTTATCCCCGCTGAGCCGACGGATGACAGGACAGTCTCTGCACTCCTTACAGAGACTGACCTGTCACAGCTCCATTCTCCTCTATGGAGAATCGGATGAGCACGGACCGTCTGTCCGTGCGCATCCGATCCGATCCGCCAGGCGGATGGAAAATAGGGCTTCCATCCGTCTGTTTCTGGCGGATTGGAGCGGATCGGGTGTCAGCGGACATGTCACCTCTGACATCCGCCGCTCCATAGAGCACAATGGAGCATCTGTTTGGGTCCGCCTGAAAAACTGACAGGCGGACCCAAACGGACCGTATGTGTGAAAGAGCCCTTAAGCTCTGAAAATTAAAGCTAAAGGCTGATTGGTTGCAATGCACAGCAACTATAGATTTGGGCTGTTCCAGTTTTATTAAATTCCCCTCATTGTACTTAAAGAGTAACTCCCCTTTTGTTGAGAAAAACATTCCCCTCTGGGTGACCTGTGTATATTGCAAGGATTTTTAACAAACTTTGTTGCTGAGTCTGACCTGTTTCTGCTCTGAACAAAAAAGCTGTTTGTTGTGTGCAGAGTGAATCTGAATGTGAGCAACCTTTTCATTTTCGATCAGCTGCTGCACTTGCAGTGTTTTAAAGAGGAAAGTTGCAGTGTCTGCAACCCTTTATAAGTGATTAAAGGGGTTGTAAAGGTTTTTTTTTTTTTTTTTAATAACAAACATGTTATACTTACCTCCTCTGTGCAAGGGTTTTGCAGAGAGCGGCCCCGATCCTCCTCTTCTGGGGTCCCCCAGTGGGGCTCCTGGCTCCTCTTCTCGAGTGCCCCCTCAGAGAAGCGTTTTACCTGGGGGCACCTGTGCTGGCACTCTCCTGAGTCCTGCTGCTGCGTCCATTGACACAGACAGCAGGACTCAGCCCCGCCCCCGACTCCCGTGTCACTGGATTTAATTATTATCATTATATTATTATACAGGATTTATGAAGCACCGACAGTTTTTGCAGCGCTTTAATGGCTCCTGCTGCTATCAATCTATCCAATGAGGACCCATGATAGCGGCTGGAGCTGCTAGGCTTGTGCTCGTTGCTGAAACAATCAGGTTCAGGTAAGTAAAAGGGTGGCTACTGCATTACAAAAGGTTTTTCACCTTAATGCATAGAATGCATTAAGATGAAAAACCTTGGGGGTTTACAACCCCTTTAACCCCTCAGGAATATCTCATCAAAAATGACATTATTGTTGCAGGGGATGCCTAAAAGCTGATTTGTATCTTAGTGAAGACTTCTGGGAAAATCAGTGAGCCAATCACAAAGCAGGACATTACAATTCTGGGGGTGTCCTGTACACCAACTGTGTACAAGTGTGTTGCATTTTAAAGAAAATTACAGCACTGCATATTGAAATGGAATGGTAATTGTATATGCTATATTATTTTTTATTTGCTATATTTTTCCCACGAACACTGAATTTCCCTTTAAGACAGCCATCCTCAAAGTGACATTATCGGCTACAGCTTTCTAATTCAGTCATGTTCAAATCTTATTGGAGTGAAATTGGGCTGCAAGTTAACTGTCACTTTTTTTTTAACACATATGCTTATATTTGTTTGTTAGCTTTGTAAACGGAACCCCAGTGTATCAATAACGAACAAGCAGCAGAGAACATTTCGGAGGTTCTCAGACCTGTAGCTTTCACCACTGATATTTTGTGATACCCTAAATCTAGCAATTCAAGGACTTGAAGAGTGAACAATTATTCCTGCTCTGCGGGGGAGGGACTGCAGAAGAAACCTCCCAAATGGGAGGGGATAGGTGTTCCATTCATGGCCTTACCTGGGGTATAGAGCAATACATCCACAGACTGAGTTGTGGTCTCCCCGGCTGATGGGTTAATCCTGTGTTTCAGAGTCTCAGAGGTGGTCTTTGGAATCATCATAGGAACTACAAAAGAAAAAAAAAACACACAACAAACTGAAACAACATAGCAATATTCCAGGTACATAGATATATACAGAAGTATACAGAAGTACACAGATTTATACAGAAGTAAGGTACCAATTCCCCTCCTCACTGTGTAATGGAGATAAAGAGAGGAAGACGGGGTTTGTAGTCAAGACCATGGGAGCAGCTTAGGGTGACAACTATAGCTTCCTCCATAGATACAGTGAGTGAGTGTTGTCCCCCTAATAGACAAAATGTGTTACTGGCAAAATCATCCGGTGCAAATACAGTAAAGGAAAAAAAAACAGAAAATTAATGCGGCCATCACATCTAAGGACTGGTAAGCTACAATATAATACATTTTTAAAATGGCCTATCATTATAAACTTGCTTTTGAAAAGTTGCCTGGCTGCTCTCAAGTTCATCCAACAGCTTTAATGCTTTCTGAGTTACAAACAGAGAACAAGTATGTGGCAAATAAAGTCAGAGGTTTGTTCCAGGTCAGAGACCTCATAAGTCACTTCTACTGAAGGCAGGCAATTCCCTCCTGTGCCAGTTCCAGTATAATAAATCTCACCTTCGTCCTTCATCCTGTCGAAGTGTGAGAGCTTGGACGCGGCGTAAATGGATTTTGCAGTCTGGAGAGCTCCAACCACAGCGTTCATGAGCAGGACATTGGTGAGAGCCTCCTGCACATACTGAGGATCCTATAGAATAACAGAGGAAGTGTGAGAAACTACCACAATCATCATATGACTGTATGCATGTGATAATGTATTCTACAGCAAGCAGGAGAAACAGATCCTACCTGCAACCCTAACACTAATCCTCTCTGTAACCCTAACATTAATCCTCTCTGTAACACTAATCATCTCTGTAACCCTAACACTAATCCTCTCTGTAACACTAATCATCTCTGTAACCCTAACACTAATCCTCTCTGTAACACTAATCATCCCTGTAACCCTAACACTAATCCTCTCTGTAACACTAATCATCTCTGTAACCCTAACACTAATCCTCTCTGTAACACTAATCATCTCTGTAACCCTAACACTAATCCTCTCTGTAACCCTAACACTAATCATCTCTGTAACACTAACCCTCCCTGTAACCTTAACACTAACCCTCACTGTAACATTAACACTAACCCTCCCTGTTATCCTAACACTAACCCTCCCTGTAACCCTAACACTAACCCTCCCTGTAATCCTAACACTAACCTTCCCTGTAATACTAACACTACCCTATACTGTAACCCTTGCATTAATCCTCCCTGTAATCCTAACACCAACCCTCCCTGTAACCATAACACTAACCCTACCTGTAACCTTAACACTAACCCTACCTGTAGCCCTAACATTAACCCTCCCTGTAATCCTAACACTACCCTATACTGTAACCCTCGCACTAATCCTCCCTGTAATCCTAACACTAACCCTCCCTGTAACCCTAACATTAACCCTCCCTGTAATCCTAGCACTAACCCTCCCTGTAATCCTAACACTAACCCTCCCTGTAATCTTAACACTAACCCTCCCGGTAACCTTAACACTAACCCTCCCTGTAATCCTAACATTTACCCTCCCTGTGATCCTAATACTACCCTATACTGTAACCCTTGCACTAATCCTCCCTGTAATACTAACACTAACCCTACCTGTAACCCTAACCCTACCTGTAACCCTAACATTAATCCTCCCTGTAATCCTAACACTAACCCTCCCTGTAACCATAACATTAACCCTCCCTGTAATCCTAACACTAACCCTCCCTGTAATCCTAACACTAACCCTACCTATAACCCTAACACTAACCCTACCTGTAACCCTAACACTAACCCTCCCTGTAATCTTAACATTAACCCTCCCTGTAATCCTAACACTACCCTATATGGTTACCTTCCCTGCATCACTTTAGATGTGATTAAACCTTTAGGAATGACATTTGTGTTGTCATTTTGTTACCCTCCCTGCAACCCTCACACTAATCCTCCCTGTAACACTCACATAACCCCCATAGCCCTCACACTAGCCCTTCTGTAACCCTAACACTAAAACGCTGACACTAAAGGTCCCAGCAGCAGACACAGGGGAAGTCCCAACGAATTCTGCCAGCCTCAACTAGAAAGAATTGCTGAATAACTCTACAATTATGATTCCAGTGGAAAAAGTCCAGGAAAATAATGTCACATGGCAGCCAGGACTTCCACTGAATATTCATCAACCTACCTTGTGGTTGTCGGCCATCTTCCTCCCTGCCCACATCTCTTTGATCATCAGATTCCAAAGATCACATTCACCCTTTAGATTGGCCTCAAATGTCTCTTTCCTGGTGGAGGCCTTAATCCTGAGTGTTGGAATCCGTAACAGCAGGAAGGCCGACGTAGAGACTTTTACATCCTTGAGAACATGGGAGAGACTTGGAGTTGGAACATGAACTTAATAGCACCATACACACTGAGAATACCTCTACACTTAATAACTGACAAATTATATTCTATTCGGGCTCAGTTGTGAGTCTTTAGATTATAACATTAAATCACCGTACTTCAAAGGTCCTCCCTGTGTTCTTCTCCACCTGAAAATTGCCTAAAATCCTCCTTCCAGCCCCCAGTACTTGAAAACATACTAGATTAGCAGCCCTGTGCACACTGCCTAGCTCAAAACACAATGTTCTGTCCAATGAAAAGCCAGTAAGAACTTGGCACTTGGATGAAAGAATGTACCAGTTTACACCCAGTTTATAGAGACGTCAGCACACTTTGTACCTATAACAGTTGCCTTTCCCTTAAGGCCTACCAGTAGTTGGATGACCCCAGACTTAAGGCATGGCACTACGTTTACAGAGCCTGAATGCTCCCCTGAAACCCCTATAGAGAGAGTTCATGCACTGTGTCAGATGGCTTCAGGCAGTAGATAAATTCAAGGAAGGCTTAGTATGCAGGAGCAACCAGAACTAGTGACTGGTTAGACACCAAGCTTGCAGGGGTTGATGCAGTTAGTAAGCAATGACAGAGTCCATTATCCGGGCAAAGGGTTGGGGCAGGTAGCAATCAGTAGAAAAATCTCTATCCAGGCAAAGGGTCAGGACAGGTAGTGATCAGTTCTGTAATCTGTACCCAGGAAAAGGGTCAGGACAAGTAGTGATCAGTAGTGTAATTTGTATCCAGACAAAGGGTCAGGACAGGTAGTGATCAGTAGTGTAATCTCTATCCAGGCAAAGGGCCAGGACAGGTGATGATCAGTAGTGTAATCTGTATCCAGACGAAGGGTTAGAACAGGTGATGATCAGTAGTGTAATCTGTATCCAGACGTAGGGTCAGGACAGGTAGTGATCAGTAGTGTGATCTGTATCCAGACAATGGGTCAGGGCAGGTGATGATCGGTAGTGTAATCTGTATTCAGGCAAAGGGTTAGAACAGGTGATGATCAGTAGTGTAATCTGTATTCAGGCAAAGGGCTAGTACAGGTGATGATCAGTAGTGTAATCTGTATCCACAAAAAGGGTCAGAGCAGGTGGGGATCAGTAGTGTAATATGTATCCATAAAAAGGGTCAGGGCAGGTGGAGATCAGTAGAAAATCTCTATCCAGGCAAAGGGTCAGGACAGGTAGTGATCAGTTCTGTAATCTGTACCCAGGAAAAGGGTCAGGACAAGTAGTGATCAGTAGTGTAATGTGTATCCAGACAAAGGGTCAGGACAGGTAGTGATCAGTAGTGTAATCTCTATCCAGGCAAAGGGCCAGGACAGGTGATGATCAGTAGTGTAATCTGTATCCAGATGAAGGGTTAGAACAGGTGATGATCAGTAGTGTAATCTGTATCCAGACGTAGGGTCAGGACAAGTAGTGATCAGTAGTGTGATCTGTATCCAGACAATGGGTCAGGGCAGGTGGGGATCAATAGTGTAATCTGTATCCAGGCAAAGGGTTAGAACAGGTGATGATCGGTAGTGTAATCTGTATTCAGGCAAAGGGTTAGAACAGGTGATGATCAGTAGTGTAATATGTATCCACAAAAAGGGTCAGAGCAGGTGGGGATCAGTAGTGTAATATGTATCCATGAAAAGGGTCAGGGCAGGTGGCGATCAGTAGAGTGACCTGTATCCAGACAAAGGGTCGGGACGGGTGGCGATCAGTAGTGTAATCTGTATCCAGACCAAGGGTCAGGACAGGTAGTGATCAGTAGTGTGATCTGTATCCAGACAAAGGGTCAGGGGAGGTGGCAATCAGTAGTGTAATCTGTATCCACACAAGGGGTCTGGGCAGGTGACGATCAGTAGTTGTATCTGTATCCAGCAAATGGCCTGGGCAGGTGGTGTTCAGAATTGTAATCTGTATCCAGGCAATGGGTCAGGGCATGTGGGGATCACAAGCCTAGAGCCCTGGGCTCTAGGGCACCTAAACAGCTGCTCTGTCCTTACAAAAGCTCAGGATGGTGCCATCACCCACTGTAGAAGATTATGAGAAGACTTCTTTTTAATATGGGTTTGGCTTACATTCTTTAAACTGAAAGGAAGCCCTGGCTGGTAGGTTTAGCACACTATGCTGCTATACCCATATGGGACTACATGGTGTGCTTTTCAGTAAATATGAACCTGCCCTTCAAAGGAAATCTGTTCTAAGATAAATCTGAAGGCCATCATGCTGATCTGATGGTTTCATTACTTTCGGAGACACAACCTTATCTTTATTATCACTGGAAGAGAAATGTGCAGCACTTCTGAGTTTTGGGGATCACATGACTTGGCCCTCTTCCCCCTATGTGACATATTGTTCTCAAATGGGACAGCGAGAGAATCCTGGGGTCTGTGCAAGCGCCAGCAAAGATGGACTTTAGGCTTATATGGTGCTTCTTCTCTTCATTACCAGTGGTGAAGAGAGCAACAGGTGAGGAAAGTAAAGGTGAGTATATGCAGCTGGGGAGGGGAGGGCTTTACAGCAAACCTGTTGCAGTGGCTGCCAACACATCCCTCCCCACCCCCCAGCGAGCTCTCACCTCTATATTCCTAAATATGGCGATTTCCTCGTAGCTCTGCCTGCCCTCGATGAGAAGGAAGAGTCTCTTCTGAGTCATGGCGATCTTCCCCACCCCGAGGTTGGTTTTCACCGAACTGGACAACTTGTACACAAATTCATTCTGGTCCAGCCTCTCGGTGACGATGGACGGCAGGTCAACCTCCTCCGCTTCCGCCTCTGTCTCCTTCCAGTAGTTGTAGAAATCTCTGAAGATATCCGGGTCTATCTGCTTCTGGTGACCTTCGGGGGACAGGCAGATTGAAAATTGTTAGTCATTCTGAAAAAAGGTTTTGGACACAGAAAGGTAGAGTAAGAACCACTGTCACTGTGTGCCATCTTTATCAGGCTGGGAAAATTTACCTACACTTCCTGTCCAGGAGACACAGCAGGAAGTTAGAAGAAATCTCTCCAACGAATGTCCCCATTGGAAGATTCCCCCTCTATTCCTGTTTTGCTGACATCTCAAAATAAAGGACAAATGAGGATGAAGCTTCCAAGAAGGGGCAAGGTAGCAATAAAAACTTGACAGGGGTTCTAATCCTTCCCTGCTGCATCCAAATAAAAAAAATAAAAAAGTTTTGGGTTTACATAGACTTTACAGATGACCTCCGGCTTTCCCTTCAGTCTTGTACAGTTGTATACAACTCCTCCCAGGAGCCAGCCCGCTGCTTGCATCAAGACGAAGGGCTCCTGAAAGGCGTAGTGGGATATCTCCTGGAAGTTATGTATAGAACCCTGTTGGCCCCTCCGACCAGCCATGATTTGTCTGCATACTACAGAGGAGCACAGAGGCCCAGTGAAGCCATCAATGGATTTAAATAAGGTATATAATAGAAATGGAAAAGCTTATTCTAAATGTAATTAGCATGTTAATGAGGGAGGAACCAGGGAATACAAAATAGAATCAGAATAAATTTAAGCTTTGGGATACTGGGGAGAATGCTGCTCTGTCCCTTACCGACAGTTAAAGCGTCAAACAAGCGGTGTATGGTGTCAATGTCTTTCACAATCCCCGACTCTTGGATCCGCCGTACAAAGTCCTCCGGATGCAGGTGGGTCCTTGGCAGCTCAAACTTCTTGACGTGGTCGTCAGCCTTGGGGACGTCCCTCTCTTTATCCAGCACCTGGCTGATGAGCCTCTTCAGCTCCTGCCGGTTCTCCGCTTGTTGGCGCTCAGACACCGGCAGTGACAGGATGACTTTTCTCACCAGTTCGGTGGGGAAGATCCGCAGGTCGGTCTTATACAAGTTCTGGAAGTCAGCCAGAGCGCTGAGGAGTTTTCCCTGCATGAGGAAGACCAGACCCCGGAGGTAGAAGTATCGGGCCAGGAGGGCTGAGTTCTCCGGAGGAAGACAAGTGATCTCCTTACTGAGGAAGTTGTTCAGGTCCGTATAATACGTCTGAACGCATTGTCGCATCAGAGGGTAATGGACCAGAGGCAGCCTGAAGGTGTAAAATGGTTTTCCAGTCGGCCTGATCCCTGTACAATAAGGAGAAATTCTTAGTACAATGTACAGTGACCTTCATAGGGAAACACACTTCTCCACTAATAAATGACAAAATAACATATAGGTACAACGAGATGTAAAAGTGATAATAAAGTCATTTTTTTTGTAATAATAATAAACAGGTTATAACTAAAAATGAAAAAATGCGGCGCTATTAGACAAAGTATTAAACACGATACAGTCCAAAGCGGATTCAGATAATCCTCCAGTGAATGAATAGTGAATTACAGTCCAATTTAAAATTCTGTGACTTCCACCCGCATGCGATGTTGACCACCACCAACCAGAGTATATATAGGTACTCTTACCAGAAGACAATAGAATTAAAGCGTATCATCACTCAATATCAATCGTCATCAGAGAGCTTCATGCCAACGGTCACAGGTATACGTCACAATATTCTTTATGTTCAAGTACTTGTGTCAATAGACTCGGTGAGGATTTCAGATATTTAGGAGTAATGTACCTCAGAACAAAAAAATCCTGTCCGGCCGGGAACATAGGAGTGATTATTTGTGTCAGGCGGCTTGCTATGGGGGTATTCAAGTGTGTTAGCTCCCGAGTCCCGCTCTGTGTGCCCATCGATACGCTCCCGAGCCTCGCTCTGTGTGCCCATTGATACGCTCCCGAGCCCCGCTCTGTGTGTCCATTGGCACACTCCCTGAGCCCCGCTCTGTGTGTCCATTGGCACACTCCCGAGCCCCGCTCTGTGTGTCCATTGGCACACTCCCGAGCCCCGCTCTGTGTGTCCATTGACACGCTCCCGAGTCCTGCTCTGTGTGTCCATCGACACGCTCCCGAGTCCTGCTCTGTGTGTCCATTGGCACACTCCCGAGCCCCTCTCTGTGTGTCCATTGACACGCTCCCGAGTCCAGCTCTGTGTGTCCACTGACACTCTCCCAAGTCCCGATCTGTGTGTCCATTGACACGCTCCCGAGTCCCGCTCTCTGTGTGTCCATTGACAGGCTCCCGAGCTCAGCTTTGTGTGACCTCAATTGCTGTGATTGGCTGCCAATGGCTCCTGTTGCTGTGTCTGCACCAATGAGGAGGGAGAGAGCCGGGAGAGCAGCTGCTCTTGTGCGCATCACTGGATCAAGATCGGGCTCAGATATGTATTGGGGGGGGGGGGTGCTGCGGGGTTGTGCGCAAGCACAGCTCTGAGTACATTCTGCAGTCTATTTTATAAGATATTGCATGTTTCTTGTGCAATAAAGGGCCTGTCTCTGAGTTGTTGTTTTTTTATAACTTTAGTCTTGCTGTACCCACTTGAGTACCAACTTGTATACACCTTTCCAGGCCACTCTTTCTATTTTCAGGGCTGAAATAATTTGACTGACTTGTCATGATTTTTTTAGGACAGACAGAGCTTTTTTTTGGTGGTATTTAATAGCCACTGGGTTTGTTATCTATTTCTATTAAAGTAAAAAGACCAGAGGAATTTTGAAAAACAACCAGTTTCCCTTACTTTCTGTTCTAAAACATATAGAATAAAAATGGAAGGACAGTACGAATCCCTACAGCCCCCTCCCCCCCAAATGATTCCTTTCTGGAAAAAGGACACCACATGGTGATCTAATTTTTCGTTACAATTTTTTGTAAAAGAAGAAACTTGCTGGCATTGAGGGGGTTAAAACATGGAACTTGGTAATGGTGCACCAGATACAGCGCACGGTATGCAGGAGAAGGGGGAAGAATGTGCAGAATAAGGGAAATGAAGATGTTATTATACCGATACAAAGCGGTTTTTACACTTGTGACTGCTGTTATTGGCTATCGCAGCAATCACAAGGCCCAGAGACACTCTGATTGGTCTGTGCATTTTGCTTGTGATCTGCACTGACTAATGGCAGCGCAATCACAAACATTGTTAGTTTATTTTTAAATTAGTCCATTTTCTCCATTTAAACATTTGATATGTTTTCTATTTTGTATTGTGAATAAAACATGGGTTTATGAAATTTGCACATCATTGCATTCTGTTTGTAGATTTTACACAGGGTCCAACATTTTTTGGAATTGGGGTTGTACAACGGCTAATGTTGCCAGTCACCCAGAAGTATCCCTTGTTTAGATGTTTTTACCTGAGTACTGGTTTACAACCATCCTCTATCCTTACCATTCTGTGGCTGCGGTCTCCTCAGAGATTGCGGTCTCTGTGGTAGTTCGGCCACACTGACATCCTGCAGGTTCGGCATACTGATGACCAGCTTCTTGCTGAACATGTGCTCAGGGCGAAAGCGTTTTAACTTCTCGGTGGCTCTCCGTCGTTGGCTTTCAAGTATACTGGACCTTCTGCAAACATAACAAGTGTGTTACAAGCTTCTCTCCACAAGGGGGCACTACTATTATGTATTCTAGTCTATGGTAGCAGATGCAGTCAAACTGTCCTGGTGCTGGTGGGATGACCCATTACCTCATAAGCCTCCATCTTTTTTTTGGCACGCATGGACTTAGTCCTGAAAAGCTGGAGGATTACAGCTTACTAACAAATCATCTACTCCACTGCATTACTAAGGAGGGAAGAACGCTGGGACTTATAGTCCTTCCACAGCTGCAAGTCCACAGCATTTATGAAAACTGTTTTTTTTTTCTCATGCAGACAATCTAAAAAACTGAGGGTTCCTTGTTCGTCAGGTGCACACAACAAACCAATCCCTCATCCACCTTTACCTTTTAAAAAAAAAATGCAGTAAATAATGCAATGCTGATCATACGATTAATGTGCATTTACTTCTTTTTGCACTGAAGCCTGCAGAGCATTGCACCCTCGATCAGTGCACCTTGGGTGCGATGCGCAGGCTCTGTAAGCAGAATGGTCCATCTGTTTTGGGGCTGAAGGAAGTGCGGCTGCACTACAACTGCAATGACCCCACCACTCTGCTGCTGAGTCCTAGGAGTTACTAGGAGTTGTAGTAATTTTCATTAATTCCTGCCAGACTTGGATACTGGCGCTGTGCAGGCGGAGTCACGCACATTCACCCAAAATTAATAAAATAACAGGATTTCAAAAGGAAGATGCACCCTGTGTTTCAAGTAAAGGAGGAGAGGCGTAGCTTGAAACGCGTGGACACCGATGCAAAAGTTGACCTGGGGCCCCCTGCTACTACCCGTCACTTACACCGCACGCAAAGTTATTCCAAGTGGCTAAAGAGTTATTTCAGAGCTTTATTTACACATTGAGAGGGTAATTCAAAAGATTTTGGAAAGGGTGCTCACCCCATACACATCAATTAGAAAACATATTTCTAAAAAATTCCTTGTGCACACGTATAATCAATGGGTAAAATGTAAAGCAGCATGGCCCCCCTGGAGGATAGGAGGGGTCTCAATTGTGACCCCTGACATTGCTATGCCCTTATAAAGGAGGAATAGGGGGCGGTGTGGGTTTTAGGGATGGGGTGTGCAACCATGCTTCATGCCACATCCTTAATATGGGTATACATGGAAAATGGTGCAAAAGGTGGACTTCACCTGGTGAACTTCAACAACACAGTAACTAAATCGCTATGTGCCAGTTCACACCATAGAAACGCAGATGCTTCTACATGCGCATTTTTAATGCGTTTTTGATGCAGTTTTCCCCTCTTTTTTTCTTAACCACTTCAGCCCCGGAAGGATTTCCCAGTTTAGGACCAGAGCACTTTTTGCGATTCGGCACTGCGTCGTTTTAACTGACAATTGCGAGGTCGTGCGACCGACGTTGTACCCAAACGAAATTTGCGTCCTTTTTTCCCCACAAATAGAGTTTTCTTTTGGTGGTATTTGATCCCCTCTGCGTCATTTATGATCGCCGCTATAAATAAAAAAAGAGCGACAATTTTGCAAAAAAAAAAAAGTTTTTCTTACTTTTTGCTATAATACAAATCCAAAAAAAAAAATATAAAAAAAACTTTTTTTTTCATCGGTTTCGGCCGATTTATATTCTTCCTCATATTTTTGGTTAAAAAAAAAAATCGCAATCGCCGTTTATTGATTGGTTTGCGCAAAAGTTGCCGCGTTTACGGATGATGAGAATTAATTTCTGGGGTTTTTATTTTATTTTTTTTAGTAGTAGTAATTGCGGTGATTTGTGATTTTTAGCGGTACTGCAATATTGCGGCAGACATGTCAGACCATTTTGACACTTTTTTGGGACCATTGGCATTTATACAGCGATCAGTGCTATGAAAATGCACTGATTACTGTGTAAATGCCATTGGCAGTGAAGGGGTTAACCTGCAGGAGGCGCTCTAAGGGTTAACTGTGTTCCCTGGGCGTGTTCTAACTGTATGTGGGCTGGGCTGGCAGGGGGAGGGGAGTGATTGCGGCTTCCATATACAGGAAGCCTGTGATCACATCCCTTCCCCCTCTATGAGAACGGAGATCTGTGTTTACTTACATGGATCTCCGTTCTCTCACTGCGGGGGAGCCATCGCGGGTAGCCGGTGGAGATTGAGTCCGCTGTACCCGCTCCCTGCCCCCCCCCCCGGAACACAGTGAGCTCACTCGCTCACAGTGCGCGATCTCGCAGCCGCCGTCATAGGACAGCGATTTGCGATATCAAACTACCTTATCGCCGTCAAACTGCGGTTGGCGGTCGGCAAGTGGTTAACCTAAAATAAGGACATGTGAGTTCTAGTGCGTTTTTGGTGCGTTCCAGTGTGTTTTTGATGCGTTTTACCGCGTTCCAGTACAGTTCAGTGCAGAAAAAATGCAGCATGTTCTACTTTTTTTTCTGGAATTGACTGCACTGGTGTGAACGATGCCACTGAAAACCATGCAACCTACTTTCCATGCGTTTTTGATGCAGAAAAAAAAACGCACTGGACTGCATGTGGTGGGAACTGGCCCTAATACAAATAGTGCAAAATTGTCTGACTGCCAATTGTCATAATGGGGGAGATTTACTAAAACCGTAGAGTGCAAAATCTGGTACAGCTGTGCATGGTAGCCAATCAGCTTCTAACTTCAGCTTCTTCAATGAAGCTTTGGCAATAAAACACGGAAGCTGATTGGTTTCTATGCAGAGCTGCACCAGATTTTGCACTCTACAGTTTTAGTAAATCAACCCCTATGTTTTCTTTTGACGCTACTCTATGTGCCTTACATGCTGTGTTATGAGATGACCAATTTCAGGTCTGCAGTGTTGTACATGGCCACTTATACTTTGTATTACTAAGCCTTTTGGCGTTTTGATCTAAATGTGAGACGTTACTTGATTAGGTTTTGTTTTACACACGTTTGTAAATTGCAACTTCTTAGAAAATAAAGGAATTTAAAAAATCAACCCGTGTGCATAGGCGTGCGCATCCCAATGCTCAAACACACATTGATGTGTATATACAGTATATAAACACACATATACACACACACACTCTTATCAATAAATACAAACATTTTAAAATGTAATAAAACATGGATGGTGTCAGTAGAGCAGTGGACATGTCCATAGGGCAGAGGTTGGTGTCAGTAGAAGAGGGAATCTGTGCCGCACAGGGTGATTAGGGTGTGCCCAGCCACACCTGGCACAACCTGTGCGCACGCCTATGCCTATGTGTCTGAGTTGTATAAATCAGCACTCTGAGTTTTCACAGCAACAAGAGGCATCTAGCAAAGTTCTAAACAGGGTGGACAAAAATCAATGATTTTTTTGATTTAAATCAGATTTTTTTGATTTTTAATCAAATTTATTTTAATAAAATGCTTTTGGAGTTAAAAACTATCTAAAGATAGTTTTCAATTTAGGATACATTAATCATTTAGGTTTATCCAGCATGAAATGGAGCTTAGTTATGTAGCATGAGGCTGTATATTCTGTAATATTTACATTTTTGGTAAACTCATTCAATAAATCCAAGCTCTGCAAGCGGGGGGGGGATGCATTGATGCATTCACACAATGTCACAGTAACCATGAGATAAAACACAGTTCAGGAATATTCCTTTATCCCATTGTTTTGCAAATCTATGTACACTACAAACTGTATGATTGAATCGGTTCTGATATCGCTGTTTTACTAAACTGACAGCTTATTATTTTAAATAGGGAACCTTCATTTTGTTTGCAAATATTAAAGATTCTAACTACCAGCAAGAATAAGTCCTTACATTTAAAGAGCACCTGTCATTTCAGATCCATCACGGCAGCGCCTGTTAGCGGGCATCCACTCACCTGCTGCCGTCCCTCACGTTGTGTCACTCCCGCATCACCAGCCGTCCCATTAAAGTGAATGGGACTGTTGGTGAGTCACCAGCGGGTCAGAGGAAGACAGAGGTGACAGATTATGAAGGAAAAAAGGTTATACCGCGCAACAGACTCCAACAAAAAAAAAAAGGGGGGGGGGGGTTGAGATATATAGTGGTGCTAAAAAGATTATGTGATGCCCTTATCAGCTGCTGCCCTGCCAGACAACACTACCAAGTAGTGAGTGGATGAAAAAAGGAAATTGATATGGGAGATTGGCGCTGCCGGAAAATTCTATTAAAACTTTTTTATAGGCATAATTTGCAAAGTTGTGCACAGACATTTATTCACTGCTTATGTACGGTTACATATGTTCATTTGTACTCGGAGTTGGCCGTCTGAAATGTATGAAATGATAGACGGGAGGATAATGTGACCTGCGGAGTGCCCTGGTCACGTGTATGGTACGCCTAAAGTGGGCATACCCAGGATAAAATAAGATAAATATAACCTCAGAAGAAGAGGGAATAGGGAGGGTGGGGCCACGAGAACCGCCGTCCTATGGGTAGGGGGAGGCTGGCTTAAATGTGCCAGACTCCTCCTACAAATACAGGCCGACCAATGGTCGGCCTTCTTACTTGTACTCGGAGTTGGCCGTCTGAAATGTATGAAATGATAGACGGGAGGATAATGTGACCTGCGGAGTGCCCTGGTCACGTGTATGGTACGCCTAAAGTGGGCAAAAAGACACTGTTAGGTTGAAGCAAGAATATTTATTTATAAACAAAACATGGCAATCACTCATTCTACTAGTTGTGAAAAGGCCCTAGCCATCTCAACATGTGGTTCAGGTATATACCTCATGTAGCATGCTGACTTCCATCTACCCAATTTCCTAATAATATGTGCCGGGATGCCTTGCCGGGAAGCTGCGGATGCGGCTCCGATCCTGAAAGAATGTCCGGTATATTGCTTGGGGTTGACACCACATCTACCGAGCAAAATGCGAACGTGTTTGATAAACTGAGGAGTGGTGAGGTGTGAGCCCCGAAACGGCAATAACGGACCTTCACTATGAGCTCCCAGTAATAAAGACTGTAGTGCTACCAGAACCTCAAACGGACACCAAGAGTTGTTGGTATGAAAGTATACGATCGAGGTCCCTGCACCGGTCTGCTGTGTTTTGCACGTTGCTAGATTGAGCTGGAAATGGTCGTGCCGTTTGATAAGTTGTTTAATCGCCAAGGGCCGACCATTGCCGGTACCTGAGAACTCACTAGGCCTCAGGAAACCGTAGAAGGCCAAGTACATGGCTGCTTTAATCACCAGACTGTCTGTGGCGCCGAACGGGTGACTGTCCAGCATGATAGATAATTGCCGAAATAAGGTCCCCGTGATCGGTAGTCTATTGATAGTTGTTGGGGCGTTAACCTTCTGAATCCCTCTCAAGATGGCTTTGATAGGGTGAGCTGAGAATAATGAAGGCCTGTGAGGGAACATGAGACCCGCAAAATGTTGTATCCCGGCCAAGTACGTCTTGATGGTAATGTGTGATAACCGCAACTGTGAGTGGCAAAAAAATACAAAGGCCAACAGGTAATCGATGTTGCACCAATCCGAAACTGGATGTAAATTCCGAAAAGACTGAAACGCCTGCCAAG